>CATIWC010001880.1:0-322259 GCA_948472305.1 Vicia faba
GTAAAATAACGGCTACATTTAACTGGGCCAATTCCACTATCTCCCACGATTTTCTCCCACTATACTTGTTCCATTCAGTTGGACTCTTTTCCTTTAAATTTAATTTTTCGGTTCATTTGATACACCCCATAATTTGCAATTCAATTCTCTCTTCTCTCTCTCTACTCTCTTCATCTACAACATTTCTTTTCTGTTTTTTTCGACTGGATCTTTCCAGATACTACGACTGATTATTTACCATCCGAAGGTGTCATTCTACGAACGACTAATTACAGTGCAAGTAATTATTGTATTTTTGAACGGGCTGTTTTATCCTGGAGACATCATCGAAACTCGACTACTTTGCATAACTATTGGCAGTACGACGAAACGTCTTAAAGAAAGTGACCTAGTACGCGACTCGTCCCGATAATTTTTCTTTGTGCCATTTTTCCAAATCCAGATCTTACAATTTTAAGACGTTTTCTACACTGCCATGGCTACTGAGAAAATTATCGGTACTAATGCGGTCGCTTCTGTCTCTGACAAACCATTTAAGTTTGAGGGTTCCAATTTCAAACGTTGGCAAGCTAAGATGAAATTTTTCTTAACTTTAAAGAAGGTTGCCCACGTTCTGACTGAGGATATCCCTGTTGCTCCTTCTGGATCAAACTAACTAAATAATGGTAAGTCAATTGTGGAATCAGATGAAACTTCTAAAACGTCTGACTTAGACTCTGTTGCTAAAGCTGCGGCAGATAATTTACAGCTCTGAAAAGAAATCTCCCTATGGCAAGAGAATGACTACCTATGCAAAAATCAGATTCTGAACAGTCTTGCTAATGATCTCTATGATTACTACAGTAATTACAAGACTGCTAAACAGGTATGGGAGGCTCTGCAGAAGAAATATGATACTGAAGAAGCAGGTTCAAAGAAATATGCTGTCAGCCGCTACTTGAATTACAAAATGGTGGATGAAAGGTCTGTGGAAGCTCAAAGCCACGAAATACAAAAAATTGCTCACGAAATCATAACTTAAGGTATGCCCCTCAATGAACAATTTCAGATTGCTGTTATAATTGACAAGCTGCCTCCTGGTTGGAAAGATTTCAAAAACTTACTCTGACATAAAACTAAATAATTTTCAATCGAGAGTTTGATTAATCGCCTTCGAATTGAAGAGGAAGCTCGAAGACAAGATCAGAAAGATGAAGTCTTAGTTGTTTCAAACAACAAAAAGAAATTCGGTGCAGTTCTGAAGCCTACGGGCAGACCTTTAAAGAATCAGAACCGTAATACTGTGAACCGAATTAAGAATGAGAATCCCTCTAGGGCCCCATATGCTCCAATTCCTAGGCAGCAACCACCACCCCAGAGAAATGATGCTCTGGTTTTCACTTGCTACAATTGTGGGAAACCGGGTCATATGGCTAAGAAATGTAAGAGCAGGCCTAAATCTGCTACTGGCCCAAATGCACATGTTAACCTGACTGATGAACAATTCATTTCTATGATCACTGATGTCAACATGGTTGATGGAAGTGATGGTTGGTGGATAGGCACTGGCGCCTCTCGTCATGTTTGTTATGATCGTGCTATGTTCAAGACATACATGAATACTGCAGATAAGAAAGTGTTGTTGGGAGATGCTCACACCACTAATGTTGCTGGAATTGGAGATGTTGAGCTGAAGTTCACTTCAGGAAAGACCTTGATCTTGAAGGACGTCATGCACGTTCCTGAAATTAGGAAGAATCTAGTTTCTGGTTTCCTTTTAAATAAGGCTGGGTTTAGTCAGACTATAGGGGCAGATTTGTACACCATCACTAAGAATGGTATTTTTGTTGGGAAAGGGTACGCCTCTGATGGCATGTTTAAGTTGAATGTTGATTTGAATAAAATTTGTCCTTCTGTTTATTTTCTGCGTGATTTTAACATTTGGCATGCTAGACTCTGTCACGTTAATAAGCGAATTATGTATAACGCAAGCAACTTAGCCATGATCCCTAAATTAAATATCAATGTTTCAAATAAATGTGAATATTGTACTCAAGCTAAAATAATTAAGACATCACATAAATCAATTCTAAGTGAATCTGATCCCTTAGATCTTATACACTCTGATATATGTGAATTAGATGGAACTTTAACTAGAAACAGTAAACGTTATTTTATCACTTTTATTGATGATTGTTCTGATTATAAGTATGTATACTTAATGAAGAATAAAAGTGAAACACTTGATATATTTAAGTTGTATGTAACTGAAATTGAGAATCAACTTAGTAAGAAGATTAAGAGACTTCGTAGTGATAGGGGAACTGAATATGACTCTGGTCTATTTAATTATTTTTATAAAGAACATGGTATTATACATGAAACGATTGCTCCATATTCTCCTGAAATGAATGGTAAAGCAGAAAGAAAGAATAGAACTCTTACTGAACTTGTTGTTGCAATTATGATGAATTCTGGTGTTGCACCTCACTGGTGGGGGGAAATTTTATTGGTTGTTTGCTATGTCCTGAATAGAATCCCCAAGTCAAAATATAAGATCTCTCCTTATGATATATTAAAGAAAAGACAACCAAACTTGTCTTATTTGAGAACTTGGGCTCTCTGGCTTATGTCAGAATTCTGGATCCGAAATGAGTTAAACTCGCTAGTAGAGCATATGAATGTGTTTTCATTGGGTATGCAGCAAACAGTAAAGCATATAGGTTTTATGACCTAGTGGCAAAAGTGATCATAGAATCAAATGACGCTGAATTCTATGAAGACAAATTTCCTTTCAAATTGAGAAATAGTGAGGGCACACAATCGAGTCACATTCATGTGATAAGAAGCAAAAAAAGCAACGACAATATAGAAACAGAACTTCGACGAAGTAAATGAGTAAGAGTCACTAAAGACTATGGGCCTGAATATGCGGCTTATAATGTAGAAGAAGATCCAATGAATCTTCAAGAAGCATTGTCATCTCTGGATGCTGATTTATGGCAAGAGGCTATCAATGATGAGATAGAATCTCTAGAATCCAACAAGACCTGGAACTTAGTAGACTTGCCTCCTGGTTGCAAACCAATTGGTTGTAAATGGGTTTTGAAAAAGAAACTAAAACCTGATGGAACTATTGATAAATACAAGGCTCACCTTGTTGCCAAGGGTTTTAGACAAAGAGAAAATATAGATTTCTTCGACACCTTTTCTCCTGTCACTAGAATTACATCCATTAGGGTACTTATTTCAATAGCTGATATTTTATAACTTAATAGTACACCAAATGGATGTTAAAATAACTTTTTTAAATGGTGACTTAGAAGAAGAAATCTATATGGAACAACCGGAAGGGTTTGTAATCTATGGACAAGAAAACAAGGTCTGTAAGTTAAATAAGTCTTTGTATGGACTAAAACAAGATCCTAAGCAATGACATGAAAAATTTGATAACTTAATGATATCAAATGGGTACAAAGTGAATGAAAGTGACAAATGCGTTTACTATAAATCTAAGAATCGCATATGCAATATCATATGTCTTTATGTAGACGATCTACTCATATTTGGATCAAACATTCAGACCATTAATGATGTGAAATCACTGTTGTGCAACAACTTTGATATGAAAGATCTCGGAGAAGCAAGTGTGATCCTTGGTATCAAGATCACGAGATCCGAACAAGGAATTTCTTTGGATCAATCACACTATGTGGAGAAGATATTAAATAAATATAATTACTTTGAATATAAACCTGCATGCACACCATATGATCCAAGTGTGAAACTGTTTAAGAATCATGGAGAAAGTGTCAGACAATCAGAATATGCGAGCATCATTAGCAGTCTTAGGTATGCCACTGATTGTACTAGACCCGACATTGCATATGTCGTAGGATTGTTATGCAGTGTTTACGAGTAGACCAAGTAAAGAGCACTGGCAAGCTATTGAACGAGTCATGAGGTACCTCAAAAGGACCATGGATCTCGGCCTACATTATCAGAAGTTTCATGTTGTACTAGAAGGGTACAATGATGCAGATTGAATACTTTGTCAGATGATTCTAAAGCTACTAGTGGCTATATATTTAGTATAGCTGGAGGAGTTGTACCTTGGAAATAAAAGAAACAAACTATCCTAGCTCAGTCCATAATTGAATCTGAGGTGATAGCACTAGCCACAGCTAGTGAAGAAGCAAGTTGGTTGAGATGCTTACTAGCTAAGATCCCTTTATGGGAAAAAACCTTTTCCAGTTGTTTTGATCCACTGCGATAGTACCCGCGTCTATTCCAAAAATTGAGAACCGTTATTATAATGGTAAAAGACGTCAAATAAGAAGGAAGCACATCACTGTTAGAGACTGTATCTCTAAAGGAGCTGTAAGTGGATCATATACGCACTGATGAAAATTTAGCAGATCCTTTGACGAAAGGATTAGCTAGAGAGAAAGTCCATAATACATCCAAAAAGATGGGACTAATGCCTATAAAGAAATGAGTTTCTCATAATGGTAACCCAACCTAGATGACTAGAGATCCCAAGAAATAGTTCAATGGTTAATAACAAGTTATGAGTAATATGAGATGATCATGCAAATAAAGCATGAATTCTGAGTAATAAGAGGATGAGATAATAAAATCTCTTAATGAGATCTATACTCTATATGAGGGAGTACCTAGGCTATAGGAGTACTCTTGATAGACTCACCTTTGTGATTGTGGAACTTGGGTCGGTTCCTATGGAATTGCGAGGCATAATACCTAGAGCCTTCACTAAACTGGGATACACGTGCAGGACCACTAAAGCACGGGTTATTATAATACACCTTAAGAAAAGGTTGTGTGTGAGTCTGATGTCTGAGATAGAGTTTAAGACAATAGTGTCACTCTTGTTGAATCAGAATCCTACTTGCTACGCAAAGGTTCAATTCGTAGACACCTTTGCTTATGTACAATCTTAGAAACGTTTGACATACTTCTAAAATCACTTTTTAAATTCAAGTGGGGGATTGTTGGAAATCTTGGTATGATGTAAATTTGGAGTGGGAGTTGAAATGTTTTATTGACATTAAGTGGGTAATAAATGAGCACAAGTAAGAACTAGTATGAAAGTGAATTTGAAAAGATTCATATTAGTCCCACATAGGAGGGATTATAAATATTAGTAGTATATATATTCCAACTTGGCCAATTGGGTTGGCCTCAAAGGGCACCCCAATTTTGTAAAGGAGTGAGGACACACCCATAAGCCATCTAGACACACGTGCGCGCGCCGCCGCCGTCCGTCTGGCCGGCTCGTCTCGATTCAGTTCGGTCTAGATGAATTAATTAATTTGTTTTTTTGGAACCCGAATTAGTGGAAATTAATTAATATTAATATTATTAATTAATTACAAAATGGTGACGTGTTCTGCACAGAAACAAGTCTTAACCTAATTTTTGACTAGTTATGCTTGCCCTCAAGAGTCTGTGTGACTTGCTGACCAAGTAAAATGACAGCTACATTTGACTGAACCAATTCCACTATCTCCCACGATTTTCTCCCACTATACTTGTTCCATTCAGTTGGACTCTTTGCCTATAAATTGAATTTTTCGGGTTCATTTGATACACCCCAGAATTTGCAATTCAATTCTCTCTTCTCTCTCTCTATTCCTCTTCATCTACAACATTTCTTTTCTGTTTTTTCGACTGGATCTTTCCAGATACTACGACTGGTTATTTACCATCCGAAGGTGTCATTCTACGAACAACTAATTACAGTGCAAGTAATTATCGTATTTTGAAACGGGCTGTTTTATCCTGGAGACGTCGTCAAAACTCGACTGCTTTGCATAATTATGGCAGTACGACGAAACGTCTTAAAGAAAACGACATAATACGCGACTCGTCCCGATAATTTTCCTTTGTGCCATTTTTCCAAATCCAAATCTTACATTAACCCTCAGAGAGAGAGAGAGAGAGAGAGAGAGAGAGAGAGAGATGAGAGAGAGAGGAGAGAGAGAGAGAGAGAGAGAGAGAGAGAGAGAGAGAGAGAGAGAGAGAGAGAGAGAGAGAGGAGAGAGAGAGAGAGAGAGAGAGAGAGAGAGAGAGAGAGAGAGAGAGAGAGAGAGAGAGAGAGAGAGGAGAGAGATGAGAGAGAGAGAGAGAGAGAGAGAGAGAGAGAAGAGAGAGAGAGAGAGAGAGAGAGAGAGAGAGAGAGAGAGAGAGAGAGAGAGAGAGAGAGAGAGAGAGAGAGAGAGAGAGAGAGAGAGAGAGAGAGAGAGAGAGAGAGAGAGAGAGGAGAGAGAGAGAGAGAGAGAGAGAGATGTGGTCCAATGTCTTTTATTTCTATATGAGTTCTTAATTGGCTTTTCTTATTGTTTAATAATTACTATTTCTCTTGTTTTTTATAAATAAAAATGTCTCCTATGAAAGTCACTAAGAGAAAAAACACACTTGACGAAGAAAAAAGACAACTCAAGGTGAGCAATGGACTAACAAACCTAAAAACCACTCAAACGGCGTCATAATCTAGCAGCACATTTTCTTTCCCTTGCATACGTTGTACACGCTCAGTGTTTTATTAATCATCATAATAGACCAATATTTTATATTAAAGAAACATCATCATAATAATCTTTTTCTGATATGCTTGTAGGAAAAAGTTTCACTTACATTATTACCGATTTTTCCTAGTATGCCACACGCATGGAGGAAGACATTTTTCATCATTTGATGATCCCAAAAATGAAATTTAAAAAGAACAAACTAATGATGACAAAAATCAAAAAGGATGTGAATGTTGGATCATATATCTGCTCTTTTACTTTAATTATACTCATACTACAAAAAATAAACTTATAAGGTGAAATGCACTGGTAAGTATCTTTTCCTTCTAATTTTCAATTTGGTTTTTACAATTTCGTTATCCACCTGATCTGTGGACAATATACAACAATGTGAATAAGTTTTTGCAAAATATGAACTTTTAATGTTTTGGGCAATTCATGTCACAAAACTTTAACTCATGAGAAATACTACTACTAATGAGTCTGCCCCATAAAGTATTGTTTAATGGTGTAAAAGTAAGTTTTTAAATTTTTTTGTATAATTAGTGTATTAAAAACTAAAATAATTAACTATTTTATTTTTTTAAATCCTTTAAAATTGTCATTAAAAATCTCATTAGCAACATCATTAAAATATATCTTGTTTCGAACAAAACAAAACACACATTGCTACAAAAATTTCATCTCTATGTTTTCACCACGTTGGTTCGAAATTTTTTTTTCATTATTTTTTTACTAAATGTTTTTTTTTTTAATTTGATATTTGACTTTGAACAGACTAATTCAAAAGTCAAATATTAAAATTCAATAACAAAAATCTATTTAAAATGAGAACAAAGGTTTATATAAAATAATCCAACATAAATCATTATTATTATGTAATAATTAAAGTTGAAATCTTAAAAATAATATCTTCCTCACTAACAAACAAATTCTATAGTTTTTTAATAATACATGTTAACTTGTGCCTTACTTATATACTATTAAAAGATTTATCTTAAAATTAATAAATTCCAGTTTTTTTAAAATTAAAATGTTATTTATAAATAAAAAATTTAATGTCAAATTCCGTAGCTTCTACTTATAAGACAAAAGTTAACAAAACCTTTTATATTCACACTCCATTTTTTAACACTTTATTTGGAATGCACAATACTATTCATCTTATGAGGTGAGAGTGAACAAATTGGAAATTTGAATCAGTGTTTATATATTTAGGAAATATATTTTG
The DNA here is from genome assembly GCA_948472305.1 of Vicia faba. Taxonomy (NCBI): domain Eukaryota; kingdom Viridiplantae; phylum Streptophyta; class Magnoliopsida; order Fabales; family Fabaceae; genus Vicia; species Vicia faba. The sequence continues at coordinate 7,762 of CATIWC010001880.1, forward strand.
GAACATATTTAAAATGCATATAAGGCTCCTTACGTGAGTTATTCATTTTATATTTGTCAAAATCTCGTTTGAAAATGTATCTGCGCGATCACCTCAAAAAAATTACATAGATGTATTATTGAATTAGTTTTTGAAAGTATTTTGTGCTTTACAAGTGAAGCATTTATCTCAAATTTCTCAAAATATGGATTAGAGATGCATTTTTGTAAATTGTAAGAGTAATTCCGTAGATGTATCTCCGAAATAATCCTTGAAACCATTTGAGAGATTTTGCTTTGGTAACAAGTGTCATAAATTGATATTTTTTAGACCATTTACACTAATGATATATTAACCATGTTAAGTATACTAATTTAATTCAAACATGTCATATATAAATTCAAATCAAAACAATAATTAAGTAGTCGAAAATGTTACCACGATACATAATTTGTTTAAAAAATACAACTGTTACCAAAATACAAATAAAAATAAACTACTGTGTATTTCTAACCCCCTGCTTGTATCTCAAGGCATTTTGTGCCTCAAGTGAGGTGGTCTGTAAGGTGTCAATACTAGGTCTGTCTTCCGTAATGTCTCATCTTTCATTGACATCTCTTGTAACCTGCACATTAACCTGACAAACCGACAAGAGGTTCGTTGTGTGGTTATCCCTAGCCCGCTCTTATTCGAATATCTCTTGATAAGAAGCTCTAGGCAGTGCTCCCGCGACATTTAGTAGTTATACACCAAAATTCACCCTATTCATTTTAACCCTAATTGGCTTATACTTCATCATCATATGCATATATACATGTAATAGGGTCTATACTCATGGAATCAAGGGTTTTCTCTGCAAAAAAGAACTATGAAAGATGATCGTTCCGTCAGGCAGAACAACTAAGCAGAACTCAGGGTTTTCCACATTTTAATGCACTTCACATGTTGTTCCAAGTTATCCAATCAACAATCAAGCAAGCCATCATCATATCAAGCTCTTATGCATTCCAGCATGCTTTGAATTCTGCAGAAAGTCAGGTGTTTCAATTGATTTGAGAGAGTGCAAACATAAATTCAGTATTATGCGTTTCAAGCTCATAAATTCACAACTCGACATTAGAAAATGGTTTGAGATTAACTCTTCAGTCATTAGAACTGTATTGAGGTCTTCATCATTCTATTTGTTCATGTCGAAGGCTAATTTTGTGAGAAAGATTTTCTAAAGCGCAAAATACCTAAAATGCGTTATATAGTGGATTTACTGTTTCTTTGGTTTTCATATGCTTAAAAGTTCATAACTTCTCACTAGAAAATCATATTTGAGTGTCTCTTGGAGCATTTGTATCTTCTTATTATTTCCTTCAACTTTCGTGTTCGGCTCGAAAGCCAATTCATTGAGGAAGATCTCCGAATGCGCGAGTACTTAGAAGCTATACAGTGGAAAAACAATGAAAATAGTGTGCTGAACCGTTGTTTTTCAAATGTTCAAAAACTCATAACTTTCACCGGTTCGATGTTTTTGTATGGTTCTTTGGTTGAAAATTCCTTCTTTATTTTATTTTCGATTCGTATGTTCGCGTCAGGAGCTAATTCTTTGCAGAGGACCTTCGAAAGTGCGAATTACCAGAGAAAATTGCACTCTGAATTATTTTTCTACCAGAATGTTTCTTGATATTGTAAAAATCATAACTCTCTTTATTTTTATCATATCAGGACGATTCTTAAAGCTTGAGATCACAAATTTTGTAAGCTTCAACTTTGCTTCAGGTCCCGAGTTCAAATTATGCTCGAAAGACTTTGGTTTATGACTCGCATCCGAAAGTTCGAACGAAAATAAGCTTAAAGTGTTCAAAACGGTGAAATAAGTCGACTGCTTCTCGCCATTCAAAAAATCATAACTTGTTAGATTTTTATCGTATCAGGGTGATGCTTTTGGCACCGCGTCACAAATTTCGTCGTTGACGATTTTGCTTCAGGGTCTGCATCTAGATTTTGCACTGAACATCATGAACTTGTGGTTTGTTCGCGCATTGTACCCAAAATAAGCTGTAAAATTCTGCACTGTGAATTTTTACAATGCGTTTCTCGTTGTTTAGGGTGACATAAGTTTCTCAATTTTTATCATATCGAGACAATTCTTTCGACGCCGCGTCATAAATTTCGTCATTAAGAGCTTCCTGTCAAGTCGCGCATCAGGATTTTGCACCGATTATTATGAGCTTGTGGTTCAATCTCGCACTGTGCACAAAATAAGTTGAAAATTCAAGTTTGAAGTCAAAACTATATACTTCAAATTTTAAAATTCAAACACAATTACACTCACTTTTTCCACTCTCTCAAAAATCAAACCAAAAACTCTCTCTCTTTTCTCTTAACTTCTCATAAACTTCATCAAGAACAAATCACAAAAATTCAACAAAAACATCAAGATCTTGAATCAAATTTCATCTCCTCACATCAAAAACTTCCGCAAGCATCTTCTTCCAAAAACGATCCCCTTCATTGCCGTCGACGAGCATTTTCGGCCAAGGCTCCTCCGCCTCATTCCGTTGCAATCTCCGCTGCTCCACTGCCCTTCACCACATGACGTTCTCGACCATTCTTCCCCTCGGTCCGATTGCGAATACGACGGACACTCCCTTCTTCGATTGCGATAATCCGGCCAGCCCTTTCATCATCCTTTCTGGTCCAATTTTTTCTGGTAAATTTCTTGAATCTTAATTGATTTAATGCTTGTTTGAGATAATTGTTTGGTGAATTAAATTGATTTGAAGTTAATTGACATAAACATGATTTGAATTCTTGAACTTGTGATGATGAATAAATGTGGAGTGGGATGAATCTTTGACGAATTGTTGATAATTATGTAGATTCAATAATTTTTGCGTGTCAAATAATTTGTGTTGATGATGTTTATTTGAATTTGTGTGTCGATTTTGTTTCCGATTGGTTTTTGTTGGAAAATAATGTCGAATTCATGAGTTGATATAGTTTTGAGTTGAATTAAACGGTGATTCATATTTTTCCGACATTAAAATGTTTGATTCAATTAATTGTGTCAATTCGTGAATTATATTATTTATGATCGAAAACTTGTGTTTTGATGTGAATTGATCGTTTGTAATTTGTTTACAATTTCTTAGCGATAGTATTTGAACCAATAAGCGTGTTTTCGCGTCCGTTTGTAATTGTTGAAATCGATTTTTATCGATATTAGTTCAAGTATGCATCGCTGCCCGAAAAGTGTAAATATGTTGCAAAAATGCTTTCTAAAATTCGTTTGATGTTTATTCATGCATAATTGCGCGTTTGTGGACTATTACAGTTGAATTTAATTGTTTCCGGTACAATTTTTCAAGCAACTTTGTGATACGGTGTAGTTCTTTTCGGATTTTGAAAATACACTTGGAACTTGATTTAATTGTTAGCTATAGCTCGGTTGAAAATGCACTACAAAAAAATTGGCAGATTGCGACAATTATTTTGGCTGATTACGACGGTTAAAACCGCCATAATTTTCTATCCACGCCGGTTGCTTCGCAGTCGCAATAATGCGTGTCCTCAGCCTGTTTCGCGACGGTCTCACAAATCGCCACACCAACCGTCTCTCAAGTTCACGACGGGTTGGATACCATCGTGACTATCTTTTGAGTTCTTTAATTTTTAATGGCGACGGTTCGTTACCGTCGTGACTATCTTTTGAGATTTTTTTAATTGTTAATGGCGATGGTTCGGTACCCGTCGTGACACTCTTTTGGTTTTTTTTTGTAATTATTGATTGCGACGGTTCAATACCGTCGTGACAATCTTTTATAGTATTATAATTTTTAATATTATTATTTTTCTTTAAATTATTTCTCCTATAATATTTTTATGTATAGTATTATTTTCAATCACTTTGTAACGTAATAAAATTAATTCCAATAAAAAATATTTAATATCAAAAAAATGCAAATTCCATAATCAAATAAAATGTGAGTTCCATAATTATGTAATGTAGCACAAAAAACTGAAAACATATCAAATTCTAATCTTATAATAATAAGTATCATTATGCCAAAAATACATAAGAAAGTTTATAATCTAATTAATTCATATCAAATTCTAATTTGTCCTTCTTGATGATCCATTATCTAAATTCGGTAGCTAGACTCAGATGAACGTCTACCATCAGCGGGTGATTCCAATCCCTAAAAAAAAGTATTAAAATAATACTCTTTAAAACGATACTCATAAACTTCAACTTTAAATGCATCAAAATAATATACCCGTCTTCCACTAGAATTTTGCATTTGCAATAAGAGTTCAATTTCCTTTGTCCTAGCATTATCCCTTTGCGTTAAGAATGTGACTGTCTCCATCAATTCGTCAATTTTTGAATTTTTTTCTTTAAGTGCATTAATTTCTTCTTGCATTTCCTTTATTTTTTCATTTTCTGCAGAAGAAGATGCCAATCTCGTAGATCTATTAATTTGAGATGACGTAGCTCCAAGTCCCACACTACGAACATATCCATGTTGTTCTTTTCCAAATACTTTCTGAAATGCCTCATTTTTAGACACATAACACTTAATTGCAGCTTATAATTTTTCCTGCACATAAAAAGAGCAAAGGGACATGCTTAGCTATAAAATATACTACTTATTTACTACTAATTTATATGGGGCAACGCTCAATAATGCAATAGCTATAAAATATAGTAAGAATGCAGTAGCTAACATATATTGTTCATATTACATTTGTTACTGTAAGATCCATTTAATCCAATAATAATTTTTTTTTACTTTTGTTACTGTAAGATTCATATAATCCAATAATATAATCCAATAATTCAATAATATTACTTTTGTTACCTTTATTGCTGTATTATTTTTCATATTTTTCATATTTATACTGTAACAATAATCAAATTCTACACTTTAAAATTACACAGTCAAATAATAATCCAAATGCTAAAAAATGCATAGAAAGTGGAAAATGGTTACGTGTCAAATTAGTGGCTGCATTTAACTAATGAATGTGTTATGCAATATAGTGTAGGGTGCAATATAATCGTCACAATTTCTTATGAGCTTTATTATTTAACTTGTTTTCAAACAACTACAACTTCAAACAGTATATACATTATCTATCCCTATTTGTAATATTGATGTGAGTATGTTGTTTATTATATGTATTCTAGTATCTTGCTGTGGATTTTAAGGATTGTGGTATATCACCTAAATTATAGGTTCTCAAAAATACAAGTTGAAATTCCATGAGACAAAGTGTAAGACTAATTAATTATAACTTAGTAAAATTATAACAAAACTGTAATTTATTAGAACCATAAAAGAACTGTAACTTAGTAACCAGTTTTCAGACAGGTTCTCCCCACCTCTAAGAGATGCCAAAAGGTTTGAGTTTTTATCAAACCTTAAGGAGGATAAAAAGTATTTCAAAATAATTAACTTGTACTTACATTATTGTTGTATGCATCTTCATTGACAAAAGACCCATCAAACTTTTTATGAGAAATTGCATACATTTCTCCTCTACTGTATGTTCGTCCATCTCTCGATTCCTACAAATAAGAACAAATATTATTTATTTGTACTATCAGGCATACAATCAACATTATATATATTTAGACATACCAAGTCATGTTTCTTCCTTGCAAACGACTTAGATCCGAGTGTATGCGGAGCGTTCAATTTTGCTCTATTTTCGACATTTTTTTGGGCTAATTTCTACATTTGTAACAAATAAAAACACTTGTTATAGATAGGGATAACATACAAACCAAAGAAATCTAACAAATAAAAACACTAATATTACCTGTGTTTTTTCTTTCCGCCTATAATAAACAAAAACAATCCAACCGTTTTCCAGAATGCCTATGTCTTTTGGAAAATTTTGAAGATTTTCCTCCAAAGTGAGATCTCATCTGTAATATTGGCGAAACAATTGAGATCGAGCATCCCTCGATTTCTTTGAGGCAAAAGCAAATATGAATTTTTTGTCACGCCCATCATCAACAAGAAAATGGCGCTAAACATAAAAATAAAAATTAGTTGACAAAACAAATAATAATCACCATGAAATTAATTTAAAAAATATGTAATTGTTTATTAATGATACCTTTATCTTTGATTCATAAAAATTTGTTTTTGTATCCGCTGGAATATCCTTCCAACTCTCGAATATTATGGGAAAGTCTTTAAACATTCTAATAATTACACCCAAATACCCACTAATAAATCAGAAGCTTGTCCTATTGCACAATGATCCTTATCGAAGTCAAGTATTATCCATGTTCCATCTGGCTCTGATTTCGCAACCAAGTCTTTCACACATAAATATGTGTTTGAAACATTACCCTCCTCTTCTATCATATAAAAAAGTAAACAAATTAATGTCATAACTTAACTATGTAAAAAATTTAAATTATTTGCAAATACTTTAACTTTAAATTACTTACTTATGACTTTTACATCCCAATACACATATTTAGCCACTTTAACAACATCTTTAGTCTCGTCTACCACAACATCTTCAGCCTCATCTCCTACCACAACATCTTCAGCCTCATCTCCTACCACAACATCTTCGAACTTAACTCCTGCCACATCATCTTTGGTCTCATCTCCTTCCACAACATCTTCATCCTCATAATCTACCACAACATCTTTTGTAGTTTGGACTGGTGGAGGGGTTATTGTAGTTTTGATTGGAGGATGGGTTATTGTAGTTTGGATTGACAGAGAAGTTATTGTAGTTTTGATTGGGGGAGGGGTTATTGATGATTTGCGAGTTGTAGTTGAACGTAGGCGCTTTTTGTTTACTTCAAGCTCTCCAGGTTGTACAAACTTCGGACGACCCTTCACAGACTAAATAAAATGCACCAGTGAATGTTAGTCAACAATCAATACAATTAATTTGTATGGAGTAGTATTGAGAATTTATTACTAACCGGTGATGGTTTGGAATAAGACTCATGTGATTTGTTAAGGGATTGAGAGAGTGTAGGAAGATTGAGAGCCTCTAGCTTTTTATTATTCTCTATCATTCTTTTGAGGCGCGTATTCTCATATGGTGTAGTCATTGTCTCACAACAGGCTTCAACTGCAAGTATAAGTATTAAAACACAAAATAAAAGACAAATTATGCAATAAAACATAGAGTAACAATGTCATCTAATATATTAATTAGGGATACGAAACAAAAAACATAGAGTAAAAATGTCATCTAATACATTAATTAGGGATAAGCAACAAAAAACATAGAGTAACAATGTCATCTAATACATTAATTAGGGATAAGCAACAAAAAACATAAGTCTCACACAAGTTACAAACTAGACTTCTTATCAATAAAAAACTATATGTTAATTATTGTCATCATTTGCTGCTGAAGTTCCAAGATCATCATTCGAAAAAATTTGTTCTAAATTTTGTGATGGATATGGCTCAATGGGCGTCATAATTTCATCATTTCCACCCACGTCATACAAGTCTCTTGGCTTCAAATGAAAATGTATTCTCCATCCTTGTTCACTCTCATCATCCACATAAAAAACCATTTGAGCTTCTGATGCTTGAATGGATGGCTCATTATCTTCATGTTCCTCATTATGTAGTAGTCTTGCAAAGTTTATAGAGGTAAAAGCCAACTTATCTATTTTAATGCTTCTTGGGTTTGTGGTATTAGCCCATTCATATTTAAACATGGGCACTGTGAAGCCATCATAGGAAAGCACAATAATGTCTATCACTCTTCCATAGTAAGGGACCCCTCCAAATCTCATTTGAGTATCACTATTGCTTGAATAACTCCATGTCCCAAACATGCTAAAAACTCCACTGTTTTGAGTTTTTAAAATATTGTCTCGTTCCAATGTTAGAAACTTGAATCCATTGATATTGAGCGCGGTAAATCTTTTAACTTTATCAAAAGGGCCACGAGCAAGACTAATGAAAACATCTTTATCTGGTCCATGAATCCTGTCAAGATTGTTGCAAATATATACATGATACAACATCTAATTAGTCTTGTTATTATTAAAAACCAATTCAATACAAACATCTATTTTTATACAAAAACTCACACAATTACAGAATCAATGAGCAAACCCTCTACGAACCTTCTTGTCTATCTCAGCAGCACTTCTTTGACTGCGCCTCATTTGGTTATGATTAATACTTCAGAACTGCCTATTTGATTATTCGATATTACATGTAAACAAATCTTAATAGTGTAGATGAAACTACTTAAATGGAATAAAACTACTTACTTTAGATAGTCGTCAACTATTGGACAAATCGTTAAAACGTGTCTATGAGCCTCAACTTTTCAATTGGTGTTAGGGTGTAATATGAAGATCCACCCATAGGTTTTCCAACTCTAGGAAATAATTCTGCTACATGTGAACCTGTTTGGATATCACCAATAGGGTCATCATCTACATGTCCAGGTTGATTCCATATAGTCTCAATGTTTTCTAGATATCTTGAACAAAATGTCAAAATCTCTTTAAAATGGTATCCTTCCGCAATAGACCCTTCTGGTTTTGCCTTATTATGTACATGTGATTTAAGTTTTCCCAAGTACCTATTATTGAACCACAATAATATCGGTTAAATTTTTTTTCCTACTTTCTAAGTTAGTAACATTAGAACAAAATCACATAGTTTACCTTTCAACAGGATACATCCATCGATAATGAACAGGACCTCCAAGTTTAACTTCTTCAACAAGGTGAACAACCAAGTGGATCATAACCGTGAAGAACGAAGGAGGAAATAACATTTCCATGTGGCATAAAGTGAGGACAATTTGGTTTTTTAGTTTTTCCAAGTCTTCAATTTTCAATATCTTGGCACATAATTGTCTAAAGAATGAGCACAACTTAATCAAAACTGCTGAAATCTCATGAGGTAATGTTGTGCGAATGGCTAATGGTAGAAGTTGTTCCATTAATATATGACAATCATGACTCTTCATCGTTCCATTCACCTTGATATTTACTAAGTCAATGCATCTAGAAATGTTGCTTTAATAACCATCAGGCACCCTAATATTCCTTAAAGTTGTTAAAAATTTCCTTTTATCTTTACCCGTTAAAGTAAAGGCAAAGTAAAGGCTGTTGGAGAAATCCTACCATTTTCATCAGGCCAAAGCTCAAGTCTTATGCCCATATTTTGAAGGTCTTCTCGAGCTTTATAATGGTCTTTACTCTTTTGCCTATCATTTAGTAAATTAAATAGGACATTATCGCACACATTTTTCTCAATATGCATCAGATCAAGATTATGGCGCAAAAGATTATCCTTCCAATATGAAAGTTCAAAAAATATGATTTTCTTTTTCCATTATTGAGTATGACCTTGTGTAGGACCACTTTATGTACTATCACCTTCTATAAGTTGTCCCTCATGTGTTCTTTTTACCAATTTTTCTTTCACTAGCTTTTTACCAAAGATGACTTCAACATCTTTAACCTGTTCAAAAACTTCATGTCCAGATAATTTTCTCGGTGGACTCCGCATTTCTTGTTCACCATTAAAGCAAATCATGTTCAATCTAAACCCGTGTCTCCGATCAAGGAAATGGCGATGACCCATAAAATACCATTTACGGATAGCTTTAAGACGAAGAGGTGTAGTTTGAAAGTTACATGATGGGCAAGAAAGTCCTGCGTATGTGTTCCACCCAGAAAGTGCACCTAAACCTGGAAAGTTACTAATCGTCCACATCAAATTTGCATGCAACTTGAACATCTCTTTCTTGAAAGAATCGTATGTATCCACACCATCTGTCCATAGCTCCTTTAGCTCTTTGACTAAGGGTTGTAAGTAGACATCAATATTATTTCCTGGTGTTTCTTTACCGGGAATTATCATTGACATTATAAATGATGTTTGCTTCATGCAAACCCATGGAGGAGTGTTATATGGAATGAGAATAATTGGCCAAATACTATTGTTTGTACTCATCACACCAAAAGGATTAAACCCATCACTAGCCAATGTAAGATGTACATTTCGCGGATCTGATGAAAACCAAGTATGTGTCAAGTCAAATTTCTTCCAAGCTTCTGAATCTCTAGGATGCCTCAACATTCCATCATTGTTAGTATTTGTTGCATGCCATATCATATCCTCGACCGTCTTTGATGACAAAAATAATCCCTGTAATCGAGGTTTTAATGGAAAATAACGAAGAACCTTGGCAGGAATTTTCTTCTTTTTATTGTTAACAGAGACATCTTCATTTGTTTTCCATTTTGTAGTGTTGCAATTTTTGCAAGTCTCCCTCTTTTCATCTTCTCCCCAATAAAGCATACAACCATTTGGACATGCAGATATCTTTACATAATTCAAACTAAGTTTTGTGATTGATTTCTTGGCTTCATAGGACGAACTTGGAATGTTTGCATATTCAAATGCATCTTTTATTAACTCTAAAATCATTTTCATTGCCTTTTCACTCAATTCCAATAAACACTTTATATGGTACAACTTAACCAAAAAATATAGTCTTGAATATCGTCTACACCCTTAATATAAAGATTGTTCTCCTTCTCTAGCCAATTCATAGTACTCCTTGGCTTCATTTCTTTCCTGAGTTGCACTTGGCATCACATAATCTTCTTGGTCAATCTCCAAATTTGACACATATGGTATTTCATTTGCATGATTCCTATCAACTCCGAATGCATCGTTGATCATGTTCTGAATAAGATCTTCGACAATGATAGTATCTTCAACCATATTTGGAATAGTACTAGGGGAGATAGTACTAGGTTGTACAAAAGACTCTCCATGATGGATCTACATGGTGTATCCCTGCGGAAATGGTGACCAACTTAAGTGGTCGAACATGTCACTCTTACTCTTTGATTTTCTGAAACCACAACGTTTGCAAGGGCATATTACTACATCATTTTCTTTTGCAACTTTAAATGCAAAATCAATAAACTATTTTATCCCTTGCTGATACGCAATCGATGGTAATGCTTAGTAATCCATGACTTATCCATTTCTTCAAAAAAATAAAAATATAGATATTATATTATATGTTCAAGAACTCTAGTACTTACGAAAATATCTTATTTTGAATATAAGCAATAGAAAAATAAAAGAGATAGAGTTTTAGTATTGGTTGTTTAATTTGTTTTTACACACACGACACAAGATTTAAAAGATAAAGTACACATAGACAATTCTGAGCAGGTAGTGGCAATATATTTTCTAGTATAAAAAAGGTGGCGGCAATATATCATAACTAGAAAACAAGCATCACTTCTAATCAGTTTTTTTGCTTGTAATTTAGTACTTTTCATTCTTGAATAATTTATTTTAAATTGGATTTATATTATGAAGTATAACAAGCTTTTTAAGTTGCATCCACATTAAGTTTGTTTAGAAATTTTGTCTTGTCATGTTCAGAACTTATAAAATCTATTAGTGACTTTTTGGAATCATTCATCTCATTTAGAAAATTAGAAGCAGTTGCTTACAAGTTATATACCTATCTCATTTAAAGGCTTCTCTTTTACATGATTACAATAGCAATTCCAAATATTAGAATAGTTTATATTCACAAAGAGTATTAACTTCTTTTGTATTTCCTATACATGAGTATAGCAACAAAATTGTTCCAATATGTTGTAATCTTATTCAAATATATTCAAACTCCAGTTTTTCAATAAACATAATCCTCAGTATCTCAGTTTGAAGTTAGCAAAGGGTGTGAGTGTGACTGCTACATTTATATGATAATAATATCAAGACCTTGAGCTTGTCATAACCTGTACGTACTGATTCACCTCAAACTACACGACTCTCCTACACAAAATTCTATGCATTCAATTATTCATGTGAATTCACTAACACTAATGCATATTAACTTCTTTGTTTAAAATTGTGGCTTAAATTCTTATTATTATAACCATACTATATAATTTTGAAAATAAAATTATCTTCAATACTCTACTACTAATTTTATAGCTTTGAGTAAGCTAAAAAAATGATTGTAGGGGAATGACAGACACAAACCTTTCCTTCATTCCTTACAACTTACCTATCTCACTTAAAAGTCACTTCAAATAATGGCTTATGAGGAAGTACTTGCTTCATAATGCATCTCCGTTCAGAGAAAAGCTGTCGTTTTCATATCCGCGCCTATACATCTTAAACCTACCAATGTCAAGCCGTCTATTCTTCTTATGGCTACAATTATATTATTTATCTTCTTATTATACTAAAATTTGGTTATACCAATTTATTATATTAAATCAAATTATAACTATTTATTATCTAAATTCCTATTATACCTCATTAAATTTTACATCTTAAGATTCACCATTATTTTTCATTTAAAAAATTTCCATAATTAAATTTTACCATAATTGAATGAAAGAATAAAAGAAGAAAAGATGCATTTAAGCAGGTTTAAAACAAATATATTCCACCCTGTTGGAAATCCACCTAATACTATGATGAATTTCGACCAATAATGATGATTAGTTATGAAAAAAACAAATAAAAGAAGACAAGACAATTATTTCTGCAGAGTTTCTCTCTGCCCACAAACTGTGGAAAACTTTCTTATTCACTTTGCAACTGCAAAATACTGTGAATGACTTGCTTTTAAAAATAGGGGTTACTCCCTCTATTTATAACTGAGCTTACACTCTAAGCCCAAAGCGCAAAATATCTTTTTGTTACTAAATCAAATCTAATCAAATCTATTCTAGACTTAAATCAAATCTATTTAAATCTAAAACAAATCAAATCTTCTTTGACACATATGAATTACAATTTAACACACCACCTAATTCATTGTGTCTAAACTGTCTATGTTCATCATGACCCTTAGCTTTCTGAATACTTCGACTTGCACTCCCTTCGTCATGATGTCTGCAATCTGATTCTCAGTTCTGCAGTGTTCCAAATTCATCTTCCCATCTGCTACCTGCTCTCGAAGATAATGGAACCTCATTTCGATGTTCTTACTTCGACCATGTGCTATTGGGTTCTTTGCCAGATTAATAGCTGACATGCTGTCTATCTTCATGGTAATTGCTCCATGATCTTTTCCTGTTATCTCTTCGACCAAGTTCACCATCCAGGTTGCTTGACATGCACAAAGAGAAGCAGCTATGTATTCTGCTTCGCATGATGATAATGCCATTACTGGTTCTTTTCTCGAATTCCAAGCAATTGGTGCACCACCTAGCATAAACACATATCCTGTTGTTGACTTTCGATCTTCAGCATCACTATACCAACTCGAATCAGTGTATCCCACTAACTTGCATTCTTTTCCTTTATCAACTGCAGGAAACAAAATTCCATAATCGAAAGTTCCTTTGAGATACCTTAGTATCCTCTTCACTGCTACTAGATGTGATACCTTTGGCTTCTGCATGAATCTACTTACCATACCTACACTGTATGCTAAGTCAGGCCTTGTATGACAAAGATATCTTAATGATCCAATAAGTCTTCTATATTGGGTTGGATCAACATCATCTTCATCTGCATCTTTCGACAGTTGCAGTCTTGGTTCTGCAGGTGTCGAAGTTGAGTTGCATTCTTCCATCTCAAACCTCTTGAGAATTTCTCCTGCATATCTTCTTTGATGCATCATCAAACCTATACTGCTCTTGAAGAATTCAATACCAAGGAAGTATGAAATCTCTCCCAAATCATACATTTCGAATTCCTTGTTGAGATCACCTTTGAAGTCTTCGATCTCACTTTTACAGCTACCTGTTATCAACAAATCATCTACATAGAGACATAGTATAAGCAATTTACTCTTGCTTCTTCTTACATATACTCCATGTTCAGTTATGCACTTCACAAATTCCTTCTCCCTTATAAAACTATCAATTTTCTTATTCCAAGCCCTTGGAGCTTGTTTTAATCCATACAGGGCTTTATGTAGCCTGTACACCTTTCTTTCTTCGTCATGTTTCACAAACCCAACTGGTTGTTTAACATAGACTTCTTCATCTAAGGGTCCATTTAGGAATGCACACTTCACGTCCATCTGACATATGTGCCAACTGTTTATTTCTGCTAGACCAACAACCAACCTGATTGTTTCGATCCTAGCAACAGGTGCAAAAACTTCATCGAAGTCTATTCCTTCTTTCTGTAGAAATCCTTTCGCCACAAGTCTTGCTTTGTGTCGAGTTACTTCACCTTTCGAATTCGTTTTCACTTTGTATACCCGTTTGACATCAATTGCCTTCTTGCCTTGAGGCAATTCGACAAGTGACCAAGTGTTGTTGTCTTCGATATACTTTACTTCTTCGTTCATTGTTTTCACCCACTTCGAATCTTTTAATGCTTCAGCTGCATTAACAGGTTCGACATCTGCATAGAAAGCATAATATACCAGCTCACCTTCATTATCTATTACATCATCTGATGTAATCACACAATCTTGCAATCTTGCAGGCATGCGTCTTGTTCTTTGAGGTCTGCTTGTACTTGGTATATCTGCTGGTTCCTCTTGTCGAACTTCTCTTTCGACTTGAGTTTCTGGCTCTTCGAATAGGATTCCCACTGAATCTTTCTTGACATTTGCAGTCCAATCCCATTCTTTAAACTCATCTATGATCACGTCCCTGCTGATCACAATCTTCTTTTTCTCTGGATCGAACAACTTGTAGCCTCCTGTCGAATGATATCCAACTAGAATCATTTGACTTGACTTATCATCAAGTTTTCTTCTCAACTGATCTGGCACATGTCTATGTGCAATAGATCCAAATACCTTCAAATGACTCAAGCTAGGTTTCACACCAGACCAACATTCTTCTGGAGTATTTCCTTCTAGCTTCTTTGTAGGACATCTGTTCAAAATGTATGTTGCAGTCGAAACAGCTTCACCCCAGAACTCTTTAGGTAAATTCTTGCCTTTCAACATACTTCTCACCATATTCATGATGGTTCAATTTTTCCTTTATGCAATTCCATTTTGCTGTGGAGTATAGGGTGGCACCACCTCATGCATAATCCCTTCCTTTTCACATAATCTGTCGAAGTCTTTCGACACATATTCTCCTCCACCATCAGTTCTCAAAACTTTGAGCTTTCGACCACTTTGTCTTTCGACCATAGACTTAAACCTGGTAAATACTTCGATCACTTCACTTTTCTTCTTGATCAGGTAAGTCCATAACTTTCGAATGAAATCATCTATGAATGTAATAAAGTATTTGTTACCTCCCATCGAATCCACCTGGATTGGTCCACATACATCAGAGTATATGACTTCAAGACTAGCCTTCGATCTGCTTCCTGCATCCTTGCTGAAGCTATTCTTGTGTTGCTTCGCCTGCACACATTCTTCACATACTTCATTTGGAATGTCAATTTCAGGCAATCCTGAAACCATATTTCTTCTCTTCAAATCTATGATGTCTCTGAAGTTGAGATGGCCTAGTCTATAATGCCATATCCATTCATCTCTGCTAGTTGCAGTCGAAAGGCACTTCTGCTCCATCACATTTAGTTCAATCTTGAAGGTTCGATTCTGAGTCATAGGAGCCTTCAAGATTAATCTCCCATTTGCATCAACGACTCTCATCAACTTATCTTTGATTGACACTTTATAATTCTTTTCGACCAACTGCCCTATACTGAGCAAATTGCTCTTCATGCCTGGTATGTACAATACATTGGAAATTACTGACCTCTTGCCATCTTTCCTCATGATCATAACATCACCAATACCTTCAGTTGCTAGGGTATTGTCATTTGCAAATTTTACCATATTTTTTGTTGAGGGTTTTATATTGACGAACCAGTCTTTCCTTCCAGACATATGTGATGAACATCCTGAATCCAAGTACCATTGGTCCTTGAATTTATCTTCATCTCTTGTTGTGACCATCATCATCATCTCTTCTTCTTCATGTTTTGCAAGCTTTGCATCACTTTCTTGATTCTTTCGTTTTTCTGGAAAATCACTCGAATAGTGACCATACTTCTGACAATTGTAACATTGAATGTGACTCTTATCAGGTTTTCGACCACCACCTCTTCCTCTATTTGCAACACCACCTCTTTGGTTGCCTTGGTATGGTCTTCTTTGATTCGACACGTCTCCTTCGATTTGGTTTCCTCTACCATTCGATTTGTTGTAGCCACCTCTACTTCTGTCGAAACACTTTCCTTTGCCTTTGGTCTCTTTTGTTGAATGTGCCTGCAGGGCCACATCACTCTTCGATTTTTCTGCAGCTCTTTCGTTCATTTTTTGTTCATGAGATTCAAGCGTCCCTTGAAGATCTTCCTTTGTCAATTTCGACAAGTATTTCCCCTCTTCTATCGCCACCACTATGTGGTCGAACTTAGGAGCTAAAGATCTCAAGATCTTCGACACAACAACTCTTGTTGTTAACGCTTCTCCATATATCTTGATTTGATTTACTAGTTTTGTAACTCTAGTGAAGAAATCAAATATGTTTTCATTGTCTTCCATCTGAAGCAGTTCATAGGTCCTTTTGTGAGTTTGTAACCTCACTTCTTTCACCTTCTCAGCGCCTCCAAAAGACTTCTCAAGGATCTCCCAAGCTTCTTTTGCAAATTCTGAATCACTAATCTTTTCGAAATTGTCTGGGCTGACACATTGATGAATTATAAATAATGCTTTATAACTCAGCTTCTCAAATTCTGTGTATTTATTATTTTCTTCTTCTGAAGCGTTTTCGCCAAGCGCTTCGACTCCATATTTTACAAGGTCCCAAAGACCTTGACACCTTAATAGGACTTTCATCTGTTTGCACCAATTCTCATAGTTGTCAACTTTCAGAATTGGCAGCGTTGCTGGATAGTTTGCATTCCCATAACTTGTCATCGTGAATTCTTCAATCGTTCTTGATTGACACTTTCCTTGAATCGAAACAAAAGCTCTTGATACCAGATGTTGGAAATCCACCTAATACTATGATGAATTTCGACCAATAATGATGATTAGTTATGAGAAAAACAAATAAAAGAAGACAAGACAATTATTTCTGCAGAGTTTCTCTCTGCCCACAAACTGTGGAAAACTTTCTTATTCACTTTGCAACTGCAAAATACTGGGAATGACTTGCTTTTAAAAATAGGGGTTACTCCCTCTATTTATAACTGAGCTTACACCCTAAGCCCAAAGCTCAAAATATCTTTTTGTTACTAAATCAAATCTAATCAAATCTATTCTAGACTTAAATCAAATCTATTTAAATCTAAAACAAATCAAATCTTATTTGACATATATGAATTACAATTTAACACACCCTAGTAACAAAAAAAAGCAACATTTCAGGTATATCACAAACAGAAGATACAAATCTGCTAAGATTTGTGGTGGTGGTGGTGGTGGTGGTTGCTTTGACGGCGGCGCGAGTGAATCAAAGTACTCCACTTGCTGAATCAAAGTAACTATTGTCATTACAATATGAAATTTAATATGTTCAGAACCAATATGAAAATAATGGCCTAGTCAAGTGCAGAATAATCATATTATCATCTCATTAGAAGCTATAAATAGAAGTGCAAAATAAAGCCTCATGAAAATTGACCAATGGCCAATTAAAATATTACATAATATTTTCAAGATCTAAAAGAAACATAGTTTAAGGCATTAAAATATAAAAGAAACATAATGAATATTTTGAAATGGTCCCTTATGACAGCTCCTCTTTAACGACTCATTACTCTCATAATTCAATATGTTGAATCGGTTAAACCATGAATTATGAGTATTTTATTGTAACAGCTAAAAGCAATATATTAAATCATTATTTCACAATGCCAATACCATCAAAACAAGATACTGCAAACTGAATCAGATACTACTGTCAATTGCACCAGCAAGTTGAAACCTATAGACACCTTGATAGAACACTCATAATGATTTTTATCTTAATTTTTACAAGGTCTGGTTTAGTTTAGAGTTTCTTTGTTTTTTTTAGATAAACAATTTATCTAACACCTTTGTATATATGAAGTTTCTCTGAAGTTTAAGTCCTGATGTAATACCCCAAATTTGTCCTACCCTTTTACTTTTATCTGGCTTATGCATCCCAAAATTTTCTCATGTATATAACCTTTATTAGGTCATCTAACACCTCATGCATCATTCATCAATAAATTTAGCATGGGATCAATGTTCCTGAACGGGATTAGGGTTTTATCCTGGTTTGAGGTGTACGAATCAAATAAGCTCGAATCATCAGGTTCTCTTACAAAGTGTGGATTATGGAGGTAGGGCTTTGATATGGTCGTTCACTGCGGACTCCTTTCTAATCAAATTACAGGGTGCGTGCGCTCCCACCAAGATTTATTAAAGGGGCATTAATTTTGTGTTAAGATCATTGGTCATTAAGTCAAGATGTGAATCATGGTGCAAGATATGGAGCTTGATAATTTTTTGTGTTCAAGGCGTCATTTTTCTTTCAACTACTTATTGCTTTAGTCAGAAGTTAATTCAATTGAGGATAAGGTTGATCCATAAAGCATGGCGTGTATTGGGTTCATCTTCTCGTGGAATAATTATTTAAGTGTTTATATGCGCGATGAATGTAATATTTAAAAGAGACACCAAGCAGTTTGATCCAAAGTATTTGTCCATGGATTCTTTAAGGTATCAAAGATCTCAAGCATATGTTTTGGTCATGATGTCAGGAATTAATTCAAGGAAAGTAGAAAGATCCATTCATGGTTAATCTCTTGAATTCAAGTTACAAGTTAAAAATTAAAATATCATTCATGACCAATATACTCCTTTTATTCAAGAGTGCCAAGCTACTACAAAACTAACTCACTGCAATTTCAAGCCCGAAGATCATTGTCGCTCAAGTCGGAAGCCACTTATATACTATACAAGATCAAAGGAATTTGGAATTTCTAAAGAAATTTGAGAAAAAAGACTACTCAAAATATTTGGACTTTATCATTGGAATTCAAGGGTTTATAAAAAGTTCACAGTACCAAAAATCACTACAAGGGAAAATGATTTCAAGTACAACGCATCATGGCCTTTATAGCATATGTTCCATGGGATCTTTACATTAAAAGTTACATCAAGGAAATGTTTCAAATGAAAATAAAATCACAAGATACTCAAAGTTTCCAATCTTCAATTAACCATGCCTCAAAATCTTCATGAACCAAAACTTTGTGCCCGCATGTATACATATGATAAGTCCTCAAAAATAGGCGAGCAGGAAGGGTTCGCAATCGACCCCCACAATTTCTTTCGTGTCATCCTTAGCTCGTGACGCACCACGAAGCTTTGGAGTTGTGCTTTCTCTTATGTATCGAGTCGTCAAGTGGGGAAGGGTTCTACAATCGAACCCCCACGCTTTGTCAAGAGTTTGATTTGGCCGATGTTGATACTCTGTGATCGTTGATACTGTCTTTTGTCGCCTACCTCAATCTCCTATATCTTGGTTAGGTGTTCATTCGCTTTGGACATCACATTTTTTGTTTCTTCATCTCACTCCCTCTTGTTTGTCTCGGGTGATACACTCCCCTTGACTAAAGCATTTCGCTTCTTTTCCTTACTATTTTATGTGTATGCTCTTTTGAGCTCGCTTGCTTTATCCTTGTACATACCATGTTCCTTAAGGATATGCTTGTTCCTTTCGGATGCAAGTTAGACCTTAGGTTTCAAACCATGCATGCTAACATTTGATAGAGATTCCCCTTTCATCCTTGACATAGGTCCGCCATTGTATGACAACATTAGGTTAGAAATAGGCCAGTCTCCCTTTAGACTCTTTTCTTCCTTTTCTGCATCCTCGCATTTAAAACTAAATCCTTTTCTTAACAAATCATAAAACATGCTAATCACACTTAAACCCCTTTTCAAGGTAACAAAATACAAACCAACCCAAACCTTTTTGTGCGTACAAGCACCTTTTCTCTAAAACCCTTTCCAGGTAAGGACATGATTAATATACTTTTGTGCCAACGCATAAGTCTCCAAAGGTCGAGCTATGGCAGAAGGCAGAATTAACATTGTCCATAAAAACACCAAACAAACAAAAACATGTGAGCCGAACTACGGTAGCTCTAATTCCTCAAAAAGGATACGTAGGCATTGGGGTAGGGCCCAAGCGAGTACAACTTTATTTTCCCTATATTCTTTTCTCATTTCTTTTGCATGCATTCTTCAGTAATAAACAATAAGCATAAATTAAATACACCTATAAGATAGATAACAAGAGTGGATACCGTAGAGTACTACAGGCGTGTGGGGTGCTGTAATACGGTGGGAGAACTGACTTGGGGTGTTTTGCGTTTGATCATAATTGTTGTGGATAGCAAGAGTCGCCATCGACTTTTCTTTTATCTAATAAAGGAAAGGGTGAAAAGAACAGGAAAGACCTTTGGGATTATTTTCTTATGTTCGGGGGGTAGATTATGAAAAGGGAAGGTGTTAGCACCCTTTTCATTCGTAGTTATCTATGGGCTCTTAGTTTCTTGCTAGATCACTTGCTTTGTTTGAAAAAATGTGCTTGTGGTGTGGGTTTCGAAAGTATTTTGAAAACGCGTCTTTGTAATGGTTCACGTCTCTATAAGAACGTGTACAAAGTGTTGGGTTTGAAAATAGTTCAAAGAGGTGTTTGTGGAATGTGTTTTTGAAAGTGATTTTGAAAAGATATTTTTGTAATGGTTCTCGTCTCTATAAGAACGCATACAAAAAGCTTTGTCTTTTGAAAATGTTTCAAAATGAAAGTGTGAGTGTATAAAATGTTTTTGTTGTGAGCAAGCGAGAAACTAGGAGCAACCTACCTACTCAAAAGGTCTTAAATGTTCTTTTCCTCCTCCTTTAGATGTTTCCATCTTACCATTGATTGGTAAGAAGCTTTATCTTTGGATGTAAAGGGACGAGCGTGGGTCGTCGTATAGACATGATAGCATTGTTGTGATATATCTTAGCATTTCTCTTGAGGGACTAATATCATTTGTAAGGCAACATTTGAAGCGTCATCGAGGGACTATGATCTTGTATTTTGATTGTTTTTACTAAGACGCCTCACATGCATATCATGACCATTTTTCATAAGGCAACAAGTGGAATCACCCTAGGGGTGCATGTGTGAATAGTGTGTTTGATTTGCATGCATTTAGTCTTTGATTAGGGGTTGTATACTTTTTGTTTTTATCTTCCCATACAAATCCTACTTTACTAGCATTTATATGAAAACGATAAATTGCGGAAAGTAAATATCCTACACTATTACAATCACTAGGGGATGGGGTGTACAAATTTACAAATGTAGTTTGCAAGAAATTAAAGTCCTAATTATCTATTACAACCATATTGAAATAATGTACAAGAAATGAAATGTAAAATAAATTTGTTTTGTTTTTGTTAAGAGAAGAAATAAATTTGCTTAAGAAAATGTTTTTAGTCTTTTTTTGTTTAAAAGAAATAAAGCAAAGAATATGAATATAAAGTATTTTTGGTGTTTTTGATTAATGAAAATAAAAGTGATAAAAATAGTGAGAGAATAAGAGTCAGGGTTAGCGCGTTACTGAAAGAATATAAATCAGAGAGAACAGAAGTTCTGACTCTGGCATCCTGCAAATCAGAAAGCAAATATTAGCAAAAACGGGGAAAGCCAGAAGTTCTGGATCCAGACGCGCCAAAGTTTGGTGTTGTTGGAAGCAAAGGAAAGCCTATAAGTTCTGATTGTTGAAAGAGCCTAGAATTTCTAATGTTACTGGAAAGCTAGAATTTCTGTTAATGGGTAAGTGAGATAACAATGTTGTTGGATGAGACTGGCTAGAAGTTCTGGTCCAGGAGTACTGTTTTGACAAACAACTGGAAGGGGTTTATCTAGAAGTTCTGATCTAAGAATATTGTTTGACAAATAATGGGGTAAAAATGTCAAGAAATAAACATAAAAATATGCTTCTGGGGCTAGAACCCAGGACCCTTAACACTAATGTCTTATGTGCGTGCTCTCTACCACCGGGGTGGCTATACATCTGGTATTAGAAGCAAGAACTTAAACATATATTACAAAATAAGTTCTGATGATGAACTTCATCTCCTTCTTTGCACCAACCAGAGTACCTGCAACTTAGTCATTTCTCAACAAAAAATGGAAAATGCAAACATAGGAGTTATGGCAAATTTCATCATGGTTTCAGAAATACAAAGCATCAAAACTGTAAATCAGAAGCAAGCATGAATTTTGCTAATCCTATATCTGAACCTAAATTTCTCAAGAAGTTCTGATATGAAATTCTCTCTACTTAGGCCATGTAAATGAAATCTATAAATATGTACAGATTCAGAGCCATGATATCTACATTGTATCTTTGAAGTTGTAAGCCTAATAATGGCTAAATAATGAGATAAGAGTCAGAAGAAACTTACCTTGCAGCTGAAAATTGTTCTGTGAGTTAGCCTGGTTCAGATTGCTGTGATATTCTGGTCACCTTCCTCAAGTTCCCATGAAGCTAAAACAACCCTTAACTTGAGCTATGAATGGTTGGAATGTTCTGGAGCAGCCAAGAACCAAAGTTCTGGTTTTTAAAATGGAGATTGGTGAAGATTGTGTTACAGTTTGAAAACAGAAGTTGGAAAGACCTCTATGTGTATATCAGAAACTGTATGGATGATTTGTCCAAGAAACGCACAAGGAAAATTAGATTTTGAATGCAAAAACTAAAAACTAGCAGGTTTTGTGTTTATGCTGCAATTTTAGGTTCCTGGAAATTTTCAGCAAGGTTTCAGAGCTTTTTATAAATATATCTCCTTCCTTGATGTTTGTAAATGAAGTTGAATTTATAGGAAAAGGATTTAGAAACTTTGAGAAGTCATGAGTACAACTATCATGTGTTATGGATCGTTGACTTGTTTTTGAAGCAAGCTTAGACAAGCATGTTTCAAGGCAAGGTAGGGTGGTTATCAACTTTAAACACACATAATTTGAGTTTGTAGGCAGGATTTATGGGGAAGTACACTCAGAAACAAAGTAAAGTATGGGCTCAGAATAAACTTTGTACAAAAGTTTACTTTTCAAGGACATCAGTGGTACTTTTATGCCACACGTGGGAAGATGCTTTGGATAAAGACTCAAAATTTGGTGTAAGCATTAAATGATGACGAGATTTAACAAGCAAGAAGGCCTACAACATGAGATTATGTAGTCTAGCTTGAAATTTGATCAGAAGTTCAACATAAACGTAACTTGGAACAAAAGTCCAACTTATGATCTTTGATTCTCTCTGCTCCAGCATGGTCTGAAGGCGTTCTCAGACTTTTCAGAAAGCTTGTAACATGCTTTGTAACCTCTCTTTGAATCATCTTTGCAAACTCTAATTGAACCTACGTGAAAACTGGCCCAGAAGTTCTAGTCAAATTCTGACTTAGAAATGCTCAGAATTTATTAAGTGCTTTAGTTTCATGGACGTGTCTTCAAGGATATATAACTTGAAATCCTAGTATTTCTAGGAGAAGTTTTGTTCTGCAATTTTTAGATCTCATTGAGATTTATAACTATTGTGTCATAAGTTCTTCCTGATTCATCTTGTATCGTGATGAAAATCTGGCCAGAAGTTCTGAACTTATCATATTTTCTTAACACTTAGAAAAATTTCTAAATGTTTAGAACTTTGACTTTTCCAAAGCAATTTTGAACTTTGATTTTCTTGAGGAACCAACTTCATATTCTATCATGTCTTGATGAAATGTGATTCTTGAAACTTGATTTTGATTAAAAAGTCAGAGTTTGACTTTTTCAGTGTGCATTTGACCATTTTGCCCTTGTGCCAATCCAAACCTAAATTGATGTATCAATGCTGCAAACTTGGTCATGGAAGATCTTGTGAGAAAATACTTTAGAAATGAGAGGGCAAGTTTTGGGGTACAACATTTGTCCCTGTTCAATCTTCTTAAACCTGAAGAGTTAGATTGGTGAGCCCGCCATTCTTGACTTGAAGGTGGAAGATGATTGAACACTAAAGTACCCAGAAATTTGCACTCGATGATGTGTTAGTTAACTGTGTAGGGAATGGGATTAAAGATTCCATTTTGGGAGATGATTGGGAATTGTTGGAGATGGGCTTATAGATTCCATCCAGAGTGACTGGGGAAGGTATCAGGATAAATCTTTTGGTTAATTTTAACTGAAATAGTAGATGTCTTTTTCCTGTTTTTAACTGGAAGAGGTAAATCTAACAAGAAGAGGTCTTCACATGCCTGTTGTTAATCTGGAAGAACTAAATCTAACCAGGAGAGGTCTTCATTTGCCTGTTGTTAATCTGGAAGAACTAAATCTAACTAGAAGAGGTCTTCATTTGCCTGTTGTTAATATGGAAGAACTAAATATAACCAGAAGAGGACTTTGATTCGCCTGCCATTAACTGGAAGAAATAAATCTAACCAGAAGAGGTCTTTGTTCGCCTGTTATTAACTGGAAGAGATAAATCTAACCAGAAGAGGTCTTTGTTCGCCTGTTATTAACTAGAAGAGATGAATCTAACCAGAAGAGGACTTTGATTCACTTGTTATTAACTGGAAGAAATAAATCTAACCAAAAGAGGTCTTTGATTCGTCGGTTATTAACTGGAAGAAATGAATCTAACCAGAAGAGGTCTTTGTTCTCCTATTATTAATTGGAAGAAATAAATCTAACCAGAAGAGGTCTTTGATTCTCCTGTTATTAACTGGAAGAAATGAATCTAACCAAAAGAGGACTTTGATTCGCCTGTCATTAATTGGAAGAAACAAATCTAACCAGAAGAGGTCTTTGTTCTCCTATTATTAACTGGAAGAGATGAATCTAACCAGAAGAGGTCTTTGTTCGCCTGTTATTAACTGGAAGAGATGAATCTAACAAGAAGAGGACTTCGATTCGCCTGTTATTAACTGGAAGAAATAAATCTAACCAGAAGAGGTATTTGTTCGCCTGTTATTAATTGGAAGAAATAAATCTAACCAGAAGAGGTCTTTATTCGCCTGTTATTAACTGGAAGAAATAAATCTAACCAGAAGAGGTCTTTGTTTGCCTGTCATTAACTGGAAGAAATAAATCTAACCATAAGAGGTCTTTGTTCTCCTGTTATTAATTGGAAGAAATAAATCTAACCAGAAGAGGTCTTTGTTTTCCTGTTATTAACTGAAAGAAATAAATCTAACCAGAAGAGGTCTTTGATTCGCCTGTTATTAACTGGAAGAAATAAATCTAACCAGAATAGGTCTTTGATTCACTTGTTATTAACTGGAAGAAATAAATCTAACCAGAAGAGGTTTTGTTCGCCTGTTATTAATTGGAAGAAATAAATCTAACCAGAAGAGGTCTTTATTCGCCTGTTATTAACTGGAAGAAATAAATCTAACCAGAAGAGGTCTTTGTTTGCCTGTCATTAACTGGAAGAAATAAATCTAACCAGAAGAGGTCTTTGTTCGCCTGTTATTAATTGGAAGAAATAAATCTAACCAGAAGAGGTCTTTGTTTTCCTGTTATTAACTGAAAGAAATAAATCTAACCAGAAGAGGTCTTTGATTCGCCTGTTATTAACTGGAAGAAATAAATCTAACCTGAATAGGTCTTTGATTCACTTGTTATTAACTGGAAGAAATAAATCTAACCAGAAGAAGTCTTTGTTCGCCTGTTATTAACTGGAAGAAATAAATCTGACCAGAAGAGGTCTTTGTTCGCCTGTTATTAACTAGAAGAAATAAATATAACCAGAAGAGGACTTCGATTCGCCTGTTATTAACTGTAAGAAATAAATATAACCAGAAGAGGTCTTGATTGATCTTTCCTACAAGGAAGAGGGTTAGTTGTATGTAGAAGTATGCATGGCGTGATGATGTTCTCAGAATAAATAAGATTATGTTGTATGCGTATGTTATATGATGTATGAATGTGAAATATTATTGAAGTGTATCTTTGTATGGGAAAATAAATCCTTGACAACATGCTGGGGAGCCTTGGGAGGCTGAAATATCGGACCGCTGTTGTGGATGAAGAATATGCTCTTCTTCAGGCCTTGTTTTTAGGATGTTTCCGCTGGGAATTTCTGTTATGTTGTTTGAGGCGAAACTCCGCTAGGGAATGTTGATTTTGCTTGAGAAAAACTCTATGGAGACTGTTGATTCCTGTTTGGGTAAAAGAGTTTAGGAGTATCAGTTGTTTGTTGCTCTACTGGGGAGTTATCTCTTGATTGGAGAGAAAGGAAAGTTAGTTGTTATCTAGTCGAAGTCCAGGCTTAGAAGTAATTTGTTGAGGATAATGATGTTGACTGTTGTCTGGTCGTATTCCAGGCTTCACAACGACTTACTGGGGGAGATTTAAATTAAATTCTATCTGGTCGAATTCCAGGCTTCGCAGGAAATTACTTGGGAGTGCGAAGTTAAACTGTCATCCGGTCAGTTTCCAAGTTTCGTAGCAACTTACTTGAAATGATGAAGTTGAACTGATATCTGGTCGGATTCCAGGCTTTACAATAACTTGCTTGAAAGATTGAAGTTGAACTGATATCTGGTCGGATTCCAGGCTTTGTAGTAACTTTCTTGAAATATTGAAGTTGAACTGATATCTGGTCGTATTCTAGGCTTTATAGTAGCTTGATGGTAATTGTAGAAGAGTCTATTGAGGAAAAGGGGTGGTGGTCCCTTGATTTGTGATAGTATGGGAGGCAAACTCAAGCTGGGGAATCTTGTTGTTGTTGGGGAAATAAACCTGGTTGCCAATCTGCTGGAGAGGTATTTTTTCTTTTGGCAGAACTCCTTGAGGATCCCTCTTGAGAGCAACTCAGCTGGGAAGAAGGTTTTCCTGAGATTGAAACTCTGGTTGGGAGTTGTATGGATCCAACTTCGTGGGGACTTGACTGGACTGCCCCAGATGTGTTGGAGGTGACATGTCATGCCCCCTTGCTTATAAGAGATCTGTTATTGGAAGTGTCTGAAGTAGTGAAAAACACAAGAAGGGGGGGTTGAATTGTAAAACTTAAAATCAATGCAATGAACAAGATATTTTTATCCTGGTTCGTTTGATCTCAAACTACTCCAGTCCACCCGTCAAGGTGATTTCGCCTCTCTCCAACGAGGTCTTAATCCACTATATTCAACTGAATATTACAAACTGCTTTAACAACTGCTAAAGCCTTCTTGATGCAAACCACAACCCGGTTTGTCAAGGAAACACTTTCTTACAAAGAGGATAAATCTAAGTGTGAATGTTTTCTACAAAACTATATCACAACTGTGATGTATACACAACTTAAGCTTATGAAACTAGATTGCTAAACAATGATTGAGTAAGAAGATGTGTAGTGTTTAGCAAACTGAGAGAAGGAAGAATATGATCAGCTTTTAGGCGTGTAAAATGTTGGAGAGCATTAGCCAATTCAATCTTCATAGTCTTGTTTATATAGCACTGAGATGTTGAACGTTGGAGCAATATTCTTGATTCAATGCTAATAACAAACTTTCCTTATTGAGAAGATCTTGTCTGAAATGAGGCCGTTGGTAATAATTTGCTTTCAATGCACAGTACCGTTGCTTACTTAATGCAAGTTCTGGCTTGGCTCATTCTGATTCTGCTTAACTGCTGATGAACTATTGTTTTCTTTATCAGAGTGTTGAGCGCAGTTCTGTTCATCAAGCTTCAGCATACTCGTGAGTTGATCTTCTGATTCTGGTATTCTGATATATCAACTTCTGATGCTGATGTCAAGAACCAAATTTCTGATGCTGATTAGGTGTGATCTTGCTTATACCTATCAGAGTATCTGCAAATCAGAACGTAATAATTTAGGCAGCAAATAGTTCATACATGAATCATATAAATAATATATCTTTTCATATTGTTATCATCAAAACTTAAACATAGGATAGTAGATTCAAACTTTGTTCTAACAATCTCCCCCTTTTTGATGATGACAAAAACTGGATATTTTTAATTGAAAATAACGTGAAAAGGTATCAGAGAGATGTATCAGAGTAAGAGGTTATCAAAGATAAGGGATAAAGAGATATCAGAGTTGAGAGATACTCCCCCTGAATTTATTACTTCCCTTTTTGATTCCAAGAGTTCTTCAGGATCAGATCTTTTTGCCTTTCTTTAAACATCAGAGTATCAGAGTCTTTGACTATCAGAAGCTTTAGATCAGCATATCAGAGTAGAGCTTCAGATCAGCGTATCAGAGCTTTTCTTGTCAGAGCTTTGCTTTGGGTCAGAGTATCAGAGCGGATTAGAGTTTCAGGGTTTTAGTCTTCAGAGTGTCCAGGAGCTTCCTTGTACCTGTAGACTTAAGCAAAACAGAAAACATTTTCAACTATAATAGAGTTAGAATGTTCGAGAATTTCTGTCTTAGTAATCCGTTATTGTTTAAAATATCATTCTTGTTCTCCCCCTTTTTGTCAGCAATCAAAAAGTGTAAGTGATGTGCTAAAAACAATTAAGATCAGAAAAACTTGTCATATTAAAAGGTTCAAAATCAGACAAAACATATTAAAACAGTACATCAGATAATCAAAGAAAACATGAAAATGATATGAATGAAAAACTAAGGTTGGGGAGGAAAGCGTGTGAACAGGTTCTCCAGCATGGCTTTGATCTGATCAGCAGTCTCATTCTGCTTGTGTACCATGCTGACAACAGTGTCAATCTTGCTATCCTGCACATCCATTCTTTCTTTCATCTTCTGGTCATTTTCATCCATCCTCTGCTGCAGACGCATGTCATTCAGCTTCAGCTCTTCCAGAGTCTGCCTGTCCAAGGCAGCTTGAGAAACATCAGAAGCAGGGAGCTTCTGAGAGCTTTCTGCAACATCTTCTGCTTGACTTGCTTCAGCTTGAATGGTCTTGTCTTCTTCTGGTTGCACCTTTGGAGCTAGCTGTTTCTCAGACCATGGCTCACTGTCCAGAGGGAGTACGGCTTCCTGAGGCAGCTGGCTTTCAACTTCCTTCAGCAGCTTACTGAAGTTCTGTTGTGCCTGCTCATAGTTGATATCCTGCAACTTGAGGGCTTCAGCACGTACCCAAATTTTGAATTGTGACCAGAGCTGGTCAGAGGCAGCTGGGTCAATCATTCCAGGACAGACTTGCTTCAGAGAAGCAATCCACTACTGCAAACCTGTTTCAAAATTCATAATACCAGAGCCAACATCTGGTTGTTTTGGTTTTGGGATGGCAATTTTATGTTTCAGATCAGCAAGACGGTCAAAGATTGTTAAGTCTATGAAGGTCCTGCTGGGGTTTTCGGTGGTTTGCTTGGCAGCTGTTTGTTTTGGAGATGGAGTGGGAGAATCTGAGATTATGATTGGACTGTTTGGTGTTTTGGGAGTAGTTGGTGGTGTAGATTCTGATGAGGATGGCAACTGGGCCATTGTGACTATTGTTCCACATGGCAGCTGGATTGCCAGAGGTGATGGTTGAGGTGAATGAGGTTCAGAAGGTGGAGGAGAAGGAGTTTCAGAATGATGAAACTCAGGTTGAGGTGATGGTGGATGAATTTCTGGTTGAGGAGAGGGAGAAGGAATTGCTGGTTGTGGAGAAGTTGTTGGAATTTCTGGTTGTTCAGGGATAAGGGGTTCTTCTGGAATGGATGAGAGGGGTTGTTGTTGTTGTGGTTCTTCAGCAGATTGCTGTTGTTCTGGTTGTGGAGGAGGGACAATTTGTGGTTCAGAGTTTGGATTGGAGGAGTGATCAGAAGTGTGTTGATCAATGTCAGACAGCACTTTGTCAATTGCTGATGTTGTTGAGATTGTTGGTTTGGGATGTTTGGTTCTGGGTCTTCTGAGTTTTAATGCCTCAGAAGGGTCATCTTCTGGTTCAGTTTCATCTATTGTTGGGATGGGGATTGAGATTCTATGAGAGGTTGGAGGTGGAATTGATGCTGGAATAGTAGAAGAATTTAAAACAGAAGCAGCAGATAAATTACCTCTTTTCTTGGGTGTCTGCTGGGATGATCCTTCTGATGGTGCCTTCCTTTTCTTCGTCTTCTTCAGAGTCACTTCTGGTTGAGGTTGGTGCAGATCTTTGATCTTTAGATTGGGATCTGTACCATCAGCTTTGCACGCGTCCATATATCTGAGAACTACCACTGGCTTGGATTCTATCTGAGAGAATAAAGGAAAGTCACTCAGTGGAACTCTTCTGCTGGTGATATCAGCAATAGGAGTAGCGCTGGGTTCCTTTTTGATATTCTCTATCAACTTCATTTTCTTCAAGTTCTTCGCGTTCAGAGGCTTCCCAACCGTTGGTTCAATGGTGCTTAACTCTTGAGCTTCTATCAGATGCTCTATCAGTCTATTCTCTGTCAGAATATCTGATATCAACCTTCCAAAGGGTATCCAATCCCTCTTTGTTCTTTCTTCTTCCCTGGTTTCCTTCACGCTTATTCTGAGGTGGTTGAACAGAAGATGAGCCAAGTTGATTTTTACCTTCTGATTGATAAAGTAGATCAGAGACTGCTGATCCACATTTATGTAATCAGGGGAACTAGTTGGCTTCCTATGGTTGAAGCACCCCAGAATTATCTTCGCCCAAACTCTGTGATGATCCTTCAGATCTTTGATCTTGCTGCTAGGCACCCCATGGGTGAAAATCCTTTCAGCTATGACGCCCACGTCAGCATATCTCTCAGCCATATCAATACAGCGGACGCCACCGCCACTGTAACCGATTAACCTTGCTATGTGATCCTCAGTGATCACAATCTTCTTCCCCATAATGTAGGAGGTGACTTGATGCGTTGAAGCCGTCGCATGAATCCAAAACTCCTTGACTAACATAGGAAATGTTGGACCAACCAATCTGTCAAAATACCTTTCCCATTTCTGTGCCCTAACTTCTTCTGTTAGGTCAAAGCCGTTTTCCTTCAAACTTCCAAAATCAATGATCAATTCAGATAACACTTCAAGATTCTTCACAGGAGTGAGGAGTGTTCTGAATGGCACTTGATACTGTTCAGATGATGCTTTCTTCTGAGAACCTGCAGAAGCATTGCTGGAGGTTGCCATGTTCACACTAAAAGATTTTGAGACAAAAAGCTGAGAAAATGGGTTTGAGAGAGATAAGCACAGAAAAATGCAGAGAATGCTTGAGAAAAGTGAGAAACTGTAAAAGATGAAAATGAGAGGTTAACGTGTTTAAATAGGGTTCAGAATATTTTGAAAAAGTAAACGTTTTTAAGAAAGAGAAATAAAATCATGATTACGTTTTAAACACATGATTACTTTCATTTAATGCTTGCTGATTTTGGGGGATTTGAGAAAGATACTTAAAAACGGTTACCAGACATGTGTCTCAATGCACCCAATCAACGTTTTGCCTTCTCAGAAGCGTGCACGCGCTCTGCTTCAGAGATTTGCTGATGATTGGATGAAACTTGTTTGATGTAGTGATCAGCACGTCTATCTTTGAGCTTAGACTCTCAGATCTTTAGACTTGCATCTGATACAATCTGCATGTTCTATCTTTCTGAAAAGAGATTGATCAGAAGTTCACAGTAAAACAAATACATTATGAAGATAAATATGTGGAATTAAAACATTTTCACTCTGGGCAGACTTTCATGTTGAGATGTTTCAGAATGAAATTAAACCTATCTTCTGAAAGGGGTTTAGTAAAGATATCAGCCCATTGATGGTTTGTATCTATAAATTTTAAATTCAAAATTCCTTTCTGAATATAGTCCCTAATGAAGTGATGTTTTATTTCTATATGCTTAGCTCTAGAATGTAAAATGGGATTCTTACTTAAGCAAATAGCAGAAGTATTATCATAAAGTATATGAATGTTACTCTCAAAAATCTGGAAGTCTTCAAGCTGACTTTTCATCCAGAGCATTTGTGTGCTACATCCTGCTGCTGCTATGTACTCAGCTTCTGCTGTTGATAGCGCAATTGTTGATTGCCTTTTGCTGGACCAAGAGATCAGATTTTCTCCCAGAAACTGGCAGCTTCCAGAAGTACTTTTACGCTCCACTCTGTCTCCAGCAAAGTCAGCATCGCAGTAGCCTACTAGACTGTAATCACTAGATTTTCTATAAAACAAACCCAGATTAGTAGTACCTTTCAGATACTTGAAAATTTGCTTAACAACTGTTAAGTGAGATTCTCTAGGATCTGATTGGAATCTAGCACAAATACAAATGCTGAATAATATATCAGGTCTTGAAGCAGTCAGATAAAGGAGAGAACCAATCATACCTCTGTAGACTTTCTGTTCTACATTTTTGCTTACCTCTTCTCTTTCCAGAATGCACGTGGGATGCATTGGAATCTTTGATGGCTTACATTCTGAGAGGTCAAATTTCTTCAGAAGATCTCTGATGTATTTGCTCTGATGAATGTAAGTTCCCTCTGGAGTTTGATTGATCTGAATTCCTAGAAAGAATTTCAGTTCCCCCATGAGGCTCATCTCAAATTCTGCCTGCATACACTTAGCAAATTTTCTTCCAAGAGAAGGATTAGTAGAACCAAAAATAATATCATCAACGTAAATTTGACAGACTAAGATGTCATTCTTAACTGATTTACAGAATAAGGTAGTGTCCACCTTCCCTCTGGTGAATTCATTTTCTAACAGAAAGTTACTTAGCCTTTCATACCAAGCTCTGGGAGCTTGTTTCAGACCATATAGTGACTTCTTTAGTTTGAAAACATGTTCTGGATGTTTTGTATTTTCAAAACCAGAGGGTTGGTGCACATAAACCTCTTCTTCTATATAACCGTTTAAGAATGCACTCTTGACATCCATCTGATATAGAGTGATGCCTCTATTAACAGCAAATGAAATTAAAAGTGTGATAGATTCTAACCTGGCGACTGGGGCAAAGGTTTCTGTATAGTATATCCCCTCTTGCTGACTATAACCTTGTGCAACCAGTCGTGCCTTGTTTCTGATGACTTCACCTTATTCATTTAGCTTGTTTCTGAACACCCATCTTGTTCCAATGACGTTGAATCCTTTTGGTCTGGGGACAAGATCCCATATGTCATTTCTGGTGAATTGATTCAGCTCTTCTTGCATTGCCAGAATCCAGTCATTATCCAGGAGTGCTTCATCAATAGAAGAAGGTTCAATCAGAGACACAAGTCCCATGAGAGTTTCTTCAGAGTTTCTGAAGCTTGCTCTTGTTCTGATTGGATCTTCCTTTCTTCCTAAGATAGTCTCTTCTGGGTGATCCAAGCTGCTTCTGGGTAATCTCTTCTGAGGTTGATCAACAACTGTTGTAGGATTGCTAGCAGTGCTCCTTTCGGACGTTGAAGGAGTGTCTGTGTTGAGAGCTTCTGATGACTTGTCTTCAGAACCTGTAAATTCAATTTCCATACCTGCAAAAAATTCATTCTGCTTTGACTTTTCAGAGTCAAGCTTATCATCAAAACGAACACTGATTGATTCTTCCACAATCTGTGTTTCTGTATTGTATACTCTGTACCCTCTTGAGCGTTCAGAGTATCCTAACATAATACACTTCTGTGCTTTAGAGTCAAACTTGTTCAAATAATTCTTTGTATTTAACATAAAGCAAGTACATCCAAATGGATGAAAATATGAAATGTTGGGCTTTCTGTTCTTCCACAATTCATATGGAGTCTTTTCCAGAATAGGTCTTATTGAGATTCTATTCTGAATGTAGCACGCTGTGTTTATTGCCTCTGCCCAGAAGATCTTAGCAACGTTTGTCTCATTGATCATGGTTCTGGCCATTTCTTGCAAAGTTCTGTTCTTTCGTTCTACAACTCCATTTTGTTGGGGAGTTCTAGGACAAGAGAAATCATGCAGAATGCCTCTGTCATTAAAGAATGACTCAAAATCTTTGTTTTCAAATTCTCCACCATGATCACTTCTGACTTTAACGATTCTAAGATCCTTTTCATTCTGAACTTGGTTACAGAAGGTAACAAACACAGAGTGTGACTCGTCCTTGTGTCTTAAGAACTTTACCCATGTCCATCTGCTATAGTCATCTACGATTACTAACCCATACTTCTTGCCACTGACTGAAGCAGTTTTAACTGGTCCAAATAAGTCAATGTGCAGAAGTTCTAATGGCTTAGAGGTAGAAACAACATTTTTAGATTTAAAAGAAGGTTTTGCAAACTTGCCTTTCTGACATGCTTCACACAGAGCATCTGAATTGAACTTCAAATTAGGAAGTCCTCTGACCAGATTGAGTTTGTTAATCTGAGATATTCTTCTCATACTAACATGCCCCAATCTTCTGTGCCAGATCCACTGCTCGTTGTTAACAGACAGAAGGCACTTTACATTCTGACTTTTTAGTTCAGAAAGTTTGATTTTGTAAATGTTGTTTTTCCTCTTACCATTAAACAGGATAGTCCCATCTTTCTGACTAACAACTTTACATGATTTTTGATTAAAGATTATATCATAACCGTTATCACTTAATTGACTTATGGATAACAGATTATGCATTAATCCATCTACTAGCAGAACATTGTTAATAGAGGGAAGATTTCCATTACCTATAGTTCCAGAGCCAATTATCTTTCCCCTCTGATTTCCTCCAAAGCCAACGTGGCCTCCAGGCTTAAGTTCCAGGCTTTGGAACATATGCCTTCTTCCCGTCATGTGTCGCGAGCAGCCAGAGTCCAGGTACCATGACTGGTGTTTCTGACTTGCTGCTAAAGATATCTGCAACATGTATTATTTTATCCTTAGGTACCCATATTTTCTTGGGTCCTGATTTGTTAGTTTTACCAAAACTCTGGTTGAATTTTGGTTTCACAGAGTGCTCACTGCTAGTGTATTTAATATCATGTGTGTGACCATACACAAAATGTGAATTTAGAGGAGTGTGTTTAATGGTTAAGTCCATGACATTCTTTGGTGTAGGAACCTTACCTTGGTATCCTATTCCTTTCCTGCCGTTTCTGCTAACTCCATAGATCATTGAAGCTATTTTGCTTCTATCTATGCTTTTAGCAAGGAACTTCTGGAAACTGTGATCATACTCCTTGATGATCTCATCAGCGTTGCTGGGAGTTTCAGAAATTGGTTCCTTCTGAGAGTTTTGTAAAGTGTTTTCTAATTTTGAAATCTTGTTTCTCAGCTCAGAATTCTCCAATTTGAGACTCTCAGTCGTATTAGAGTCAGATTCAAGATTCCTTTTCAGGTCTCTGAATTTAACTCTAATTTGCTGATACCTTTCCAGAATCTCATTAAGGCTTTCAGCAAGTTCAGCCTTGGTAAAATTAACAGCAAAGTTAGGAAATACCTCTTCAGTATCTGATTCTGAGTCTGATTCAGAAGCTTCACTATCTTCTGAGATATTAGCCATGAGAGCTATGTTTGCCCTCTCATCATCTGATTCTGAGTCAGTTTCAGACGAGTCAGAGTCATCCCATGTAGCCATGAGACTTTTCTTCTTCTCTCTTCCAAACTTCTTTTTGGGCTTTTCCCTCTGAAGCTTTGGGCAGTCACTCTTGTAGTGTCCTTGCTCATTGCACTCATAGCAGATGATGTCCTTGGTGTTTGGCTTTTTGCTACTTGAGGAGCCTTCAGATCTTCTGTATCCAGAGGAAGAATCTGTCCTTCTGTATCTGGAAGAGGAGTCGTTCTGATCAGATCTTCTGGGATTCCTGAACTTCCTTTGTCTTTGCTTCCACAGTTGATTTACTCTTCTGGAGAGGAGGGAGAGTTCGTCTTCTTCTGATGAGGATCCATCAGATGTTTCTTCAACTGCCTGCAAAACTTTAGACTCAGATTTTTTGTTAGATTTTAATGCTAAAGGCTTACCTTGCTTCTGAGGCTCGTCAGCTTCTAGCTCTATCTCATGACTTCTGAGGGAGCTGATAAGTTCCTCCAGAGTGATTTTGTTGAGATCTTTTGCTAGCTTCAGTGCTGTAACCATAGGTCTCCACTGCTTGGGTAAACTTCTGATGATTTTCTTGACATGGTCAGCAGTAGAGTATCCTTTGTCCAGAACCTTAAGACCAGCCACCAGAATCTGGAATCTTGAGAACATTGTTTCAATGGATTCAGATTCTTCCATTTTGAACGCCTCATACTTCTGAATGAGCGCCAGAGCTTTAGTTTCTTTGACCTGAACGTTGCCCTCATGCGTCATTCTGAGTGAGTAAAAAATGTTCTTTGTTGTGTCTCTGTTGGAGATCTTTTCATATTCAGTATAAGAGATGGCGCTGAGAAGGATGGTTCTGGCCTTGTGGTGATTCTTGAAGTCACGCTTTTGTTGGCCAGACATTGTTTTTCTATCAATCTTCTGACCGCTTGCATTCACAGGGTGCGTGTATCCATCTGTCACCATATCCCACAGATCAGCATCATGTGCCAGAAAGAAGCTTTCAATTCTGTCTTTCCAGTAATCAAAGTTTTCTCCATCAAAGACTGGAGGTTTGCCGCTGAATCTGTCTCTGTCCTCATGGTTGTCATTGCTGGTGTGAGAATAGTTTCCTGCCATTGTGTTTTTCTGATGCTGGATCTTGTACTGACACGGTTAAGTGTTTTAGCTCAGAACCAGGCGCTCTGATGCCAATTGAAGTAGTGAAAAACACAAGAAGGGGGGGTTGAATTGTAAAACTGAAAATCAATGCAATGAACAAGATATTTTTATCCTGGTTCGTTTGATCTCAAACTACTCCAGTCCACCCGTCAAGGTGATTTCGCCTCTCTCCAACGAGGTCTTAATCCACTATATTCAACTGAATATTACAAACTGCTTTAACAACTGCTAAAGCCTTCTTGATGCAAACCATAACCCGGTTTGTCAAGGAAACACTTTCTTACAAAGAGGATAAATCTAAGTGTGAATGTTTTCTACAAAACTATATCACAACTGTGATGTATACACAACTTAAGCTTATGAAACTAGATTGCTAAACAATGATTGAGTAAGAAGATGTGTAGTGTTTAGCAAACTGAGAGAAGGAAGAATATGATCAACTTTTAGGCGTGTAAAATGTTGGAGAGCATTAGCCAATTCAATCTTCATAGTCTTGTTTATATAGCACTGAGATGTTGAACGTTGGAGCAATATTCTTGATTCAATGCTAATAACAAACTTTCCTTATTGAGCAGATCTTGTCTGGAATGAGGCCGTTGGTAATAATTTGCTTTCAATGCACAGTACCGTTGCTTACTTAATGCAAGTTCTGGCTTGGCTCATTCTGATTCTGCTTAACTGCTGATGAACTGTTGTTTTCTTTATCAGAGTGTTGAGCGCAGTTCTGTTCATCAAGCTTCAGCATACTCGTGAGTTGATCTTCTGATTCTGGTATTCTGATATATCAACTTCTGATGCTGATGTCAAGAACCAAATTTCTGATGCTGATTAGGTGTGATCTTGCTTATACCTATCAGAGTATCTGCAAATCAGAACGTAATAATTTAGGCAGCAAATAGTTCATACATGAATCATATAAATAATATATCTTTTCATATTGTTATCATCAAAACTTAAACATAGGGTAGTAGATTCAAACTTTGTTCTAACAGTGTCTTCCCACTTGAAGTGATTTTGTTCATTGAGAGAGTTTTTCTTCACTAGGTATTCGTCGTGCGAATTTCTCCGCTGTCAAACAATCATCCATATGCAAACAACGCCATTCAAATAATGCAAAGTTTATGCTTGTCTTGAAGTTTTGAAAGTGCGTTTTTAGCAGATAAAATAATTTTTGTAAGAATATGAATTCAACTCAGGATTTGGAGTAAGCCTTACAGGAGTCAGGATACCTTTTGTAACAATATGCTTTCGAACTAACCCATGCTTTAATTAGGACTTTTTAAGGGTTGTAGCGTGGCTTGGTTCACGGTTTAAGAAACAAAGGATAAGGCTCAAAGTATATTTGTACCTGCCCATTCTTCGCTGCTGGTGACTTATTCAGATGCTATATTTTGTTGGTGACCATACGGTTCTCAAATTTATTTTTTGAGTTCCTGACTTGTATATTTGGAGGTTCATTTGGGCCTCCGATCTTGTTATTCCCAACATGTTCAAAAAATTCTCAGCAGTATCCAGTGTTCCAGATGCCTTGATCTCATACAATTGATGATCTACATGGTACTTGGTTCTTGTATGTGCCGAAGCTATGTCAAACCTTTGACCTGATAATATTCATATGATTCAGAACAGTGCAACGATCATATTCAGAAGTGATGGAACTTTAATCCCATGTCTTTGCATACATAACATGGTTAACCACATGCTTAACATACATGTTCTGTTATTTCCAGGGAGTCACATTTACAAGTCTTGTGTTGAACCTTTCCATCTTTTACTTGCGTAAAATCAAAATCGAAGCACACAAACTCCTTGGAAATGACAGAACATGGCATGGCATCCATTCATGCACCCCATTCAGATTCATGCATCCATAACCGGTATTCGAAGATTAGGGATTCTTATTTAGACCTGGTGTTCTCCTCAGAGGTTCAACTTGATTTCTTGCTTCACATGTTCTGAGACCAATATGGGATAACTCTGTGGGGGATTGACGGATGTGAAAATCTTGATAGGGTTGATCATGGTATACATTCAAGCTTTAGCCCGTGATCAAAAATCCTTCGAGAAGGAAGATAATCGATTGAAGACTCAGGTGAGCCGGATCATGGAATTGCTTTCAATCATGGAGTACTGCATAATCTTGGGTTCTTAAAATGTCTTATCAGCACATGGTTCCCACTTACTATGGGATATTATATCAGTGCTTCGTTCTTATTGACCAATGTCAAATGTGGTTACCACGTCGGGGCATCCGACTTTTCAATTAGGGGCATTCTCTACAGCTTTGCGTTCCTTGATCTGTTCGAAAACAGCCAGTCCTTGTTCCCCAAGTGAACTCATGGGGCAAAGCTTTTAAGCAAAGATAGAAGAAGCCTGGTGAGCATGTTGACGCGACCCCAGTGCATTACATCCAGTTATTTTCTCGCCTGGTGGAAGTTCAATTGGTAAAGCTCTAATCTTTGGAGTCCTCCCCCCACAAGCATCTCTTCTCATTGAGGCACCCGGTTTTGATGTTGAAAACTGTACAGGGGTTGAAGATAAATCCTAGCACTTGTTTGGCGTCTCTTCCAAAGGTCTAATTCCTATTTGGCCAACTGTCGGACTCTTTCTCACCAGGTGGATGTCTCTGTTGTTCCAATAGAAGATGAACTATATCATTTCCTTGTGGCGTAATATGCTTGGTGATGCAGTTTATACCGATTTGCTTGGTAAATCATTCATTCGATCTTTTGAAAGAATCTGCTATGCATATTATTCCAGGTCACATGGCCATTCGATTGAAGATGGTATGTCATCCAAAGACAAGGCCCAAGATGGAATCAATCCAGAGATTATTCTGTTCACATCAGATCAGAAGGGGGATTCTCTTACCTATTTAAGCATCAAGTCTGCAGAAATTTGCCAGAATCAAGAAATCCATACGGAGTCAAGTCTCCTCAACAATGGCAATCATTGGTTTCTTTACCGCATTTTCATTTGCATTCGTGCTTGTTTGTTTAAACATTGCTTGCATGTAGAAACATGTTTATTTTTGAATGAAAATCTTAATGCAATAAGTACGCTTGTCTTGAAGTGTTATTTTCATTTTCATTTATCCATTCGTTATCACTCTTTAAATGTTTTACTTGTATATTGATGCCAAGTTTCCAAGTCTTATGCTTAGGTAAAGATTGGAGGGAGGATGACGATTATCTAAAAACGCAAAAAAAATCTCTAGTTGGTATGCTTTTGAGTAAGACCCTGCTGACAATGTACAAACCTTGTTTCTATTCCTAAACGCCAGAGATATAAGGGAGATAGACCCTCGTTAACTCCTCTGAGACTTCTAAGTAGGAGTTTCTTTTATGTTTAGAAAAAGCCCTCATTTTAACCCCGGGGTGGGTAGTGTTCAGTTAATCTAATCAGGCGTTCAGAACTCATCAAGAGTGTGCATCCAAGGAAACAACAATGGTTATCCATCAAAAGGTTGAGGTAAGTCAAAACCATAATGGTTAACCCTCATCTGTCAGCAACGTGCATCAATTAACATATCCCAATGGGTATTTCTCGCACATCAGGATGTCAAGAAATGACGATACGACAATGGTTATCCCTCATCTACCAAAGACTCAGACAATCCCGATTACTTCCCACAAATCGAAAATGGCATAAAGATCAACGACTTGTTCAGAATGGAAATTATGAATAAGAAAGAAACAAAAATCCACACTAAGTCGAAACTTGAAAACAAGCCGCTTAGGCA
The DNA here is from genome assembly GCA_948472305.1 of Vicia faba. Lineage (NCBI taxonomy): Eukaryota > Viridiplantae > Streptophyta > Magnoliopsida > Fabales > Fabaceae > Vicia > Vicia faba. The sequence goes on from CATIWC010001880.1 coordinate 47,937, forward strand.
AAAGTTAGGGCCTCCCGTTGGACTTCCAAATCGAAATTCAAAAGAATCTGTCCAGGCAAAAGCTAGGGAAAGCGAAAATTGTTTTTTTTTTTGAGAAAAATGATTGCTAACAAAAATCATCAGCAATGAACAAGGTCGTGTGATCAGACACCAAAAGAAAAAGGTGAAGTGACTGTCGTGTCCAAGAAACCGCAGTTGTTCCTCAATCATCACAAACTCTTCTCGAGAGATGAATGCTTGTACCGAGTTAATTGAATGTAGGAATGGAGAATATCATGGAGATTGGGTGGGCACCAAATAATTTTGAGCCTCAAATATTTTTTTATAAAACCGTGAACCATACCATGTTACAACCCATAAAAGTCCTAAATGAAGCATGGGTCAATTCGAAAGCGTGCTACAACGAGATAACGTTTAACTGACTCCTAAGAGGTATGTTTAAATATTTGTGTTGGCATCATATGATTGCATTATATTTCATAAAAAAGAATTTGCAAATGTTGCTCTCTAGCTAGTGACTCGTTCACAACAGAGTTGTGACATCATTTCATTCAAATTTTTTTCAAACTTCAAGACTTACATATGTGTTGCATTAGAATTATCAGTCTCACAATAAATATTCTTCTACATACAAAACAACTAATTGACATCAAGTAGGTTTACACAATGAACAATCGGTAAAGAGCTCAATCTTGTCAGAGAAGAGAGGCTTGAATACTCTGTTGAAGCAAGATTCAGCTGTCACAAGAGAAACGACTTATCCAGGGGCATGTTAACCAGTGATTCTATCAAGAGAAAACATCTTGGTGCTTCACAGTCTAAGTACCCTTCAGGGATGAAGTTAGCAGATTTTGCTAATCTGGGGCAATCAAGTTGAGAGTCAATCTCTCCAAGTTCAGCGAAGTTTGGGGCATTCCTTCGAGCTATCAATCAGATGCTATCATGTTGATAAATATCTTCAATTTACCGTCGATCAGAGGTTATCATGTCGATAAATCTCAAATTTACTATCAACTTGGGGCAATTACATCGAGAAATCTCTTCGAAATTCATTCAACTTGGGGCAGTTACATCGATATTCGACAAATCTCTCCAAGAAAGATGTAATCAAGAGCTGTTTATTTCGTGACTCAATACATTGGGGCAGGCCACCTCATATTGTTTTGTGCCGTGGATACTCTGGTCTTCTATTCGGCAAAGATTCTTTCAGAAATCTTCCAGACAGAGGGCATTCCCCATCCGTATTTGCAAAGTTGCTCAAGCCAATTATGTTGTACGAGACGAATACAATCAAGCTATAAGTATCACAATGGTCAGCCTGACCCAGCCAATGCGCGAAGCCGCCTTCATCTGCTACAGACAATTTCAAACCTGATTCCCCAAGTGAATTCAGAAAGTTCGGAGTCGCCGTTTGACTTGGCTCGCGCAAGAGCATCCCCAGTGGGGTTAATCGAGTGCATCCCTAGTGGAGCTAAACCGGGGCATTTGCAGAGCTAAACCGGGGTATTCGCAGGTGTTCATGGCCATCTTTTATCCCCAAGTAATTTAAGAGGTGATTCCCTAGTGTGGCGTAAACTTGAGGCATGTATTTAGAGAGATTCACATGGTGTTCAATATCCATTCTTCAGTATATTCAGTTCTACCATCCTTTCAAATGGTTCAGGATGTAGGGAAATTGGGCCAAATTATCTCTTCCCCGATAATACAATTGAGAATTCACTGACGTGCCAATTCAACCTCCAGCGGAGTCACCAATAATCTTTGGTATCATGAGCTCCCAGTGAAAATTCTTACTAGTATCCCCAGTAATCTTTGGTACTGCAGGTCTCCAGCATCGATATGTATTCTAATCCCTAGTGTTGTACCCCAAAATTTGCCCTCCCATATTCTTCAAGATATGATCCTCAAAATTGCTCAAGATTGCTCACAGGGTTGTACATTCAAACCACTTCCTAAGCCAGCTGAAATTAGGGTTTTGGTTCTTTCAAGGAATTTGGGGTTTTCAATGGTTCAATCAAGTCTCATATGCATATATGCATTCTCAAGCACCTACATGCCAAGTTTCAAGACTCACAGTGCGAATTTGCACAGTCAAAAGCCTCATGTGACCTACAGTCAACTGCAAGGGCAAAATGGTCATTTTGCAGTCAAAAGTCAAATTTTTTGGTCAACATCTTATTTTGAGCTCACAATAATCATTTGATCAAGTCTTGATCATGATTCCACAAGAATAGCTCAAAAATCATCAAGATGCAAAAAGTTACTATTTTTGGACAGCAGAAAAGTCAACTGTATCTTGACCAGGGCATAACGTTTTCATGGTTCATCAGAAATATTCCATCCAATGCTCATTTTTAAGGGGATGACATTTCCTACAATCCATCTTCACACTCCAAGTCCAAGAGATGCTCTCACAGAAAGTTATCAATTTCTACATTATAGGTCCTTTTCAAAAGTCAACAAAAGTGCACTTTAAGTCAAAGGCCATAACTTGAGATTGGTGAATCCAAATGACATGGGAAAAAAGGCATTGGTTAGAGGACTTCAATAACTTTCCAAAAATGTCCAAGAACATGTTCATATGATCAAAATTGAGCAAGTTGTGCATTGGAGAAGTTGGGAAATTTTTGTGAATTTGCAAAAGTCAACTTTGCTCAAAACACCTTATTTTTGCTAATGGGCCTCAAATCTATTCTTGAAACTTCATCCATGGCCTATGCACGACCCATCAAGCTTAATTGAATTTATTTTCTTATTTTTATTAATTAATTGTATTTTTAATTGATATTAATTCATTTAATTAATTTAAATTGTAGGAAAATACAAAGATGTGGTTTTTCAATCTTTTTGTGAAGCAAATGTGGTCAAGATATGCTGGCAATTTCGTGTGCAAATCAAAGATGCAAAAATCTCCAAAATTGGCAACTTTATTCAATCATGAAAATGCAAAAAGATTTGATTTTCAATCAAATATTAAATCATCATTGCAATGGATTTTTGTGCAAGATTTTGACCTAATTCCATTCCTCTCTATATATACAAGCTAACCCTGATCAAATACACGTGAGAAAGCTGCAGGAAGAAGCCATTGCAATTCAAGAAAATTGGAAAAAAACTCAAAACTGATCTTGCATTCCAGGACGATTCAAGAACTTTTGTTGATTCTAATACCTTGCAGGAGTTCTCAGGAACAATTTGCAATCCAATTCAGGCCTTAAAGCTAACATAATCGATACCTACAGAACCACAGTTTGCTTTTTATTTTCAGAATCGTACAACTTGATTCATGCATATTTAACATGCTTTTGTGTTTGATTTGTATTGATAGGGACCGTATGAAGCTAATGGTATAGCTTAATTGAACTGAAACTCCCTGAATCGAAAGATGCCATGGTTGAATTTTAGGGTTCCTGAACTTTGAAATTTGGGCTTTCTAAACCCAAAAAAATCAAGACTTGTAAGGCATATGGTTGGAATCCTGAGAATCAGACGAACATGACCAAACCCTCGCGAAACATTTATATAAATCACAGGGCTAATCGCTATTTTTCGCCACTGTAGTTTGTGGGGGTTAAAAACCCCTGCTATCTGTTTGTATTTTGCAGGAACAAATGAAGAAGACGATGACGCGTTGATGTCCTATTGGCCCATTTGAAAAATACGCGCGTGTTTTGTTTTTTACAGCATATGAATTGATTGTTAATATAATGTTTGCTTATTATTATAATAACAAAAGCGTGCAAGTGGTGTAGTGGATGATGCGTTGGCTTGGAATCATTGGGACCTGGGTTCAAATCCTAGGTCCCCCAAAATATTTGTTTCTATTTTTCTTAACATGTTCACATGCAGCTTGCAAGAAGGAGTACACCATACGCTTCTAATTCCCAGATGCCATGTATCTCCATCCTCAAATCCAATGGCCCAGGTTGAAAGACTACCATGCTCCTCAGTCAACAAACGCCTAGCCAATCATCAAAGTCAAAGCAGGCTTGAGGTTAATGGGCAACAAATTGCCAAAGATACCTCCTTTTGGGCCAGTACCCCCCTGGTTTATTCTTCTTATTCTTTCTTTTTTTTTCTTTTATAATTTCCATTTAATTATTTTACTATTAATTATTATTATTATTATTTAATTAACTCAATGAATTTTTTCATAATAAAATCAGAAAACTAAAATATTTTTATTATTATTAATTTCACCCTTAGTTTATTATTTTTGTAAATAAATACATAGTTAATCTATTTAGTTAATTAGCGTTTTTACTAACTTTTGACTTTTTATTTATTTATTTATTTTCATTAAAAACATAAAAAACCAAAAATATTTCTTTTATTTAATTAATTAGAATTAGGTTTAATTTAAATGCAAAAAGGACCAAAAACTATTTCTTTCTCAAAAAGGGTCAAAACCCTAAGGACTTCTCCGATTCAATTTTTATTCGCGCATATTAATTTTTGATCATATTTATGTAATTGCTCCGAGGATGTAATAGCTTTAATTAGGACTTTTTATCGCTTTCTTTAATTTCCCGCATTTACTTTTCCAAGGGTTTGTTTTTGGCGATGTAAATACCCGACGCCTTGTAATAGTTTAGATTTACTTTCCGCACAACTATTAACTGTTAGATGTATGTTGACTAGGATATGCATGACAAGACATCTCTGAAATTAAAATCAAAACGTAGCTCACCATAATATGTGCAAAGATCACTTAACATGAAACCCGACACACTCGCACATGCCACTCCTAGGGTACGCCTCACTTGGTTGCCTCGACGTGGTCATTGAGTATAGGGTGTTTTAGAGGTCGCCCTCCTGTCTAAAGATCCAAGTTGCCTCGAAACGGTTGCCTCGGATAAAAAGGATCTAGGACATTAGGGTTACCGCTAATGCGTCCTACTATTGCTTTGGTGACCACATGTCCCTATAATCGAATTGACCCGAAAAACTCCAACGACGGTGCTACCTACTTCTCAATAGTGGGATAGTACTGTCTAAAGGACATTTACACAGCTTAATTTCTTTTGAGTAGGTAGAGGTTCTAAGGTACTTGCTCTTTCAAAACAAAAAATACTTTTCGCACCTACACTTTTCTGACAAAAGTTTTCAAACAAACACTTCATATACTCTTGAGGACTGATACAAGAGTCAAAACGAAGTTTTCAAACGAAACTCTTTTCAAAACCCACAAACACAAGAAAAGCAAAAACATTTTGAAAACATAGTGAGCAAGTACCTAAGAGCCCGTGGATAACCACAGATAGAAAGGGTGCTAACACCTTCCCTTTCTATAATCTACCTCCCGAAAAGGAATTTTGCTGTGCTTTTGTCCTTTCCTTGTTCGAGAAAATAAAAGACGGTGGCGACTCTTACTTACCGCGACATTTCGTGAACCAGCATTCCAAAACAGTCAGTTCTATTTCCACCGATCACAGAACTGGCGACTCTGCTGGGGATATCTAAATAAGTGAGGTGTACCTTAGTAGATCATTATGTTTTCAATTGTATGCCTTGAATGCTTTAATATTATGGGCTTGTATCGGAGTTTTATAGATCCTAACCCGGATCTGGGGAGACCCTTTAGAAGTAGCAACAAACTGTGAGGGAATTGTGCGGGGTATACCGACATGGTTGAAGCAGTAGCTACATTGATGTGGCACTTTGGTGAGTACCGGTAAAACTTGAGTCAAGTCAAGGAGAGTACGGGCCCCCCGCGTGGTGTCGTGAAGCATCAACTGACCTTAGAACCTTACTTGACCATCCTGGCCTCTTTAGGGGTAGTGAGATGACCGACTTTGGTGCAGTCCGAAGTTGGTAGATACTCGATACTACACTCATTGAGGGTTGTTTTCTTGGGATATTTTGGTCGCCAGTTAAGTGGCTAAATCAAAACAATGAACATAGAAAACAATCCAATGATATTGAGCTCCTTAGAACCCGGTTACTATTCATAGGACAGGTTTTGAGCCAACTAACTTCAAGAGGGTACTTACCTACGAACCCCATGCAAGCCTAAACCTAAGGACTTGTGTGCTTTGTGTGAATATGACTGTCTGTATATACACTTGCTTACTTTTGCATCCATGTACATAACATCATAACATTATAACATCATAACATCGCATACATCCTGCATAAGGACTAACCCATTTCAAGGATCTCAAGGGTTTGTGATGCAGGTCATGATGAACCAACTGTCTAGCAAGGGGCAAAGGGGATTTATTTTCCTCTAGCCAAGGTTGTTTGGAGATCAAAACATGATGACTTGAGTCAGGGGCTATGACCCACTCGATATGGTGAGCCTAACTCTTGAAGAAGGACTCTCAGCAACATGAAGTTCCTTCAATCAAACCGCAAAATTCAAATTCTAAAAAGTTCTTTGTCTACCCCGCGAGATCCTTGAAAACATTGCATGCATACATACATATCATTGCATAACAGGTCACCCTTTACAGGTTTCTCATGTTCTCGCTGTTTATTTCAGCAATGGCTCTCCAACAAGACAACCAGGATCTCCATACTCAAGAGACTCAGTTCAAGGAGATCTTCCTAAACCTATCCAAGGGGCAGGAAGAGTTGAGAACACTCCTCATGGGGAATTTGGTCAAGAGGAGTCCTGAAGATAGTAAGGACGAACGACTGAAACATCTGCAAGCTGAGGTAGATGCAATGAAAACCCAGATGCTGGGGCAGATGGCTCTTATCCAAGGCTTAGCTCGGGAGCAAGAAGAGTTGAGAACCATGATCAACCAGCTTCATCAAGACAGATACAACAGTATGAAGCAAATAGTCAAGGATGAGGATCAAGTCACTGATCAACTTCTAAGAAGTCAAATGTTTGGTTTGATGAAAAATAGACCTCTCCAGGGTGCCACTACCTCACAGGTCCAACAACAACCTGACCATAAGCAACGGGCTACTCCGAGGCCGTTTACCAAGCTCAACATGCCATTGTCCCAAGCTTTGCAACACCTATTGAATTTGAATCTGGTGACGTTGGTAGGACCTCACCCGAATCCTAAGACTTCTTCACCCAACTACAATCCTGATGCCAGGTGTGCATACCATTCTAACAGCCCGGGGCATGATACTGACGACTGTTGGAAGTTGAGGTACAAAATCCAAAACCTGATTGATAAAGGAGCATTGGAGTTTGCACAAGATGGTCAGGCTGAGTTCTTCTACTATCCCTCCAAGGTTCACCATTTGAAGTGACAAGTCCTGAGACGAGAAGACTTTTTGTTCATTGGAATTTTCAATTTGTAATTTTCTTTTGATTGTTCAAACATTTATTCATGTCAAAATTTATTACTTTATCAATGCATCGCATATGTCTGTTTTGAATCAATCCATTCGTATTCACTATATTCAAATTTCTTTCATTCTTGTGATGATCAACTCTCGATTAAAAATTCTAAGTATTTTGAGGGAGGATGACGAAAACAATACCACGATCTTTACAGTATGCTTTTGAACAGACCCCGCTGATGAGGTACATGCATTGTTTCAAATCCTAAATAGTGGAGTTATAAGGAAGATAATCCCTAGTCAACCCCTTTGAGCCAAAGAAGTTGGAGTTTTTCTTTTCACGCAAAAATTAAAACCCTTAATTATAACCTAGGGCAGGGTAGTTTTCTCAGTTGATCCAGGTGCACAATGAATGGCATCAAAGGATTCCTTCCAAAAGACAGTGATGGTTCCCTATAATCGTAAGGACAGGGAGTCATTATCTCTCAAAATAAAAGCCCAATAAGTCAAAACCTATGAAGGAGACTTACAAAACTGGGGCATCCCGCTGACTGTAATCACAAAAGAAACAGTTCAGGCAAAAAGACAGGGATAATAAAATCGAAAAGAAAGAGGTCCTACAAACCCTCAACAAAAAAAAACAAAATGACTGCCTATTCAAAATAAACTATCAGTATCCGAACCATCACCGGAATATCAGAACAAAGACTCAAACAAGATCTAATGCACGATTATCTGAGTTTAGGATCGAAGAACATCACGAAGAACGGGTGGGTACAAATAAATTTTGAGCCTTTACCCTTTGTTTCTTAAACCGTGAACCCGGCCACATTATAACCCTTAAAAGTCCTAGCTGAAGCACGGGTTAGTTCGAAAGCATACTGTTACAAAAGGTATCCTGACTCCTGTAGGGCTTGCTGTAAAATCCTGAGTTGACATCACATTTTACAAAATTCACTTGCTTTATTAAAAAATGCATTTTCGAAAAATTCAAGACAAACATAAGCTTTGCATTCTTAGAATAACATTGTTTGCATATGACTATTTGTTCAAACAACAGAGAAATTCGCACGATGAATATCTTGTGAACAAACGCCTTCTCAATAAAAAGAGTCACCTCAAGTGGAAAAAACACTTCCAACCAAGGGGCAGACATGATCATTTTCCATTATCTGGGGCAATCAAGTAAAGATTCAAGGAATCTCTCAAGATGCCAAACAGCCAGGGGCAAATCTCCGCCAGAGTCACTTGGGGCATTGGACATGAATTCCAGCAACGAATCTTGCATGATCAGACATCTTCTGGTGGTATAGCAACACAATACTACCGACAGTGACAACTCCCTACACTCTGAGAGCGTGGACATAGTCGGAAAATACTATGCATAATCAAAGACCCGCTAGGTCGACTGGCCTAGGCAAAAATAAGGGCTTCCCGGCGAACCAAAAGGGTTCGGGCAAAAATAAGGGATGAAATGAAAAATTTGTACACCCGGCAAGTCGAAAACCTGAAAAGGTGGCTTGGGCAAAAAAGGGTATCCCGATGGACTGAAAACCCGAAAGGGCGGTCCAGGCAAAAGTTAGGAATCAAAAGCGTACGACTATGTCTCGTCATCTCGTCACTTGCCTACCAGAAGAAGATTTGTCAATCGGCAGTTATCAAGCTCCTCATAGGCCTTCTTCTCCCGCAGAAACTGGGGCAATAAGAATTGTCCGAACTGTACAAGCTGCTCTGTCCTCCAGGTACAAGGTAGATTCAGTTGAAGAGTGTGACCAAGATACCTTCACTCCCCGCAGAGTAAGACAAGAATCAGCAATACTCTCCCCAAGCAGAGTTGGCCTCCCATCAGCCCCAAAAAGGCACAGTATCCCCAGCAAGTCAGCAATACTCTCCCCCAAGCAGAGTTGGTCTACCATCAGTACTGAAAAAGTTGGGTATCCCCAGAAGATCTTAATATTCCCTAGCAGAGTATACAGATATTCCTCAGCAAGCATCCCCGACGTTCTTAATATTCCTCAACGAAACATAAGAATGTTCCCCGGTGGAATACAAGATACCCTCAGTGGAGCCATTTCCCCAACACGGTCTGAAAAGCTTCCCCCGCCAGAATTGAATCATCTCACCCATTAGATTCTGGAAGCTTGTCCCCTGCAGAATACAAATGCATCTCCTCAGCTAAATTCAGAGGTTATCCCCACAAGAGTCTAACTGGGTTATCCTCAGCAAGTTACAACTGAAAGATCATCCCCAGCGAAGTTCTTTCTATCCCCAGCAGAGTTCATCATCAAAATCCCCAACAGAGCTTATCAACAGGGTCCCCAGCGGAGTTATCGTCAAAATATCAGTGAAGCATCTCTCCCCACAGAGTAATTCCCTGCAGAGTAATCTCGTCACCAGGTTTATTCCCCAACGGAGTCATCTTCTCCTACCAGTTTATTCACACAATCACCTTCGTTCATCATCCCCAGGGGAAACAAAGAATTCAACGTCATTCTCCAGCAGCTATCCGGGATTTATTTTCCCCAGCTAAAACATTACATTTTCATACATCATGATACATGCACATACGCAATCATATCATACAATCTCATTTATGATGAGAACATCATTGCTTGATCCATATCATGCATCGCATATGACTGACCTTCATCTTTCAGGAAAGATGCAGTCAAATTCTCAAATCCAGTCAAAGGAGAGAAATTCAGTCAAAGGAGACAAGCCCAGTCAAAAGAGACAACCTGTCAATGAAGACAACCTGTCAATGAAGACAACCTGTCAATGAAGACAACATGTCAATGAAGACAACCTGTCAATGAAGACAATATGTCAATGAAGACAACCCGTCAATGAAGACAACCTGTCAATGAAGACAACCTGTCAATGAAGACAACCTGTCAATGAAGACAACCTGTCAATGAAGACAACCTGTCAATGAAGACAACCTGTCAATGAAGACAACCTGTCAATGAAGACAACCTGTCAATGAAGACAACCTGTCAATGAAGACAACCTGTCAACAAAGACAAAAACCAACAATCTATAGATGGCATCTATAAGCCCATCCTCCTATCCATCATCTCTCCAAATGGCATATATAAGCCCATCCTCCTATCCATGTCAATGAAGACAACCTGTCAACAAAGACAAAAACCAACAATCTATAGATGGCATCTATAAGCCCATCCTCTTATCCATCATCTCTCCAAATGGCATCTATAAGCCCATCCTCCTATCCATCATCTCCCCAAATGGTATCTATAAGACCATCCTCCTATCTATCATCTCTCCAATGGCATCTGTAAGCCCATTCCCGACATCACATTGCTGATACTACATCATGCGAGTGCAAATTTCTGGGCACTTTAGTGTTCAATCATCTTCCACCTTTGGATCACGAAAGGCACGCAAGCCAATCTACATCCTCAGGTTTAAGAAGATTGAACAGGGGCAACTGTTGTAACCCAAAATTTGCCCTCTCATATTCTTCAAGATATGATCCTCAAAATTGTTCAAGATTGCTCACAGGGTTGTACATTCAAACCACTTCCTAAGCCAGTTGAAATTAGGGTTTTGGTTCTTTCAAGGAATTTGGGGTTTTCAATGGTTCAATCAAGTCTCATATGCCTATATGCATTCTCAAGCACCTACATGCCAAGTTTCAAGACTCACAGTGCCAATTTGCACAGTCAAAAGCCTCATGTGACCTACAGTCAACTGCAAGGGCAAAATGGTCATTTTGCAGTCAAAAGTCAAATTTTTTGGTCAACATCTTATTTTGAGCTCACAATCATCATTTGATCAAGTCTTGATCATGATTCCACAAGAATAGCTCAAAAATCATCAAGATGCAAAAAGTTACTATTTTTGGACAGTAGAAAAGTCAACTGTATCTTGACCAGGGCATAACTTTTTCATGGTTCATCAGAAAAATTCCATCCAATGCTCATTTTGAAGGGGATGACATTTCCTACAATCCATCTTCACACTCCAAGTCCAAGAGATGCTCTCACAGAAAGTTATCAATTTCTACATTATAGGTCCTTTTCAAAAGTCAACAAAAGTGCACTTTAAGTCAAAGGCCATAACTTGAGATTGGTGAATCCAAATGACATGGGACCAAAGGCATTGGTTAGAGGACTTCAATAACTTTCCAAAATGTCCAAGAAAATTTTCATATGATCAAAATTGAGCAAGTTGTGCATTGGAGAAGTTGGGAAATTTTTGTGAATTTGCAAAAGTCAACTTTGCTCAAAACACCTTATTTTTGCTAATGGGCCTCAAATCTCTTCTTGAAACTTCATCCATGGCCTATGCACGACCCATCAAGCTTAATTGAATTTATTTTCTTATTTTTATTAATTAATTGGATTTTTAATTGATATTAATTCATTTAATTAATTTAAATTGTAGGAAAATACAAAGATGTGGTTTTTCAATCTTTTTGTGAAGCAAATGTGGTCAAGATATGCTGGCAATTTCGTGTGCAAATCAAAGATGCAAAAATCTCCAAAATTGGCAACTTTATTCAATCATGAAAATGCAAAAAGATTTGATTTTCAATCAAATATTCAATCATCATTGCAATGGATTTTTGTGCAAGATTTTGACCTAATTCCATTCCTCTCTATATATACAAGCTAACCCTGATCAAATACACGTGAGAAAGCTGCAGGAAGAAGCCATTGCAATTCAAGAAAATTGGAAAAAAACTCAAAACTGATCTTGCATTCCAGGACGATTCAAGAACTTTTGTTGATTCTAATACCTTGCAGGAGTTCTCAGGAACAATTTGCAATCCAATTCAGGCCTTAAAGCTAACAAAATCGATACCTACAGAACCACTGTTTGCTTTTTATTTTCAGAATCGTACAACTTGATTCATGCATATTTAACATGCTTTTGTGTTTGATTTGTATTGATAGGGACCGTATGAAGCTAATGGTATAGCTTAATTGAACTGAAACTCCCTGAATCGAAAGATGCCATGGTTGAATTTTAGGGTTCCTGAACTTTGAAATTGGGGCTTTCTAAACCCAGAAAAATCAAGACTTGTAAGGCATATGGTTGGAATCCTGAGAATCAGACGAACATGACCAAACCCTCGCGAAATATTTATATAAATCACAGGGCTAATCGCTATTTTTCGCCACTGTAGTTTATGGGGGTTAAAAACCCCCGCTATCTGTTTGTATTTTGCAGGAACAAATGAAGAAGACGATGACGCGTTGATGTCCTATTGGCCCATTTGAAAAATACGCGCGTGTTTTGTTTTTTACAGCATATGAATTGATTGTTAATATAATGTTTGCTTATTATTATAATAACAAAAGCGTGCAAGTGGTGTAGTGGATGATGCGTTGGCTTGGAATCATTGGGACTTGGGTTCGAATCCCAGGTCCCCCAAAATATTTGTTTCTATTTTTCTTAACATGTTCACATGCAGCTTGCAAGAAGAAGTACACCATACGCTTCTAATTCCCAGATGCCATGTATCTCCATCCTCAAATCCAATGGCCCAGGTTGAAAGACTACCATGCTCCTCAGTCAACAAACGCCTAGCCAATCATCAAAGTCAAAGCAGGCTTGAGGTTAATGGGCCACAAATTGCCAAAGATACCTCATTTTGGGCGAGCACCCCCCTGGTTTATTCTTCTTATTCTTTCTTTTTTTTTTCTTTTATAATTTCCATTTAATTATTTTACTATTAATTATTATTATTATTATTTAATTAACTCAATTAATTTTTTCATAATAAAATCAGAAAACTAAAATATTTTTATTATTATTAATTTCACCCTTAGTTTATTATTTTTGTAAATAAATACATAGTTAATCTATTTAGTTAATTAGGGTTTTTACTAACTTTTGAATTTTATTTATTTATTTATTTTCATTAAAAACCTAAAAAACCAAAAATATTTCTTTTATTTAATTAATTAGAATTAGGTTTAATTTAAATGCAAAAAGGACCAAAAACTATTTCTTTCTCAAAAAGGGTCAAAACCCTAAGGACTTCTCCGATTCAATTTTTATTCGCGCATATTAATTTTTGATCATATTTATGTAATTGCTCCGAGGATGTAATAGCTTTAATTAGGACTTTTTATCGCTTTCTTTAATTTCCCGCATTTACTTTTCCAAGGGTTTGTTTTTGGCGATGTAAATACCCGACGCCTTGTAATTGTTTAGATTTACTTTCCGCACAATTATTAACTGTTAGATGTATGTTGACTAGGCTATGCATGACAAGACATCTCTGAAATTAAAATCAAAACGTAGCTCACCATAATATGTGCAAAGATAACTTAACATGAAACCCGACACACTCGCACATGCCACTCCTAGGGTACGCCTCACTTGGTTGCCTCGACGTAGTCATTGAATATAGGGTGTTTTAGAGGTCGCCCTCCTGTCTAAAGATCCAAGTTTCCTCGAAACGGTTGCCTCGGATAAAAAGGATCTAGGACATTAGGGTTACCGCTAATGCGTCCTACTATTACTTTGGTGACCACATGTCCCTATAATCGAATTGACCCGAAAAACTCCAACGACGGTGCTACCTACTTCTCAATAGTGGGATAGTACTGTCTAAAGGACATTTACACAGCTTAATTTCTTTTGAGTAGGTAGAGGTTCTAAGGTACTTTCTCTTTCAAAACAAAAAATACTTTTCGCACCTACACTTTTCTGACAAAAGTTTTCAAACAAACACTTCATATACTCTTGAGGACTGATACAAGAGTCAAAACGAAGTTTTCAAACGAAACTCTTTTCAAAACCCACAAACACAAGAAAAGCAAAAACATTTTGAAAACATAGTGAGCAAGTACCTAAGAGCCCGTGGATAACCACAGATAGAAAGGGTGCTAACACCTTCCCTTTCTATAATCTACCTCCCGAAAAGGAATTTTGCTGTGCTTTTGTCCTTTCCTTGTTGGAGAAAATAAAAGACGGTGGCGACTCTTGCTTACCGCGACATTTCGCGAACCAGCATTCCAAAACAGTCAGTTCTATTTCCACCGATCACACCTAGTGATGAGCAACAACCTCCGCTTATCCCCATGAAGTCTATTTCTTTGCGTTGCATATAGCTATCACTGCATAAAATTGCATCCTCAAGAGCGCGTAGCCGATCCATTAGAATGGATCTTTACGTCATAAGAAATTCAAACATGCATACAGAGCATAAGACAGATTAGGTACCTTACAAGAAATACCTGAATCATTCAAAAATAGAAATACGTCTCTACAAGAGGGTATCACTCCCAAAAGCCCAGCTGATGATCTTCACCTTCACGATGCCCAGCTAATGCTGCCAGTACTTCATCCACCTATTCCCAGCTAAATCAATACACCTTGTCATACAAACCCAGTTCTCGCCTGGTAGTCGTTTCCCATCAAACAATCAAGCCTAAACCCACTTCCCATCTGGTAGCGAGTTCCCGTCTGACAAATAACTCAGTCTCCAAACACTCATCCGTGTCGGTTTCCAAACACTCGTCTGTGTCAACTCCTAAACACTCATCCGTGTCAGTCCCTCAAACACTCGTCCATGTTTAACCTTCTCGTGATACTCATCCTTATCTTCTTTCAATACCAGTCCGTATTGATTCAATCACCCGTCCATGTTTAACCTTCCCTTGATACTCGTCAGTATCTTCTTTCAATACCCGTCCATATTGATGCAAACACTCATCCGTGTTTAACCTTTTCTTGATACTTGTCCATATCTTCTTTCAATACCCGTCCATATTGATTCAAACACTCATCCGTGTTTAACCTTTCCTTGATACTCATCCGTATCTTCTTCTAATACTCATTCGTATTGATTTAAACACTCGTCCATGTTTAACCTTTCCTTGATAATTGTCCGTATCTTCTTTTAATACCCGTATGTATTGATTCAAACACTCGTCAGTGTTTAACCTTTCCTTGATACTCATCCGTATCTTCTTTCGATACTCGTCTGTATCAATTTAAACACCCGTCCGTGTTTAACCTTTCCTTGATACTCGTCCGTATCTTCTTTCAATACCCGTCCGTATTGATTTAAACACTCGTCCGTGTTTAACCTTTCTTCGATACTCATCTGTATTGATTCAAACACTCGTTTGAGTTATACTTTACTTGTATTGGCATCATGCTACATTACAATTCCGATCTCTTCCTTATATTGGCATCATGCTACATTACAATTCTGATCTCTTCATTGTATTGGCATCACGCTACGTTACAAGTATGATCTTTTCTTTGTATTGGCATCATGCTACGTTACAAGTTCGATATCTTCCTTGTATTAGCATCATGCTACGTTACAAATACAATCTCTTCCTTGTATTGGCATCACACTACGTTACACGTCCAATCTCTTCCTTGTATTGACATCATGCTAAGTTACAAGTATGATATCTTCCTTGTATTGGCATCACGCTAAATTACAAGCTCATTCTCTTCCCTAAATTGGCATCACGCCACGTTACAAGTCTTCTCTGTCCTTATGTTTACATCATACTACCTTCCAACACTCATCGTGTCCTGATCGATGTCTTTCTTTGGTCATCGTGTCCTGATTGACGTCTTTCTTAGGTCATCGTGTCCTGATCGATATATTCCTATTATCCATCATGTCCTGATCGATGTCTCCCTTTTGGTTATCGTGTCCTGATCGATACCTCTCCTGCGAATCATTGTGTCCTGATCGATGTATTCATGTTAGCTATCGTGTCCTGATCAATGTCTTTCTTTTGGTTATCGTGTCCTGATCGATGCCCCTCCTTCGAATCATCGTGTCCTGATCGATGTATTCCTATTAGCCATCGTGTCCTAATCAATTTCTTCCTTTTGGTTATTGTGTCCTGGTCGATACTCTCCTATGAATCATCGTGTCCTGATCGATGTGTTCTTGTTAGTCATCATGTCTTGAATGATGTCTCCCTTTTAGTTATCGTGTCCTGATCGATACTCTCTTACGAATCATCGTGTCCTGATCAGTGTTTCCCTCTCAATTATTGTATCCTGATCGATGTATTCCTTTCAAGCACCGTGTCCTGATCCGTGTTTTCCTCTCAGTCATCGTGTCCTGGTCGATGTACTCTGATGTCGTCGTGTCCTGATCGACGTATACCTCCTTTTTAGTCCCACCTCTTTTAATTCCCCATTGGATGTTGCAAAAATAAATAACCCACTCACACTTTCTTTCAGAATAAATTTTCGGCATTGGTATTTAATCATATTCTACCTCGAACGCTCTAAAGGCACGCACTAATCATACTTTTAGGTTTAAGACGATTAAATAGGGGCAACTATAATACCCCAAATTTGTCCTACTCTTTTACTTTTATCTGGCTTATGCATCCTGCATTTTCTCATGTATATAACCTTCATTAGGTCATCTAACACCTCATGCATCATTCATCAATAAATTTAGCATGGGATCAATGTTCCTGAACGAGATTAGGGTTTTATCTTGGTTTGAGGTGTACGAATCAAATAAGCTCAAATCATCAGGTTCTCTTACAAAGTGTGGATTATGGAGGCATGGCTTTGATATGGTCATTCATTGTGGACTCCTTTCTAATCGAATTACAGGGTGCGTGCGCTCCCACCAAGATTTATTAAAGGGGCATTAATTTTGTGTTGAGATCATTGGTCATTAAGTCAAGATGTGAATCATGGTGCAAGATGTGGAGCTTGATGATTTTTTGTGTTCAAGGCATTATTATTCTTTAAACTACTTGTTGCTTCAGTCAGAAGTTAATTCAATTAAGGATAAGGTTCATCCATCAATCATGGCGTGTATTGGGTTCATCTTCTCGTGGAATATTGATTTAAGGGTTTATATGCGCGATAAATGTAATATTTACAAGAGATACCAAGCAGTGTGATCCAAGTATTAGTCCATGGATTCATTAAGGTATCAAAGATCTCAAGCATATGTTTTGGTCATGATGTCAGGAATTAATTCAAGGAAATTCGAAAGAGACATTCATGGTTAATCTCTTGAATTCAAGTTACAAGTTAAAAATTCAAATATCATTCATGACCAATATACTCCTTTTATTCAAGAGTGCTATGCTACTACAAAACTAACTCACTGCAATTTCAAGCCCAAAGATCATTGTCGCTCAAGTCGGAGTCCACTTATATACTAACAAGATCAAATGAATTTGGAATTTCTAAAGCAATTTGAGAGAAAAGACTACTCGAAATATTTAGACTTTATCATTGGAATTCAAGGGTTTACAAAAAGTCCACAGTACCAAAAATCACTACAAGGAAAATCATTTCAAGTACAATGCATCATGGCCTTTATAGAACATGTTCCATGGGATCTTTACATTAAAAGTTACATCAAGGAAATGTTTCAAAAGAAAATAAAATCACAAGAGACTCAAAGTTTCCAATCTTCAAGTACCCATACCTCAAAATTTTCATGAACCAAAAGTTTGTGCCTGCATATATACAGATGACAAGTCCTCAAAAGAGGCAAGTGGGGAGGGTTCGCAATTGACCCCTGCAATTTCGTCCGTGTCATCCTTAACTCGTGACGCACCACAAAGCTTCAGAGTTGTGCTTGCTCTTGTGTATCGAGTCGTCAAGTGGGGAAGGGTTCCACAATCAAACCCCCACGCTTTGTCAAGAGTTTGCATTGGCCGATTTTGATACTCCGTGATCATTCATATTTTCTTTTGTCGCCTACCTCGATCTCCTATATCTTGGTTAGGTGTTCAGTCGCTTTAGACATCACATTTTTTATTTCTTCATCTCACTCCCACTTGTTTGTCTCCGGTGATACGCTCCCCTTGACTAAAGCATATCACTTCTTTTCCTTACTATTTTATGTGTGCGCTCTTTTGAGCTCGCTTGCTTTATCCTTGTACATACCATGTTCCCTTAGGATACGCTTGTTCCTTTCGGATGCAAGTTAGACCTTAGGTTGTAAACCATGCATGCTAACATTAGGTAGAGACCCTTTAATCCTTGACATAGGACCGCCATTGTATGATAACATTAGGTTAGAAATAGGATAGTCTCCCTTTAGACTCTTTTCTTCCTTTTTTGCATCCTCTCATTTAAAACTAAATCCGTTTCTTAACCAATCATAAAACATGATAATCACACTTAAACCCTTTTTCAAGGTAACAAAATACAAACCAACCCAAACCTTTTTGTGGGCCCAAGCACCTTTTCTCTAAAACCATTTTTACGTAAAGACATAATTAATTTACTTCTGTGCCAACGCATAAGTCTCTAAAGGTCGAGCTGTGACAGAAGGCAGAATTAACATTGTCCATAAAAAACACCAAACAAACAAAAACATGTGAGCTAAACTACGGTAGCTCTGATTCCGTAAAAAGGATACGTAGCATTGGAGTAAGGCTCAAGCGAGTACAACTTTATGTTCCCTACATTCTTTTCTCATTTCTTTTGCATGCATTATTTAGTGATAAACAGTAAGCATAGATTAAACACACCCATAAGATAGATAACAAGAGTAGATACCATAGAGTACTACGGGCGTGTGGGGTGCTAATACCTTTCCCTCACATAACAGACTCCCTTACCCGATCTCTTCGTCGTAATACCATGACTTCTCCCTTCTCAGGTTTTCTCGATGTTTACCTTTCCCTTCACGTGGGATAAAATACGTTCGATGGCGACTTCATTGTTTGATAATTTTCAGCCGGTTGTTTCACTTGTTAGAATAGTGAAACATTTTATATATTCTAAGCCTTTTAAGTTTAGAACTGATGTAAGTAAAGGTTTCTGTGCTTCTTAGTTTATTAGATGATAAAAATAAGTTACAATAATCTAGTGTGATTTATGTTATTAGTTTTATGTTGTAGGAAATGGAAATTCTCAAAGAAGCAAACTTGGAGAAAAAATCACGTTTCCCTTGAAAGATTCCACGGCTAAAGATGACAAGGCCGCAATAAGGAAACATAAGAAACATAGAAACTGGAGCGAGAAATCTCACAAGACAGCACAAGGTGATCAAGACAGTAATAACAGTTGGGACGAGAAATCACATAGAACAACACAACTACACAAAACTGTAAGTTCACGCAGACGAGAGATTATTGCTAAAAATTAAGCATTGACATCGATGCTTTGTCTGCTAACCTAATTGTTGTACCCTAAAATTTTCCCTCTCATTTCATCCACATTTCTCATCACAAGACTCTTGGAACTCAAGATCAAGCTAGGGTTTGCTCTGCTCAAGACACCTCCTTGCACTGTTGACCTAATTTTGGGTTTGAGTTTGCACAGGGATATTTTGACCTACAATTCCCAAAGTGACTTTCATACTCCATGTTGGACTCACAAGTTTGTCCATACCAAGTTTCAAGCCTTGATTCAAATTTTTGCCCAGTCAATTGGACAGTTGACCTAGAAATTAGCTGTATTGGGGAAAAAGTCAACTGTGGCCAATTGATAGTCAAACCTCATGAAATTTGACCCACATCAACATTATGAACTCATATGAACCATTTGATCAAATTTGGATCACAATTCCACAAGAAATTTGATCAAATCACCAAAAGGGCAAAATGATTATTTTTAGGGTTTTGACTGCACAAAGACAATTTTTGACTGTTTGACCTGGCCAATGGCAAATCAAGCTCAAACATGGACTCAAGGACTCAATTACATTGTCTTGACCCATTCAACAAGTTCAAAAGATCTCAAATGCATAGGATTGACAAATGATTTTTTCAGTCAACTAATCAAAATTTGACTGTACACTGAAAAGTCAAACTTTGACTTTTTGGTCAAAATCAAGTGCCAAGAGTTATTTTTCATCAAGACATGTCAAATTATGAAACTTGTTCATAAAGAAACCCAAAAATGCAAATTAGGTTTAAAATGGAAAAATTTCATAACTTAGAAATTTTCTAAGTTATGAAATTTTCTTATTTTTTCCTAACTTTGTCCCATTTTTTCACCAAGATGCAAATGGATTCAAACAAAACTTGCAACATGAAAGTTTTAGTCCATCACAAAGTCTACAACTTTGATTCACAAAGTTCTCTCAAAAGAAGCTTTTATCTAAAGTTATGATTTTTGGAACAAGGGTACCTAAAACTTATAACTTAGAGAAATTTTGCCCTAGTTTAGGCAGGATTTTGACCCATCTTCTTGGCCATTTTTCACATAGTTACACTTGGAGTTTCAAGTTGAATTTCAAAGATGGATTATAGTAAATGTTCCAAGCTTTACAAATTGTCCAAGAACTCCTCAAACACCCTTGTGGTTAGAGATAATCGAATGCTTGAAGTTGGCAAAAACTCACTTTTATCCATGACCAATACATGTTCATACCAATTTGCAAATCTGATCTAGATAGCTTGGTTCACAATTACAGGCCTCAAAACCAGTTTGTACTCCATAATTTAATGCATATCCATTGAGTTAAGGTATTATCTTGGTCATTAGGGCATTGTACACAAGATTAAGCCCTAAATGGTAAAAGGTATATTGCCATTTTTGCAAAAGGTTACTTTATGTCAAAACACTAAGCATTGAGCCTTGGACAAAATCTGATACTGCAAACCAAATACATGAATTAGAGGGGCCAAGAGTGTTGTGTGCAGGGTGATAGGAGGGCCTGTACAAAGCTATAACATCACTTCCACACTCTTGCTTCAAGAAAAAGAAAAGTTGCAAATCATACTCCATCTCTCACATCTGTTAAAACCAACTTACACAAACATTGTAGACAAGTTTGGTACCTCCCAACAAGCCAGAAACACGACCCCTTCATCACTCAAACCTCCTCATACTCAAAATCTCCATTTTTCTGCAAAACATAGCCAGTTCTGCATTTTGCAAGCCATCATCAAATTCTATCATGCGTTTTGCCCAAAGATACTTCAAACACCTTCCAACCAACATATCTAAGCTATCCAGGTCATCCATTTCTAGCTGTAACACCTTTAACACACATTGCCATTTTCATTTCAAAGCTTTGCAGGTTGAGTTCTGTGGCACGATTCAAGCTGTTTCAAAACAAACCAAGCATTGGAAAAGCTTCCTTGGACCTCAGGCAAGCTCAAAAGAAGCTCAAACACCCTTGAAAGTTGCTGTATTGGCCAACTCGAAGTCAATTGAAACAGGTATTTCATGGACTTCTATCTCTCTATTTAGGAATATTTAGGCTTAGGTTTGTGAATGAAATATGTTGTACTCATAGCCCTGAAGCCATACATATGCTTAGTTTTCATTTACATTAATCGTGCTAAGAGAATTTCACTCATGAACTTTCTGAAAAAACTAGATTAAGAATTAGGGCCAGAGAAATTCTCTCTGGTCTTTGAGAGTTAGCTTAAGTTTTTTATATGGTTGAATTCGTTGTTTGATGCTCTACAAGTTTCATGTTATGAGTTTTGTCAAAAAATCAAAGAATCGGGAGATAGCCATTGATGTACAGAACGCGTGTTTTGTGAACAAGAGGAAGAAGATGAAGTCTGACTGGGCTGGGCCTGGTTGTTCTTTGCTTTTGACACTCCACTTTTCTGTTTACACCCCCCTGGCCCATTTATTTGAATATTTGTCATTTTGATATTTTTATTTTTTATTCTGACTTTATTATTTTTTGTCCAAATATAAAAAATGCTAAAAAATTATTTTCTATATTTTTCATATTTTATTTGATATTTATTTTTATTTTACTAGTATAAGCATGTAAATAATCTATTTTCTTTTTATTAAAACTCAAAAATAATATAAAAAATATACTTATCTTCATTTATTATTTTTATTTACACTTGAAAATATTTTCTTGAATATACACATTTTTTTGTAAATAATTAATTTCTATTTTTATATATTTAATATATTTAATATATATATATATATATATATATATATATATATATATATATATATATATATATATATATATATATATATATATATATATATATATATATATATATATATATATATATATATATATATATACTTATATAATTTATTTTCTTAAATAATTAGGACAAAAATACAAAAATATTACATTTTTATTTTTATTAATATTTTGCACTAAAAATATCATTTTTACAATATACTTTTATTTTTTATATAAATTAATATATTATTGTATATAATTAACAAATAATACTATTTATTTAAGAATTAGGGTTTTGCCCTAAATAACAAAAATAATTAAAATTGACCTTTTTATTTATTTACATTTCATATTAAAAAAATATACTTTTTACATACATAAAAACTTTTTGCATAATACATTTTATTTGACATTTATTTAATTGTATTTATTTAAATATTGCCTATACATTCGATGTGGTTGTAATAATTTAGAATTTAATTTCTTGTCAAATACCCCCAATTCAAATTTGTACCCCCTCCCTATATCATGTTGTAATAGTGTAGCATTTAAATTCTCGCACATTTAAAAGCTTCCAATTATGCCATGCTTAGACTTAGGGTTTGTATGTAAAATAAAATCAACAACTAGCTTGACCTAATCAAAGACAAATATGCATGAAAAACAAACACAATGCACACTTGCACCCCTAGGGTTTCAATCCACTTGTTGCCTTCAAAAATGGGTCATGGTTGCATGTCAAGTACTTTGGCAAAACAAAAACAAACAAAAAGATCATAGTCCCTCGATGACGCTATCTGGGTTGCCTAAACAAAATGATCAAGTCCCTCAAGAAAATTGCCAAAAATACTTGACACATTTGCTATCATGGTCTATACGATGACTCGCGTCTGTCCCGTTTAACATCCTAACACAAGGTTGTTCACCAAATACAATGGTGAAACAACACTGTTAAAAGGGTTAAAAACATAAGAAAGATCTTTGAGTAAAATAGGGTAGACAACTCTTAGTTACTTGATCAAAGCTTGCAAAAACATCCTTGCTATCTTTAAAACACACTTCGCAACACAATTTCAAAACCCTACTTTCAAACATTGGAAACTTTTCAAAAGACAAAAACACCTTTGTATACATTCAAATTAGAATCATTACAAAGGTTGCCACAACGATGGCCTCTTTTCAAAACATCTTTCAAAACCACACACAAAGCACCATTTCAAACAATTGAAAATACAAAACAAGTGATCTAAGCAAGTAACTAAGAGCCCATGGATAACCATGGATATAAAGGGTGCTAATACATTCCCTTTCTATAATCTATTCCCCGAACCCAAGAAAATATCTCAAAGGTGTTTCATGTGCTTTTTGACCTTTCCTTAGGATAAAATAAAAAGTCGGTGATGACTCTTGCTAAACCGAAACATTTGCGAACACAAAACGCAAAATCTCAAGTCAGTTCTCCCACCGTATCACACTAATCAACTATGAAATTACATCGGCACTTTCCATGTGATTTCAACTCAAGTGTTGAACTTGAAATTACAAATCTAGGAACATCACTTACATTAATCTGAATTTTTTTAATTGTTCTGTTTCAGGTGGGAGAAAATTGTTGATCCGTCGATTTATATCATTAAACAAACATAAATGGTGTATTTGCAATATTAATTTTTAAATGTAAAAACTCAGGCTATGAAAATGAATGTGTAGCAAAGATAAACTTGGAGATGTTACATCTGGGATTTTTGAAATTTTGTCTTGTCATGTTCAGAACTTATAAAATCTAGTAGTCTTTTTTTGAATCATTCATCTCATTTAGAAAATTAGAAGCAATTGCTTACAAGTTATATACCTATCTCAATTCAAGGCTGCTCTTTTACATGGTTACAATAGCAATTCCAAATATTAGAATAGTTTATATTCGCAAAGAGTATTAACTTCTTTTGTATTTCCTGTACATGAGTATAACAACAAAGTTGTTCCAATATGTTGTAATCTTATTCTAATGTATTCAAACTCCAGTTTTTCAATAAACATAACCCTCAGTATTTCAGTTTGAAGTTAGCAAAGGGTGTGAGTGTGACTGCTACATATATATGATAATAATATCAAGACCTTGGGCTGTCATAACGTGTATGTACTGATTTACCTCAAGCTACACGACTCTCCTACACAAAATTCTATGCATTAAACTATTCATTTGAATTCACCAACACTAATGCATATTAACTTCTTTGTTCAAAATTGTGGCTTAAATTATTATTATTATAACCATACTATATAATTTTGAAAATAAAATTATCTTTAATACTCTACTACTAATTTTATAGCTTTGAGTAATCTAAAAAAATGATTATAGGGGAATGGCAGACACAAACCTTTCCCTTCATTCCTTACAACTTACCTATCTCACTTTAAAGTCACTTCAAATAATGGCTTAGGAGGAAGTACTTGCTTCATAATGCATCATTTCCAGAATATACAATATGAAACGAAAACACACATATTTGCAGAAAAATATTTTATATTTCTAAAGACAACGTATTCAGTTCAGCAGCATTTCCTCTGTATTATATGTACCTATTTTTTTTGTGAATTCTTCAAGCACTCATGTAGCCAGGATGTAAATTTAATCAAATAATTATCTGGTTAGGATGTCTAGCATTTGTTAACTTGTGTATTGTGGTCACTACTCGGTGATGTATTTTAAAACAAAAATCTGCACCGACCACAACGGGTTCCCAAGTCGTAAAGTACAGAAAATTAAAGCCCACCAATCCTAAGCCTTTTACATCTGGACTTCTATTTTGTTCTTGTATTATTCCCTCTAGGTGAAGAAGTTTGTGCGTGTAATGCCATTTGGGGTTTTTCCATTAATTCAAGGTGTATTGTGGCTCCTCCATTAATTCAAACTCAGAACTTAGAACTTATAAATTAAACTCAAACTTAGACTCATAACTTATAAAATCAAACTCAAAACTCATAACTGAAACTCAGAACTTATAAATCACAAATTGAACACATTTTCACTTATAAACTCAGAACTTATAAATCGGCAAATACATTTTTATGTCTTCAATATATCTAAGAAAATAAACATTGGGATTTTTGAAGAGTAGAATTCATTCATCACATATATTTGCAGAAAAAATTTAGGGCTTGAAAAGGGATTTAGGGTTTGAGAAGACAAACCTGTTAAGATTCAAATTGATGGTGGTTACTTTGACGGTGATTTGCAGTGACGACGTGCATGGCTGAGCGAAATTATTTGATGATGATACAAAACCCTAAACCCATTTTCGTGGCTGAGAAAAATTATTTGACAATGATACAAAACCCTAACTCATTTACGTGCGCGAATCATATTTGGCAGTGATTATGAAAAAAGAAGTGAAGACAAAACATAAAAAGCAGCGCAAAAGATGAGTTATTGGATGATGACGGGTGAAATCAGTCGTGAACTTTTATCCGCGTGTGAATGGTCCGGGGTGGTGTCGGTAAGTCACTGTCATGGCTTTGATAAATGTTTTGTAATTGTAGGCGACAGTATGTTCATTGTCGTGAAGTTTGGTAATTCTTAAGTAATTGGGCGCGACGGTAGGTCATTGTCGTGGTCTTTGATGAGTTTTTCATGCGTTATTAGGTTTGGATGGCGAAGGTTAATATACCATTGTGACATATAATTTAGGGCAGTTTTTAAACCGTCGTGAAATGGTTTTTAGGGTGGTTGGTGTATACCATCGTGACACGCGTCTCTATATTGAGGGTTACAACGGGTATCAAGTAACTGTCGCAATCTATGTGTCGTAAAATAACATTTTTCTTGTAGTGTCATAAACTTCATCAAGAACAACTCACAAAAATTCAACAAAAACGTCAAGATCTTGAATCAAATTTCATCTCCTCACACCAAAAACTTTCGCAAGCATCTCCTTCCGACACCGATCCCCTTCGCTGCCGCCAGTGAGCATTTCTGGCCAAGGCTCCTCCGCCTCCTTCCATTGCAATCTCCGCTGCTCCACCGCCCTTCACTGCATGATGTTCTCGGCCATTCTTCCCCTTAGTCCGATTGCGAATCCGACGAGCACTCCCTTCTCCAATTGCGATAATCTGGCCAACCCTTTCATCTTCCTCTCCAATCCAATTTTTTTCGGTAAATTTCTTGAATCTTAATTGATTTAGTGCTTGTTTGAGATAATTGTTTGGTGAATTAAATTGATTTGAAGTTAATTGACATAAACATGATTTGAATTCTTGAACTTGTGATGATGAATAAATGTGGAGTGGGATGAATCTTTGATGAATTGTTGATAATTATGTAGATTCGATAATTTTTGCGCGTCAGCTAATTTATGTTGATGATGTTTATTTGAATTTGCGTGTCGATTTTGTTTCAGATTTTTTTTGTTGGAAAATAATGTTGAATTCATGAGTTGATATAGTTTTGAGTTGAATTAAACGGTGATTCATATTTTTCTGACATTAAAATGTTTGATTCAATTAATTGTGTCAATTCGTGAATTATATTATTTATGATCAAAAATTTGTGTTTTGATATGAATTGATCATTTGTAACTTGTTTACAATTTCTTAGCGATAGTATTTGAACCGATAAGCGTGTTTTATGTCTGTTTGCAATAGTTGAAATCGATTTTTATCGATATTAGTTCAAGTATGCATCACTGGCCGGAAAGTGTAAATATGTTGCAAAATGCTTTATAAAATTCGTTTGATGTTTATTCATGCATAATTGCGCGTTTGTGGATTATTACGGTTGAATTTAATCGTTTCCAGTACAATTTTCCAAGCAACTTTGTGATACGGTGTAGTGCTTTTCGGATTTTTAAAATGCACTTGGAACTTGATTTAATTGTTGGCTATACCTCGGTTGAGTTTTTTTTGGTGTTTGTATGACGTTTACGTCAAGTTTTAAGGTTTTCTGATCGATAGTTCACCCAATGTTATGATACAGTGTAGTGCTGTCCGGATTTTGAAAACGCACTTGGTTGAAGATTTAATTCGCGCTTAAAGTGTAGTTGGCTTTAATCGGTTGATTGAGAAACATTTATATCATTTCAGTTGAATTTTGAGACAACTTTTTGTGCACTTTTTAAAAGTAAACAATGTTGTTTGGATTTTATTTTAACATGTACATTGTGTTTTGATATTCATTTGGTGCATGTTTATGCTAAATTGTGCAATTGTTAATGATTGTTGTTGAATTTTCACGATTTCAGTGTGTTTTCCGAATAATTTCATGGTGTGTATGTAGTGCTTCCCGATTTTATAAATTGAGCTTCAAATGTGTTTTAATTGCTGGTTCGTGCGCTATTACACTCGCCTTGGTATTTCTTAGACACGTGCATTAAGTTGTAACGATTTTAAATCGACATTTGTTTTGATTCATGAGATAACAAAGATTCTTCTCATGAATGGTAAGTAGCACTTGCAAGGTGATTTAATTCAGGGTTATGGTTTATTTGAGCTTGTTGATAAGTTTGATGGCTACCGGTATCGTTTTTGGTCTTTTTATTCTGATTTTTCACGTACTCACATATGTGTTAAGTTGTTGTCTGGAGTTTAATTTTGACGTTGCAATGCATGTTTGCATCTCATTTATTCATGGTTTAATTCGAAATTTAAATTTGATGAGAATGCATAACTCTGATTTCGTTTCCTGGTTATTTCTAACATGTTTGTTGACTTATGTAAGGTACTTTGAGAGCTTTCAATCGTTTAATTAATGTGTTGATTATTAAATTGAAAATGATGCTATACCATTTTATTTGTGGATTGATTAAACTTTCGACGTGTTGCTTATTGATTCTCATTTCATGAGAAATATACATTATTTGCGTTTTTGTATGGATATGAATTTTTGTGCAGGTGTTCTGTTTATTGCGAACGTGTCTGACACACATGCTCATAGTGCTTTATTGATGCTTTGATGCATATTTTAACTCTTGTGTTGTTGATGCTAGCTTGCGTGAAGTTTTCTGGAGTTATTCTGCTTTTGCTTGCTACGAGCTCTTGTTCGTTTGGTATTGTATTGATTCTGGTTTATGTTTCTGCATCCTTTTCCATTTTCCTTGCCATGAGAAGTAGAAATAGATTTGTATGACTGAGAGTCCCTACTTTAGGTGCAAAATCTGTTTAAAGTCCTCAAGTGAGGCGATGTTTGTTCTGTTAAAGTCCTCAAAATGAGGTGACATTTTTGTTTGTAAAAGACTCTAAAAGGAGAAATTTCTTGTTGTTTGTTTAAAGACCTCAAAAGAGGCATTTTTTCTAAAGTCCTTGAAGTAGGCAATTCTCCTTCCCTTTTGCTTTGTGCTTGCTATCGAGTCAATAAAGTGGAGGAGGGCTCACAATCGGCCCCCACGCATTCTAGTTTGTGTCGTTCCTAGCTCACGCCATACATTGATGCTTTGAATTATGCCTATTCTTGTTCATTGAGTCGAATAAAGTGGAATACAGGGCTCCATAACCAACTCTCCACGCTTTTTCATTCGTTTCAACGATGTTAGTTTGTGTCGCTCAAAGTTGATGCTCCGAGTTGTTACTCGATGCCGGTGCTCGAGCATATCAAGTGGAAGAGTTCCTTACCCCCACTTTGAGATCCATTGGACTCTTTTGTTTTCTATTAGCTTGCACTCGATTTTGTTTTGGCTTCGGATAAAAAAAATTGTTGGCACCTTGTGTTGTGCTTCTCTATAAATCTTTGCATGATCCCTTAGGATTGCTTGTTTCATTTTCGATTCAAGTTGGATATTAGATTGCAACCTTTGCATGTTCCCTTAGAATTGCTTGACTTATTTTCGATTCAAGTTGGACATTAGGTTGTAATCTATGCATGCTAACGTAGGTAGAGATTTCCCTTTTTATTATCCAAATCTTAGGGCCATCATTGCATGATAACATTAGGGATAAGGCAAGATAGTTTCCCTTAGACGTCTTTCTTTCCCTTTTGCATTATTAAAGCTAAAACCTATTTTTCTTTGAAAATTATAAAACACTTAATAAAGGAAGACACGAATCGTCGTGTTGTACCCTAAAATTTTCCCTCCCAATTTCTTCAAGATATTCTCCTAGGTTTCTCAAATGCTCAAGGTGGCTCAAGAATTGATAAGATAAGTTCTCCTCCTAAGAAATAGACTCACAACTAGGGTTTTGTATTTCTCAAGTAAGATTGTGTTTCCAAGGTCTCAAGTGGTTTTCAAGGTTCTTCATATGTCCCTAATAATGCTCATGTCAAATTTCAAGTCTCGCATCACAAGTTTGCTCAGTCAATGACTCATGTGACTAATAATCAATTGTATTGGGCAAAAAGTCAACTATGCTCAACATACAGTCAAACTTCAAGATTTTTGGTTAAAATCAAATTTTTTAAGTGATATTCATAATTTGATCAAGGGTTGATCATGATTCCTCAAGAAAAGCCCTCAAATTATCAAAAGTGAAAAGTTGCCAAATTAGGGTTTCCTTCGGAGAAGTCAACTAAATTTTGACCAAGCATAACTTTCACATACTTCATCAGTTTTGACCCAACCAAAGCTCATTTTAAAGGAAATTCAATTATCTACAACTTTGTATCTCTAAGTTCAAGTCCAAAAAGTGCATCATTTGAGAGATATAGGCCAATACATAACAGGTCATTTCAAAAGTCAACATAAATACATTTTTTGTCAAGACAACTTACATCAAGATAAACTATTCAAAAGCAAAAATGATCAACATAGAGATTGTATAGGACATCTCGAGCTTTCCAAAAAGTCAAAGACACCCTTCAAAAGATGAAAATTGAGAGAGTTATGACCAGTGCAAGTTAGGAAATTTTGAGCAAATGCATGAAGTTCAAATTAAGCAAACTTGGTATTTTGGGCTATTGGGATATTATTTCAGAGTCCAAGCATGTTCTATATCTCATGTTCACCTCAAGACTTATTTATACAACTCCATTTGATTTATCTTTTTTATTTTTTATTTTTTATTCATTTAAAAGTCAAAATTAAATGAAATAAGACAAGGCCTTCTTACACAAAGACCAAACCCATATCTTTGCCCTAATTTCAACCTATATATTCTCTCATCCATTCTCATACAAGGACACGAAAAACTCTTGCCTCAAAAGTTATCACAAATCTCAATTTTTCAAGAACCCTAAAATCTTGAAACCATTGTTACAAACCCTTCCACTACAAAGCAACCACCCCATTCACTCCTAACAATCATACAAAGTAAGGCTGGGTCGATTTTGATGTTCATAACACATGGAACCTCATCGCATCACATATCCAATTTTACATTCTTGCAAAATTCATATTTTTAATTTTCCATATTGATGTTACTAACATACTTCTGAGATGTCTCTGAACAGGTTTGGATCATCATAGTGATCCCATGCATACTAAATCATAGAACACCATCGTTGCACCTATCCATGTGTTTTCTTCATAGCTCAAAAACCATTAATTTTTAGGCCAAAGAAATCCTTCCATTGAACTTGCAACCCTCGATTTAGGGGAGTAAGACGTTTTTGGATCATTAATGATTTGTATTTTGTAGGTCTGATAGAAGAAGGCAGCCGAGGAAGACGACCAGAGCTAGGGCTCCGACGCCTCTCCGGTACAAACAGATTATTTATAATATATATTTATGGTTTGATAGGAATTAATGGATGTGCATCTACCCCAACGGTATAAGCGCGTGTGATAAGTCATTGGTGTCAAATGGTCTGGGTTCGATCCAGTCTTTTGTCACTTTGTTTTCCTAATATTTCATATTTCGCAGGATAGAATACAAAACATGCTGAGGCCAGATCCTAACACCAGAGCGCACTTGGTCTGGTGGTGATTGTGTTGCTGGAAAGTCTTTAGGGCGTGGGTTCAACACCCACCCCTACCATTTGGTTATTTTTTTCAACAATTTCTTACTCTTTCCTTTTCATTCTCTTCATCTTTTACAAAACCTTTTTTCAAAACCTTTTTCTTAATAAACCCTAATTTAATTTTAGTTTTTTTTTAATTTAATAAACTCTAATTTAATTTTAGGTTTTTTCTCAATTTAATCGATCCTAATTTTATTTTTAGGTTTTCTTAATTAAATTAAAATCAACTTAGATTTTAGGGTTTTGTTTAATTTAATTAACCAAATTTTTAATTAAAATCAATTAGTTTTTAGGTTAATCGTCAAACTTTTTTCATCAAAACGATCACAAAACAATTTTCTCTTTTCTTTTTCTTTTTACCGCTTCGCGTACTTTATTACTTTTGTGTTCTTTTTACAATTATGTAACTGCTTACGACTTGTAATAGCTTAATTAGGGTTTACTCTTTTCCCCCGTTTTACTATTTTTTACCCCCACTCCCGAAGCCTTGTAATAGAGTATAATTTTATTTCCCGCACTTTACTGTTTTTCATTATTGCTATATTATTTTGCTAGTAACTTGGGTTTGTATGGAAAGACATAAAAACAACCGTAGAAAACCTTGATTTCAAGATTAAAATAACTGAACATGAATCACTTTTCACACTTGCACCTCTAGAGTGACCTCACTTGTTGCCTTCGGAAACACAGTCATGTCCCTCAAACGCGAGGACGCTTTAGCAAAGACCCTCGATTAAAAAGATCGTAGTCTCTCGATGACCCTTCAATGCTGCCTTTGGTAAATGATCTTAGTCCCTTACGATAAATTTCTAAAGCTCCCCTACGAGTTTCCTTTATGACTGTACAATGACCCACACACGTCCCTTCACATCCAACGATAAGGCTTCCTACTAACTAATGGTAAGATAGCACTATCTAAAGGAGGAGGAAAATAACACGAAAGACTTTTGAGTAGGTAGATAGTTCTTAATCGCTTGCTCGCGAACATTTCAAAACATCTTTTTTACAAACACTTTCTCTGAAATATTTTCAAATACAAACACTTTTTACGCATTCTTAACTGATACAAGAATCATTACAAAGTTGTCGTACTTAGGCATTTTTTCAAAATATTTTCAAAAACACATTCACAAAGAGTTTTCAAAACAAAAGTGAGCTAGCGATTAAGAGCCCATAGATAACTACAGATGAAAAGGGTGCTAACACCTTCCATTTTCAAAACCTACCCCCCGAACTCAATAATCTCGAAGGCCTTTGCTGTTCTTTTCACCCTTTTCTTATTGGATAAAAGAAAAGTCGGTGGCGACTCTTGTTATCCACAACATTTACAATAAAATGCAAAACCGAGCAGTTCTCCCACCATATTACTCATATGAAGTTGAGTCTTGTGGGGTAGAGTGAATCGATTTAGACTAGGCCTCACTCTATTTTCACTTTCAGACTTTATTACGGTTCAAGTTACAAATTATTTCACAATAAAAAGTACAAACCAATGCAAACCTTTTTTTTGTCTTCAGATCTTTTTTCCCTTTAAAATGTTTTCAATAAGGATGTGTTGTTTCAAATTGGAACAACTTGGAAATGCGAAGTGTGCGAGGTACCGAGCATAAGTCTTTTACAAGCTGCAATGCCAAGCACAAATTGCAATCCTAATTGTAAGGATGTGAATACGGAATTATCCATAAAAAACACAAAAAAATAGAAACTTTTGAGACAAACTTCGACGCTCTGATTCCTTAAAAAGGATACATAGGCATTTGGTCGCAGGGCCCAGACGAGTGAAACTTTGCAAATATTCCTTCCTTTCCCTGTGTTTTCTTTTGCATGCATTTCCCCCTTTGAATTTTTTTCCTTTGGATCATAAGCTTTAGATTAGAACACACTCTTTAATTAGAACAACAAGAATGGATCCTGATCCACTGTCGCACACAGATCAAAACGAGTATTTTTAAAAACGCAGTACAGCGATAATGTGAATCGAATCGTCTCACAAGGATTCTTGTTGGTATTAATAAAACGTAACTGAATGAGAGGGTTTTGGTTTTAGGTTTTCGATTTAGAAAGCACAAAGCAAATAAGCGATTTAAAATAAGTGATTATAGAATTAAGCCAATCTACTGTTCAGTTTCCTGCTAATCATTGATTTTTTACTTTAACAATTTCCTAAGAGGAATCGATCTCTATTCGATTTCTATACCTATTGCCAAGTGCAACAAATAAAAACAGATTGGATTCCTATTCCGAATTAAGAAAACAGATTAAGCCTTCGTGAATTAAGCAAACACGAATTACAAACGCGAATTAATGACAAAGCGATGTAACAGTGAATAAACGTTAGGGATCCATTCATATGAATTTAATCAAAATGATTTTATGTAATACAGATTAAGAAAATGTAAATCACAAAATAGTATTGAAAGAGAAGGAATTTGATTGATAAAGTAAGAACCTCAAAGCGTTGGAAACGCGGTTATATCAGATTGACTCTGGATGTTTAGTTCCTCATCACAATCGTAAAAGAAAAATGTATTTTTTCTCAATAATGAGAAAGGTAAAAACGAAATTATTGTAGCGGCTGCTAGATATAGCAAGGACAAGGATTCGGTTCATAACCCAACTGGGTCAAAAATATAACCCAGACCCAAAACAAATGACCCAAAATTTAAATATAAAATACTGCAACTTCAACGAATTTTATGGGCCTGCTACAGTCTGATTCAGCTCTCGACTTTTGAATGAAAATCATAGCTCTTTCACTTAGCTTTCCAACAACTGGTAGCACGCCTCATTCCGACTCCCGTAGCTCAAGTTATGAATTTATTCGTGCAGACTGCTAATGCTGAAAATAAAGTGCGAAAATCAAATAAGTGTAGAAATAAACTAAAATAGAAAAACACTATAAAATACAAAAATAAGTTAAACAAACCATGGAAATGCATAAGTACAATCATGGAAGAATATGCATCAAAATACACTGATCAAATTCCGCCACACTTGAACTTTTGCATTCCGAGCAAAATAAAATCAAAAGAAATATAACAGCACCATCAGCTACTCATTCTAGGCTACAAACTCTTCTTCGGTTAAGATTGCATCAATAGGTACTAATCTTACATACTAAGGATATCATAGGAACACTAATCTTGTCTATTGAATATATAAACCAATTCGAATCATATTATTGTGCCAAAGCCTAACTTACTCATCCTCCTTTTTGCTCTTTTTCATTCAGGCGTAATCACATTAAGCTCGTTATCTCCACACACTCATAGCAAGGCGACCGGTTAGTGACTCTGATCCTTTTTGCATGGGGTTTTGGTACTTACGTGGCATAAACCTTTGCTTACTCATTTGTAGTTGCAGGGGATTGAACCGTAATCCTTCCTACCAAGTTCAGCACCAGAAACCGTTGAACCAACTAACAACGAGTCTTATTATCAACTTTTTTTGTAGGCTCTATGACCGTTGGGTTAAGTGACCGGGTGAGGGTCACCAAACTTAGAAGGCGCATTCCTTTTTATTTCTTTTTTTTTTCAAATAAAAATTGGATCACTCACTTATTTTCATCGGCTTCCCCGCGTAGAGTGCGTGTGAGATGGTGCTGACTGCTGAAATAAACTACTCAAGAGATATTAAAAGATGAGAATTCAAGGCTACATCATAATAAAAATTCAAATTAACTTCCATATGTATGAGACTTATAGTGTTAAGATGATACTGATCTTGTGAACTTTTCCCAAGTTTCCACAACTAACCTCAGATTAATCTTATAACCCAAAACTTACAAAAGGATGCAATTTTTTTATAATAAATGAAAACAAAACAAAA
The DNA here is from genome assembly GCA_948472305.1 of Vicia faba. Lineage (NCBI taxonomy): Eukaryota > Viridiplantae > Streptophyta > Magnoliopsida > Fabales > Fabaceae > Vicia > Vicia faba. The sequence continues at coordinate 82,745 of CATIWC010001880.1, forward strand.
CAACGAACAACAGTAAAGAAAACAAAAAAAATAAATGATTCCCTCCCCCACACTTAAAATGCATATTATGCTCAATGAAAGAAACAAGCATTAAATAAGAGCGAGAAGAGAGAGGAAAGAACACACCTGAGGAGTCAAGGTGGATAGATGATCGCATAAGTAGCCTTTCCCAATGAGAGCTATTTTATAGTTTCCTCTTCCAATGTGGGACTCTCATGGAATAACTTGAGGAGGTGTCCTTTGACTTTGAAATTTTTATCAGTACCTTCACTTTTTATTCCTGGATCAAAGAATGTTCTTCTACAAGTAAAAGTGTCAAATGGACACGTGAACATGATCTTATCTTTCACAACATCAAGGATCAAAAGGTTACGGGGCTGCCACCCCGCTTTTGCTATATCTTCAAGTGTGATCCTATGCATACACATGGACGGACTAATATCATAAATATCATCTAAGGTCCATCCAATTCCTTTCTTATGCTTCTTCAAAATGAAATAAGTGTATTTCAGGTTTTCAGGGAGTTGTTTCAGCTCTAAGGACGGGGGATGCTCTATGGATGGAGTGTTTGGGGCAGCAGGAATGTTAAGGGAATTAGCTGCAAAAACAACTTCATCAATAACAACTTCACCTGTAGGAAACACATCAGCCTGCAAGGCAACATCAATCTCAGCACACACAACACACAAGTTATTGTCAGTATAATCAGAACACAAGTAAACATCATCAAATCCAGATAAAGACAGAAAATCAATGGAAAATAATTTAGAACAAGTGTCATCAACCAATCCAGAGATCAACTCAATGTGAAAAATGGAATTCTCCTCCAGGGGATGTTTCATGGCATCAAAATGTTGAATTTTGCGACAATGTCACCAAATTCTATGGACATGGTTCCATCGTCAACATCAATTTTTGTTTTTGCTGTTTTCATGAACGGTCTGCCTAAAATGGTGGGAGCTCTGCTGGATTTTGTTTCCCCTTCCATGACCAGAATGTAAAAATCAGCAGGAAAAATCAAATCGTTAACTTGAACAAGGGCATCTTCGACTACGTCGGCGGGGCGAGCGTTGCTCCTGTTCGCCAATTAAACGATTAAACCTGTATGCTACAAAGGACCAAGACAAAGGTTATTATAAACAGAAGTAGGCATAACATTAATGCCTGCTCCTAAATCAAGCATGCAATTCTCAAATTTAATGTTCCCGATGGTGCAAGGAATATAAAATGTTCCTGGATCCTTCTGCTTTTGTGGCAGAACCTGAGTAGTGAAGGCTGAAACATTTTTCTCGCCTATAACCTTTTCAGATGAAGGTTTAGGATGAATAAAAGTAGAAATATTTCTTCCCAAGTTGAATCTTTCACTTCCCTTAATCCTCCTCTTGTTGGTACACAAATCCTTCAGAAACTTAGCATACTTAGGAATCTGCTTAATTACATCAAGAAGCGGAATGTTTACCGCGACTTTTCGAAAAACATACAATATCTCTCTTTCTTTCTCTCCCTCCGCAATTATTTTATTTTTCAGAACTCTATGTGGGAAGGGAACTGGTGGAACATACTCCTTTTCTTTAATTTTTTCAGTTTCCATCACAACAGAAGAAGGTGAGGAAAGTTCAGGTGAAACAGATTTAGAAGGAGAAGGTTCAAATGTTACCTCAATAATTTTTTTATTTTTTTCAGGGTCTGGTTCTGTAACCTTTACAGATCTCAAAGAAATTGCATTGACATTAGCATTAGGACCGTTAGGATTGACAACTGTTTGGGCTGGAAGTTGGTTTGACCCTTGGGATTGCATGGCGTTTATTTGAGTAGCAAGCTGTCCCATCTGTGTGTGCAAGGTCTGAATGCTAGAATTGGTCCTTTGTTGGAACTGAAGGTTGTTGACAGCCATTTGTTTGACAAGATCCTCTAAGGATGGTCCCGAAGGTGCAGGGGTAGCCACTTGGGGGTGGGTTCTGTTGTTGGCTGGTTTGTGGATTTCCATATTGAAGGTTGGGATGGTTCCTCCAATTGGGATGGTATTTGTTGGTGGACATGTCAAGAGTGTTGTTGTACCTGTTTTGATTGTAAAGGCTGGCTGCATAAGCTTGAGGAAGCTCAATAATGGACTCGTCTCTCAGAATATGACATGTATCGGTCGGGTGCTCATGAGAAGTACAAATACCATACACAGTTGTTGTTTAAGGTTTTTCTACTGCCAGCTGTTTGACTAAGGCAGTGAGCTCGTCAATTCTGGTCTCTAAAGCTTTGTTAGAAGAAACCTGAATTTGATCCACGCCTTTGCTTTGAATAGAATTGTCTCTAGTGGTAAACTGTTGAGAATTAAGAGACATATTTTCAATAAGGGCTTTGGCAGTAGCTGGAGTTTTATCAGTAAGTGCTCCACCACTAGTAGCATCAAGAATGTTCCTATCCATCGGTAACAAACCTTCATAAAAGTACTGGATAAGTAGTTGCTCGGTAATCTGGTGTTGAGGGCAGCTAGATACCAAGTGTTTGAATCTCTCCCAATACTCGATCAACGACTCATTGCCTTGTCTAATACCACAAATATCCTTTCTTATTGAGGCATCTCTAGAGGCAGGAAAATATCTCTCCATGAACACTTTTTTCATAGCATTCCAGCTTGCGATTGAATTTGGCTCAAGATAGTATATCCAATCCTTTGTTTCACCCTGCAATGAAAAAGGAAAAGCTCGAAGTTTGTTGTGATTTTCAGTGATCCGTTCAGGCTTCAATGGTGTAGAACACACGACCTGAAATTCTTTCAAATGTTTGTGCGGATTCTCACCTGCAAGACCACTAAACTTGGGCAATAAGTGCATTAAATCCGATTTTAATTCAAAAGGAACAACAACATCATCATATTCAATACACATGCCTTTATAATTCACATCAGGGGCAGCCAATTGCCTTAAGGTTCTTTGGTCAGCTATATCAAAAACAAATTCAGAATCTGAAGCAAACAAGTTATGCAAATAGTCAGACTCAGAATCAGACTCAATTGTGGGTGGTGAACTAGTGGTAGCCTGGACTCTTCTACGTCGTGTGTGCAAGGTTCTCTCTACTTCAGGATCAAAAGCAACAAGTTCAGAACAGCAAGACCTAGTAGCCAGGACTAATACAGTAATGCATCAACAATATTCAAAATGCCAACATTGTCCCTAATAATAAAAAAAAACACAATGAAGGAAATCAATAAAATAAAATTCAAAAAAAAATATAACACCAGATTTAATCTAATTAGGAAAAATAACAATTTTGAGAATTTTTTTCGATTTTTTCGACTCCATGAAAACAGTAAAAATTTATTTAAAAATAGAAAAAAGAGGAATTTGCGATTCTGAGGGCCGAAATATTTTAGAATTTTATTCTAAAGGAGTACTGTTTGTCAATTTTTTTCTGAACTTCAGGAAAAAAGTCGAAGCAAATCGAAACAGTAGGTTTCAAACTTACCTGCTAGGCTGAAAAACTATATTGCAATCGAAATTGCAACCCTGAAAATCAACAAACACAACGAAAAAAAAGAAGCAAGAATACAATACCTATGACTAAAATATTAATTAATAACAACAAGAATCCCCGACAACGGCGCCAATTTGATCCGCTGTCGCGCACAGATTAAGATGAGTATTTTTAAAAACGCAGTACATCGACAATATGACTCGAATCGTCTCACAAGGATTCTTGTTTGTATTAATAAAACATAACTAAATGAGGGGGTTTTGGTTTTAGGTTTTCGATTCAGAAAACACAAAGCAAATAAGTGATTTAAAATAAGTGATTATAGAATTAAGCCAATCTACTGTTCGGTTTCCTGCTAATCATTGATTTTTTACCTTAACAATTTCCTAAGGGGAATCAATCTCTATTCGATTTCTATACCTATTGTCAAGCGCAACAAATACAAACAAATTGGATTCCTATTCCGAATTAAGCAAATGGATTAAGCCCTCATGAATTAAGCAAACACGAATTACAAACGCGGATTAACGACAAAGCGACGTAACAGCGAATAAACGTTAAGGATCCAATCATACGAATTTAATCAATTTTTTTATATATAATACAGATTAAGCAAATGTAAATCACAAAATAGTATTGAAAGAGAACAAATTTGATTGATAAAGTAAAAACCTCAAAGTGTTGGAAACGCGGTTACAACAGATTGACTCTGGATATATAGTTCCTCATCACAATCGTAAAAGAAAAATGTATTTTTTTCTCAATAATGAAAAAGGTAAAAACGAAATTATTGTAGAGGCTGCTAGGTATAGCAAGGACAAGGATTCAGTTCATAACCCAACTGGGTTGAAAACATAACCCAGGACCAAAAAAAATGACCCAAAACTTAAATATAAAATGCTGCAACTTCAACGACTGGTAGCACGCCTCATTCTGACTCAGCTCTCAACTTCTGAATGAAAATCGTAGCTCTTTCACTTTACTTTTCCAACAACTGGTAGCACGCCTCATTCTGACTCTCGTAGCTTAAGTTATGAATTTATTCGTGCAGACTGCTAATGCTGAAAATAAAGTGCGAAAATCAAATAAGAGTAGAAATAAACTAAACTAGAAAAACACTATAAAAGAAAAATATAAGCTAAACAAACCATGGAAATGCATAAGTACAATCATGGAAGAATGTGCATCAAAATGCACTGATCAGATCCTGTGGAGTACCACAGACGTGAGAGGTGCTAATATCTTCCCCTTGTGTAATCGACTTCCTTACTCGTATCTCTCAGTCGTTTGAACTTGATTTCACCCTCCTCAGGTTTACTTGATTTTTACCTTTCCCTTCCTATGGGATAAAAAATGTTTGATGGAGACTTAATTGATTTCATCTTGATGATTTGTTTCGCTGATTGTTTCAGTTGGTGACTTCACTGGGGGAAAGGTTGGCCAAATGCTGGTCCATCTCGGAGTCGCTCCTAGCTCTTGTTTTCTTTTCTTTGGGTGTTTATTTTTATGCTTTACAGTTTATTCATTTGTACAAGTTTATCTGAGCATATATTTGCATTTCATATTTATTGCTTTCCTTATACTGGTGTTGTGCTGGATTATATGTTTCTTTGTTGGGTGGGTGATACTATTGAGGTAAAAGGTCTCATACTCAAGCCAGGGTTGTAAATTCTTAGGAACACCTAGGAATAGAGTGGAACATGACGGCTAGGGGATGCAGATCTTTCTAGTGCGGTTATATCGTCCATGGTCAGATGAGGTTTTAATGAGGTACTGTCATTATCACGTAGGTGTACGATGATAGTATTTTCAAGTGAACCCGGGATTCCGAGTTACCATTGACCTTACCCAGACCTAGTATTGACCCGTGAGTAGGGCATGAATAATCTTTACATGTATAGATGGTGACTCGATTCTGATTGTGAACGTATGTTTTGTTGGAGACTATGGTTCTTTGGGTGTGTTTCAGACTCTTGGTTCTGGTATTTTTGGCATATTCAGAGACAGCAAAGCAGCCAGTATTGTGGAAACTTTGATTTCATGTGTTATTGTCCTTGCATCATGGCATATTTATTTTTACAAAAAAAAAGAAATGTGTAAAAAAATGTATGCAAAAAGTTAACACACATGTACTTTCCATTTCCAAGGAATCTTGCTTGTGAGCCTTATCTTGTGTTTGTCCATCTTTTACTAGATCAAAATCACAATTAAAAGCATACGGGTTCCTTGAAAATGATTGAACATTGAAGGTGTGAAAAACACAAGAAATAGGGGGTGGGGGTTGTATTGGGTTTTTAAAACAAAATGATTCATTTAAAAATATTCCCCTTTTAAGTTAAATTTTTTTCCTTCACTCTTGATAGTAACAATAAGTAAGAACAGGAAGTAAAGAATAATGTATATTTACACTAGTTCACTTGAAAATTATCAAGCTAGTCTAGTCCACCTGCCAAGGTGATTTTGCCTCACTCAATCGAGGACTTAATTCACTATAACCAAACTAATTACAATTTGCACAAGCTACCCGCAAGTGACTAACAACCTCTAGGCTCATAAGCCCTATACTTCTTAAGAATTCGTAACTACCCGGTCCCTTAAGGAATATCAAATAATAATCAACCTTATTATTACAATGCACAAGCTACCCTCAAGTGACTAACAACTTCTAAAACTCCCCTGCTCTAGACTTCTTAAGGATTCAGACCAACCCGATCCCTTAAGAAATATCAAATAATAGTTGGAATACAAGTTTTGTTTACAAGAATGTTGCTTCTAAAAAGCTGAGTATGTAAACTATTTTATGAATAATGATTTAAGAATGTGAAACAATGAACATCGTTTGCACGTGAATATTTCTTTAGTTGGTTTTTTTTCTTTCTTAGTCTTCAAGCTTTTATATATAGCCATTAGCATAATGTATCTGTTGAGGGATACTCTTGGAATTTCCAGAAACATTAGTAGCTTGACCAGTAACATGGGGGACAAGATCGTGCAACGCGTCCGTCCTTTCATGGTAGTGGAATAAAACGTTGATTGTACCATGTACTATTTGTACCATGTTAATGTTATCTTCTTTCCTTTTGTACTTCAGAGGCTTCTGAGAGAATGAGTTTAGAAGAGAGAATATAACATCAGGGATTCAGAACTTCAAGTCTTCAGAGTCTTCAGAGCTGCATCTTCAGAGTTTGCAGCACTTGGTCGTGAGAAACTTTTCTTGGAACCTTGGGTCTTTAGAACTTCAAGTCTTTAGAGTCTTTAGACCTTATGTCTTTTAGAGTCTTCAACACTTGGTCTTCAGAACCCTTATCTTTAGAACTTCATTAATAGAAACACAAGCTTTCAACATCTGGACTTCAGTAGAAACTTTGTCTTCAGATCTTCTAACTTTATTTATTTGAAACATATTGTCTTTAGAAGCTTGAGTCTTCAGCATCTGGACATAAGCAACAACTTCTGTCTTCAGATCTTTTGAATGGTTTCTTCAGACAAATATCAGAGTTTACACTTCAGAGCCTTATGGAGTGTCTTGCTACTGTACAACAGACTTGTGTAGCATAGAAGCTGAACTAATTCTCTTCTAATGTCTTGGCCACGCCATCCATCAAAAGCAGAACCTATTTGTTAAGTACTCAACAATAACAAACATTAGTACAAAAAAATTGTTCATACAATCATACTCATTTGTTATCATCAAAACTCAGATAATATTACATAACTAAATCTTGTTCTTACAATCTCTCCCTTTTTTTATGATGACAAAACTATGTATTTTGATGACACAATTTTGTACGTATAATCATAATAAATGAAATTAGAAGGGTAAGGAATACTTATCCTTTTTCTGATACCCTCAAGAGTTAATGACTTGATGAAGATCGAATATCTTGACTCTGAACTATTTGAGTAAAAAACCCCCCCTTGTTCCATTAGATCAGATATCGAGATCTTTAGAGTCTTGACTTTGGATGCCAATAGACAAATTGAGATCTTGATTTCACACAACTTCTTTAATGAATATTTGAAACTTTAATGTGACTAAGACATCTTCCTGATTCTCAATAGATTCTCAATTTTGGAGTCTGATTCTAGGTTTTACTTTTTGAAGTCTGATTATGAATTGAAGAACATCTTCAGAGTCTGGAGCCAACATGTTAGGCATAAGCTTTGAATAGTGCTTTCAGATCTTTGTCTTTTAATCAGAGTTCCAGTTTCCTGAAAAAGAAAAACAATTCTAACAGAAATAGGAGTTTAACTGGGTTAGAATCTAAACAAATCTTTTTCGAGAATATTTTCCAGAACTTGATTATTGAAATCAAAATCACGTTCATTTAAATTACTCCCCCTTTTTGTCATAATCAAAAAGGTAATTATGTGTGAAAAACATAAAAACCAGAAAAAAAAGAAAAGAAATTTCATTGATATTCGAAGGATATTACAACATAGTGATCATAGACATAGAGGTATGAGATGAAACGATTGTTCCCAAGGAGTTGTTAAATAAATGTAATCATGATTAATCAATTTCAAGAAAAATAACTACTCGTGCATGACCTAGGTAGAGTGTGATAGACACTAAGTCTATTTAGGTAATGCCTTTGATATTCTCAAATTTTGGAGAACCAAAAAGGTTTCCATTGGATTAGGGACATTTCTAACCGAAACAAACAAATTAGAAGTCTTTCGATAAAATCAGAATCATATTCCTTTAGACTACAACTAGAACACAGTTGATTCTAATGACATCTTACTCTGGACAAAAATCCATTTTCAGATTCTTTAGAATAAAAAGAAATCTATCTTCAGCCAGGGGTTTTATAAAAATATCAGCCCATTGATGGTATGTATCGGTAAATTTTAAAGATATAATCCCTTTCTGAACATAATCTCTACTAAAATGATGTTTGATTTCTATTTGTTTAACCCTAGAGTGTAGAATAGGATTCTTACTCAAGAAGATAACAAAAGTGTTATCATAAAAGATAGGGATGTTACTTTCTTTCATATGATAATCTTCCAGCTGGTTTTTCATCCATAGCATCTAAGTGTTGCATAGTGTTGTTGATATGTACTTTGCTTCTGCTGTTGAAAGAGAAATTGTTTATTGCCTCTTGTTTGTCCATGAGATTAGATTCTTTCTCAGAAAATGACAATTTTCTGAAGGGCTTTTCCTTTCTAGTCGATTTCCAACGTGGTCTGCATCACAAAAGCCAGAATGAGAATACTCTGATGTTTTCTCATACATCAAGCCGATGTTAGGGTTTCCTTTTAAATACCTTAGAATTCTTTTAACAACAGTTAAGTGAGATTCCCTAGGATCTGATTGGAGTCTTGCACAAAGATGTACACTGAATAAAAGATCAGGTCTAGATGTTGTTAGATATAGAAGAGAGCTTATCATACCACGATAGATCTTTTGAAAAACCTTTCCACCTACCTCTTCTTTTTCCAAGATACATGCAAGATGCATTGGAGTGTTTGATATCGTGCAGTCTATCATGTTGAATTTATTCAGAAGTTCTTTTGTGTACTAACTTTGATGTTTGTAAGTATCCTCTGGTTTTTATCAATCTGGATTCCCAGAAAGAACTTCAGTTCCCCCATCATGCTCATTTCAAACTCATCCAACATTAGCTTAGAGAATTCCTCGCAGAGAGATGGATTAGCAGAACAAAAAATAAAATCATCGACATATATTTGAACAATTAGAATATCATTTTTGAATGTTTTGCAGAAGAGCGTTGTGTCAACCTTTCCTCTGGTAAGCTTATTTTCTAATAGAAAATTTCTCAATCTGTCATACCAAGCTCTGGGAGCTTGTTTCAAGACATAAAGAGATTTCTTTAGTTTAAAAACAAAGTCTAATTTCTCAGATTTTTCAAAGCTAGGAGGTTGTTTGACATATACTTCTTCTGAAATATAAAAATTCAAAAATGCACTCTTAACATCCATATTATAAATAATGATATTATGATTTACACAAAAGGAAACTAATAACCGAATAACTTCTAACCTGGTGACTCGTGCAAAAGTTTCTGTATAGTCTATACCTTCTTGTTGACTATAACCTTGTGCGACCAATCGAGCTTTGTTTCTGACAAGTTCACCCTTCTCATTGAGCTTATTTCTGAACACCCACCTGGTTCCAATGACGGGGACACCTTTAGGTTTCTGAACAAGATCCCATATGTCATCCTTTGAGAATTGGTTCAGTTCTTCTTCCATAGAAATAATCCAATCGTTATCTAGAAGAGCTTCCTCAGTTGATCTAGGTTCTATTAAAGAGACCAAACTCAGAAGCTCTTCATCAGAAGGTTTGAGAGCCGGTCTTATTCTAACTGGAGCATCTTTACTTCCAAGAATAAGATCTTCAGGATGTGAGGATGTGATTTTGTTCTTCTTTGGTTGAGTTGGATTAGAAAGACTATCAACATTATCATAAGGAGGAACTTATTATTCTTTATCTTCTTGAATCTTGTCCTTTGGTTCAATGAATGTTATAGTCACATCTGCAAGCTTTTCACACAACTTTGACTTTTCATAGTCAAGCTTATCATTAAATCTGACATGAATTAATTCCTCGACAATCTTTAATTCTATATTATATATTTTTAAGCATTTAGAGCATTCAGAGTATCCTAATTGCAGACACTTTTGTGCTTTGGAATCAAACTTACCCAAATTCTCTTTATTGTTTAACATATAACAAATACATCCAAATGGATGGAAGTAGGAAATGTTGGGCTTTCTATTCTTCCAAAATTCATAAGGAGTCTTACACAAAATATGTCTTATGGAGATTCTATTTTGAATATAGCATGTTGTATTTACTGCTTCTGCCCAGAAGTGCTTAGCCATCTGAGTTTCTTGGATCATGGTGCGAGCCATTTCTTGCAAGGTTCTATTTTTCCTTTCTACAACCCCATTTTGTTGTGGAGTTATAGGGCAAGAAAAATCATGTATTATGCCATTTGAATCAAAAAGTTTTACAAAATCTTTATTTTCAAATTCTCCACCGTGATCACTGCGAACTCTGACTATGTTGTAATCTTTTCATTTTGCACTTGGGAACAGAAGGAAGCAAATACAAATAATGACTCATCCTTGTGTTTAAAGAATTTTACCCATGTCCACTTGCTGTAATCATCAATGATGATAATTCGATATTTCTTACCATTAACAGAAGCAATTTTCATGGTCCAAATAAGTCAATGTGAAGAAGTTCTAATGGCCTAGAAGTAGAAACAATATTTTTATCCTTGAAAGAGGTTTTTGAAAATTTTCCTTTATGACAGGCTTCACAAAGGGCATCTGAAGAGTACTTCAGATTGGGAAAACCTCTGACTAATCCAAATTTATTTTGTTGAGAAATCTTTCTCAAGCTAACATGACCCAGACATTGATGCCACACCCACTACTCTTCTTGAACAGTCAGAAGACATTTTACATTTTGATTTTTCAAATTCGATAATCGTATTTTGTAAATATTGTTCTTCCTCTTTCCATTGAACATAACTGAGCCATCCTTCTGACTAACATCTTTACAAGATATTTAATTAAAGATGACTTCATAACCATTTTCACTAAGTTGACTGATTGATAATAAGTTATGCATCAGACCCTCGACTAAAAGAACATTGTTAATAGAAGGAAATTTATCATTACCAATCATTCCAGAATTGATGATCTTTCCCTTATGATTGCCTCTGAAGCCAACGACGCCTCCATACTTAAGTTTCAAATCTTGGAACATATGCCTTTCCCCCATCATGTTTCGCGAGCATCCACTGTCCAGATACCATGAATGGTGTTTCAATGGTGCCATTAAGGAGATCTGCAATGTAGATTATCTTATCCTTAGGTACCCACTTTATGGGTACTCTTTTGTTATAAGCTCTATATATTCTGACCCCTTTGGATTTTCGTGCAACAGAATAATCATGTGAAATTTGTGCATTATACTTTGGTTTAAAAATTTTCTTCAGTGTCTGTGTTCGTGCTACAGAAGTATCGGAACCTTCTTGTTATGGACATTTTAAATTTGTGCCAGCAGGCACGAAATGTTTAGAAAGTGGTTTTGGTTTGACATTTAGAGTCTCAGAAAATTTCTTTGATGGTCCTAAATACCCCAAGCCTCTGCTTCCATTTCTATTAACACCATAGATCATTGAAGCCATTTTTATTCTATCTATTCTTTTAGAAAGAAAGTGTTGAAAAACTCTATCATATCTAATTACTTCATCACTAACAGATGTGTTAGAGAGAATCTCTTCTTCTAATATAGACACTTTACTTTTCAGAGCAATGTTTGATTTTTGTAAAACAAATAGTTTTTCATTTAAAACATAAATACTTTGCTCATCTATAGTCGTGTTCTCTGAAGTAGCCACAACACTCTTTTTAAATATTCTGTGTTTACTTAGAAGAGATTGATACCTTTTCATTAGTTCAGTTAAACCAATTTCAAGTTCTGAACGAGATAAAGAAGAAAGTACCTATTTGTCGTAATCGGAGTCTGAATCATAATTTATTGTCAGTTCGTCTTTTAACGTTGTTTCTCCTTTGTAAGCTTTTTAGGCTTTTTGTCTTTATTAAGCTTTGGACAATCATTTTTGTAATGTCTAGGCTCGTTGCATTCAAAACAAGTGACTTATTTTCCAGAAGCATTTCTCTGACCAAAAGTGGACTCACCTCTTCCATATGTCCTTCTTTGACATCTGAACTTGCTTTGTCTGTGCTTCTAGATTTGACTTATTCTTTTGGATATTAAGGAGAGTTCATTATCATCTTAATCTTCTTCATATTATTATGATTCTTCCTTAGATTGGTAATCCTTGGTTTTCCCAGAAGTAGACTTTAGAGCAATTGATTTTACCCTCTTTTGAGGTTCATATTGTTCCAGCTCTATTTCATGACTTCTTAAAGAGCTAATCATCTCCTCAAGAGAGGTGTTGTTCAAATCCTTTTCCAATTTTAAGGTAGTTACCATTGGTCTCCATTTAACAGGTAGACTTCTGATAATCCTTTTAACATGATCTTTGGTGGAGTAACCTTTGTTCAGAACCTTAAGTCCTGCCACAAGAGTATGAAATCTTGAAAACATTGTTTCCACAGATTCATCATCTTCCATCTTGAAGGCTTCATACTTTTGAATTAAGGCCAGAGCCTTTGTTTATTTTACCTGTGCGTTGCCTTCATGTGTCATCTGAAGAGAATAAAAAATAGAATTTGCAGTCTCTCTATCTGTGATTTTCGCATATTCATTATATGAGATAACACTTAGAAGAACAGTTCTTACTTTCTAGTGTTTTCTGCATACTTTCTTTTATGCTTCAGTTATTGCACTTGTTGCAATATTATGACCTTTATCATCTACTGGATAAGTGTAGCCATCAACTACCAAGTCCCATAGATCCAAGTCATATGCTAGAAAGTAACTTTCTATTCTATCCTTCCAATAGTCAAATTTTCCCCATCAAACATAGGAGGTTTTGAACTATAGTTATCTCTATCAGTATCCCTATTATCGACAGTGGAAGTAGATGTAGCCATTGGTTTTTCACACACACTGGATCGATACTGGACACTGTTAAGTGTTAATAAAAATTCAAACTTTTTATATTTTCAGAACCGGAGCTCTGATAGCAATTTAAGGTGTGAAAAACACAAGAAATAGGGGGTTTGAATTGGGTTTTTAAAACAAAACGATTCTTTTAAAAATATTCCCCTTTTAAGTTAAAATGCTTTTTCCTTCACTCTTGATAATAACAATAAGTAAGAACAGGAAGTAAAGAAAAATGTATATTTATACTAGTTCACTAGAAAATTATCAAGCTAGTCTAGTTCATCCACCAAGGTGATTTTTCCTCACTCAATCGAGGACTTAATTCACTATAACCAAACTGATTACAATTTGCACAAGCTACTCGCAAGTTACTAACAACCTCTATACTTGCAAGCCTTAGACTTCTTAAGGATTCAGAGTTACCTGGTCCCTTAAGGAATATCAACTAATAATCAACCTGATTATTACAATACACAAGATACCTGCAAGTGACTAACAACTTCTAAAACTCGTAAGCTCTAGACTTCTTAAAGATTCAGACCTACCCGTTCCCTTAAGGAATATCAAACAACAGTCTGAATACAAGTTTTGTTTACAAGAATGTTGCTTCTAAAAATCTGAGTATGTAAATTATTTTATGAACAATGACTTAAGAATCTGAAAGCAATGAACAATGTTTGCGCGTGATTATTTCGTTAGTTTACTGTTTTCTTTCTTAGTTTTAAAGCCTTTATATATAGCCATCAGTATAATGTATCCGTTGAGGGATACTCTTAGAATTTCCAGAAACATTGGCAGCTTGAACAATAACATGGGGGAAAAGATCGTGCGACGCGTCTGTCCTTTCATGGTAGTGGAATGAAATGTTGATTGTACCATGTACTATTTGTACCCCATTAACATTATCTTCTTTCCTTCTGCATTTCAGAGGCTTCTGAAAGCATGAGTTTAAAAGTGAGAACATAACATCAGGTCTTCATAACTTCAAGTCTTCAGAGTCTTCAGAACTGCGTCTTCAGAGTCTTCAACACTTGGTCGTGAGAACCTTTTCTTGGAACCTTGGGTCTTTAGAACTTCAAGTCTTTAGAGTCTTTAGACCTTATGTCTTTTAGATTCTTCAGCACTTGGTCTTTAGAACCCTTATCTTTAGAACTTCATTAATAGAGACAAAAGCTTTTAGCATTTGGACTTCATTAGAAACTTTGTCTTCAGATCTTTTAACTTTGTTTCTTTGGAGAATGTTGTCTTTAGAAGCTTGAGTCTTCAGCATCTAGACATAAGTAACAAATTTTGTCTTCAGATCTTTTGACTGGTTTTTTCACACAAATATCAGAGTCTACACTTCAGAGCCTTCTAGAGTGTCTTGCTACTGTTCAATAAAACTTTTCTAGCATAAAAGCCGAATTAATTCTCTTCTAATGTCTTGGCCACACCATCCATTAGAAGAAGAACCTATTTGTTAAGTACTCAACAATAAAAAACATTAGTACAAAAAAAATGTTTCATACAATCACACTGATTTGTTATCATCAAAACTCAAAGATAATATTACAGTACCAAATCTTGTTCTTACAAACATGGAATTGCACCCACTCATACACCTCATGCATTTTCATGCATTATGTTGTAACCAGTTTGAAAATGAGAGTCGCCACACTTAATTTTTATCTTTGGGAAGGGAATATAAAGGATAACCCTAATGTAGTCAGAGATTCTAAGTTGTTGGACTCGTTGTTAGACGAAGGGAAGGTGTTAGGCACCCCTCGTCTACCTTGTTCACAAGGATACTAGGGTTTAGAATTACGATTTAGGAAATAATGTTTTAGTTTTTAATTAGGGGAACAAATTCAAAATCCCCCCTCAAATTAACCTTAACCCCCCAAATCTCTTCCCAATAGACACAAACAAGGTCAAAATCACAAAAAAACGAAAGATGAGTATTAAGATTTATCTCTACCCGTTGCAATTTTTTTGAATCCCAGAGTTTTTTGATCTCTAATCCTTCCCTTTTATTCTCGCTTCGCATGTATCAGATGCGTTTAAAGGTAGAGCGGCGGTGGTTTGATGGAGTGGCGACGCTTCAAGGAGAGCTAGGGTTTCAGATGTTTAAACCCTAAGTTGGAGCAGCGACAAAAGCTGATGGTGGCGGCGCTCTAACCTCCTTCCCTCAAGATCTCCTTATCTGTTGTTCAAATTTTTGTAAAAATTTATCTGCTGTAAAATTTTCCTCCCTCTCCTGTCTTTGATTTCTTAGGTTTTATAGTGTTTTAGGATTAGGTGTTTTAGGAAACAATTTATGATTATGTCATTACTCAGCAAAATTGAAGGAATTAGGGATTATAAATTTGATTGTAATGTTAGAGATTTGATTTGTTTATGTATTTGATTCTTTTCTGCTTTGTATTAAGATATAATTCAGATTATGTTGTAAATTTGTTTTGATAAGACCTACAGACGATTCAAAGTGTAATGTAAAGATTTTGATTTTATTTTATTTGGATTTCAATCTGAACAATAATTGTTTCTAACATTAATCACGCATTAATTTTCCTTAATCCAAATAGTAACTGTTTCTTTCTCTCTACGATCTGAACAATGAACATTTTAGACTTTGGGCCCGGGCCTTGTTTGAGTTTAGACTGAGAGCTTCACTTTTGGACTTTTCTTAATCAATCGTTTTCTTCTCAATAATAAAACTAATATAATTTTTAATTAAACTTAACATAGTAACATTAATAATATCAGTAATAAAATATATTCTTCAAAACAAAACCTGAAATGGGCCATATTATATTTTTGCTTGGGCCTTAAAAGAAAACATATTGCTTTATAAGCCTCTTTGATATACCCCTCACTTATTTTAAAACATGCCTCAATGCCTTTACTGGGCCGGTCCAATTTAATAAACAAACCCCTCATTCAATCAGCGTACCCTCTTCTTCTATTGAATTCTAAATGGGCCAAAACTTAACTAACATCCCCCATTTGTAAGAGAAATCAAATGGATTTCCACAATTTACATGGGCCTTTTCTGATTTAGAAAGACCCATGATTTCTTTAATAATGTAAAAAATAAAATCCCCTCTCCAAAACTTTTAACCCCATGAATATTTAACAATAATAATTTTTTAAAGCCAACTGATAGTTCTGGAAATTAATAAAGGATAGAAATATAGAAGGGAAAATTTGGGGTATGACAACTGCCCCTATTTAATTGCCTTTCGATTGAATAGTGTGAGAATATGTAGGTCTCACACGTTCTGATCGGAAGTCTATTAAATATTGGAAGACCCCAAAATTTATCCAAAAGATTATAAGGATACGCTGTACAATGTTCCCGTGGGTATGAAGAGTAGGCATAAATGATGATGTATCATCTTACCAGTGTTTGAATCAAAGTTTCGTTTTGATTTTAAATATGACGATGCAAATAACTCGTCAGTATCTAAAAGAGATTGTAAATTTTTGCATATTTACCATAATCTAGGAGGTAGATGATACAAGTTTGAAAAGTTGACTTACTAATGCTTGGAGACTAATATAATAAGTTTAGCGCAAATTTTGTATATTCATCATAACCTAGGGGATGAATAACATAGAGCTTGATAATACATTATCGCATGGATACTAACACAATGAATTACGTTGCAGAGATAGATAACTTATTGCTGCTTCGAGAATAACGTAATGAGCCAAAGATTTCTGCATACCTACCACAACCTAGAGGATAGATAATACGAGCTTGAAACCAGATATTTGGAACTTGGAAAGACGATGCCAGTTGTGTCATTCTTCAACCAAGACTCAATAACCAAATGAAATATTCTAGGTTTGAAATGATGAACCCCAAATTCATTGATGACGTCGGTTGTGTCAGCCCTCATCCAAGACTATCAACATGAAGAAAAAAAACCCCAAATTCATCGATGATGTCGGTTGTGTCATCCCTTAACCAAGACTATCAACATGAAGAAATAAACCCCAAATTCATCGATGATGTCGGTTGTGTCAACCCTAAACCAAGACTATCAACATGAAGAAATAAACCCAAAATTTATCGATGATGTCGGTTGTGTCATCTTTCAACCAAGACTATCATCATGAAGAAAATAAACTTCAAATCTCTTAAAGTTTAAACTATTTAGTTCACACAAATAAGCTTGCTAATGATGGACCCCAAGAAAAAAAATCGTAATTTAACCAAAGTAGTTTTGCAAAATGCCATGCATGACATATATGCATAATGCCTAAATTGATGTACTACCCAAGTGTGATATATTCCCCAAATGTTTTAAATGCTCATGTACCAAAATGCTTGTGTGTATACGCCCCAAATGTTTCGTATGTGTATGCCCCAAGTATTTACATATATACCAAATGCGTGTGTATGCCCCAAATGTTCCATATGTGTATGTGTTGTACCCTAAAATTTTCCTTCCCATTTTCACACAAGACATACTCCTAGAGGTCCTCAATTGCTCAAGTTGACTAAGGATTGACCAGACAAATCCTCCTCTTAAGACAATAAGCCTCAAACTAGGGTTTCACTCCTCATCAAGATGGTTGAGTTCCAAGGACCCCAAATGTTTTCAATTGTCCTAATATGTCCTTAATATCATCCATGCCAAGTTTCATGCCTTTCACAACAAGTTTGCTCAGTCAACTGCTCAAATGCCTGAAAAATCAGATGTATTAGGTCAAAAGTCAATTGTGGCCCAAATACAGCCAAACTTCAAGATTTATGGTCAATATAAACATTTTGAGCTAATATCAATCATTTGATAAAGGGTTGATCATGATTCCTCAAGGAATGCTCCTAATTCATCAAAACTCAAAAGTTGCTAAATTAGGGTTCCTATAGGAAAAGTCAACCAAACTTTGACCAGGCATAACTTTCTCATACTTTATCATAAATTTCTCATCCAAGGCTCATTTTGAAGAGAATACAACTCCTTACAACTCCTATTCAGCCCTCAAGGTCAAGAAATGCCTCAATAAAAAGATACAAGTTCATACATTATATGTCATTTCAAAAAGTCAACAAAAAACCTTTTGGGTCAAAGCTCCTTACATGAACATGGAAGATCCAATGGAGATGAAACCAAAAGGGTTGTTTATAATACATCCTAAGCTTTCTAAAAAGTCCAAGAACACCCTCTTAGGGTCAAAATTGAGAGAGATATGCATTGTCAAAGTTGGCCATTTTTGGAAATTTGCACAAAGTCAACAATGCTCAAAATTGCATTTTTTTTCCACATGGGCCTATCTTTTCAAGTTTGTAACTTTCTCCTAACATGGTCCACAACCCATAAAACCCTCCATGAATCATTTGCTTATTTATTTGATTTATTTTTATTTTAATCATTTAAAAATCAAATTAAATAAAATAAATAATGTAGATTTGTTTTGATATGATTTTTGCATTGAATGATGGATCATATATTCTGTCAATAGCCAAAGAAATCGTGCAAGGCCAAATGGACAAAAAATCCACATATGGCAACTTTTCAAGATTTGATTTTTTCTTAAAACCATGCCATTAATCCTTGGATTCTTTCTAATTATGCTACCCTAGATTGATTCAGTACATATACACAAGCATTGTGAATCCTAACAAGGACCAAAAAAGCTGTGCAGCCTGCCTCTACATCAAGAATAAAGTTCAATTTTTTTGTCAAAAAGTGCAGAGCCCATTCTCCTCCACAGACCGATTCAAGCCATTCCAAGTGTAACGCGGTTGGAGAACTAACTTGGTTGTTTTGTGTTTGATCGCAAATGTTGCGGTTAGCAAGAGTCTCCACCGACTTTTCTTTTATCTAAAAGGAAAGGTTGAAAAGAACAGGAAATACCTTTGAGATGTTTTCTTGAGTTTGGGGGATAGATTATGAAAAGGGAAGGTATTAGCACCCTTTTCATCCGTAGTTATCTACGGGCTCTTAGTTGCTTGTTAGATCACTTGCTTTTGTTTGAAAATGTGCTTGTGGTGTGGGTTTTGAAAGTATTTTGAAAATGTCTTTGTAATGGTTCTCGTTTCTATAAGAACGCGTATAAAGTGTTGTTTTGAAAATAGTTCGAAGAGGTGTTTGTGGAATGTGTTTTTTGAAAGTGATTTTAAAAAGGTGTCTTTGTAATGGTTCTCGTTTCTATAAGAACGCGTACAAAGTGTTTATCTTTTGAAAATGTTTTCAAGTTTGAATGATGTTTTTGAAAGTGTTGGTTTTTGTTTTGAAAATAGCAAGGATGTTTTGGTTTGAAAATGAGCAAGCAACTAGGAACATTCTACCTACTCAAAAGTCTTTCATGTTTATTTCCTTTGATATTATTATCTTACTATTGATTTGATAAGAAACCCTATCTTTGGATGTAAAAGGGACGGGCAAAGGGTCATCGTATAGTCATGAATAACAATGTTGTAAGATATCTTAGCATATTCTTTAGGAACTAAGATCATTTTTGAAAGGCAATTTGATAGCGTCATCGAGGGACTATGATCTTGTATTTTTGTTTGTTTTTGCTAAGACATCTTACATGCATATTATGACCATTTATTTCTCAAGGCAACAAGTGGATTTACCCTAGGGTGTAAGTGTGCAAGTGTGTTGATTTACATGCATTGTTTTGTCTTTGAATTAGGGTTTTCTAAGCATTGGTTTTATCTTTCTATACAAACCCTAATTTACTAGCATTTGTATATAAAGCATTAAATTATGGAAAATAGAAATACTAAGCTATTACATCATTAGGGGAGGGGGTGTACAAATTTACAAATGGGAAAATTGCAAGAAAATTAAATCCAAATAATTATTACAACCATATTGAATAATATACGAAATGAAGATAAAAATTTGCAAGAATATAAATGGGCAAAGAAATGATTTTTTTTTGGATTTCTTATGAAAGGGTTTTAACCTAATTAAGAAAATGGTTAATAAAATAAAATGAACTTAAATTAACTAAGATGAGAAATTAATTAAAAAAAAGATTGTTTTAGGGTTTTATTTATGAAAAGGTTTTAAATTAATAAAAATAATATGGATATTAATCAATTAAAAGAAACCTAAGTTCTAAATTAATTTTAATTACAAGAAAATAATATAATGGTTAAACCTAAACCTAAATATTAATTATTAAGAAATAAAATTAATTTATTAAAAAATGTTTTTGTTCTTTTAGTTTTATAAAACAAAATAAACTAAATAAATGTAAAAATAATAAATGAAATATTTTTTAGGTTTTTATTGATAACAATAAAAAATAATATTAATAATAATACTAATAATAATATTAATAATGATAAAGGAAAAAGAAATAAAATAAAATAAGAAAAATGAAAATAATAATGAAAATGGGTCCGGGTGTATTGAAGTGAGGCAGGGGTTAACAAGTTAGAAAAAATAATCAAAGGCCCAATGCTGGGCCCAGGCGCTGAAAAGAACCAAAAAAATGTGAAAAAAGTGTGAAAAATAACAAAAGGAAGCGCGCTGGGTGTTGAACCCACGCCCTCTTGGTTACCAGCGCGCTGCCTTACCACTGGGGTGGCTATACATCTGTTAATTAAAATGAAATGATAAATATATAATGTAACATGCTTCTAAGGCCTGTACTTCGTCTTCCCACGAATCCAACCATATAAATAACTAAAGCTATAAATCCAACATGAGTGAGAATTTTTCTGCCCCTAATTTGAAACCTAAAAATTTCAGAAAGTTCAACTCTAAAATTCTCTAAGCTCAGGCCATATAAATGCAAACTATGGATATGTACAACTTCGTGGCAATAGTATTTACATTTTATCTTCAGAAATCAGAATCAAATGATGCTTGTATGAAGAGATAGAAGTTTGAAAACTTACCTCTTGCAGCTAGAGTCGTGTATGGAGTTTGAGCAACCTTTGATATGGCCTGATGATTTCTGTAGCTTGCCTGGACCTCCTTGAATGTGTTCCAACTCCTACTTTGCTTTGAGGATGGCTGAAACTCCCAACTCAAATCAAGTTGCAAGCTTTAGTTTTAAAAATGGTGGATGGTGATGGAGGAGTTAAAATTAGGAAATGAGGGCCTGGATTAATTTGATATGATGTATGGAAGGTGTTTGGATGATTAGTTTTCAAAACGCACGAGTGGAAATGAAGATGGTGAGTTTTTGCTCAAAACTGTCAAGTTTTGGCAGTTCTGTATAGCAAGGTGCTTGGGAGGTTTTGAGGGTGCTTGAAATCGTGTGTTTTGATGCAAATCACTTGTTCATAAGTAAGGAGAAGGTTAGAGTACTTGAGAGGGTCAGAAGTACAAGATATAGACTGATTGCTATGTTACTTGATTTTGAAGAAAAGTGGGAATATGGTTTCAAGGCATAGTACAAGCATGGGCTGATTTGTTTAGAGGCTTTAGACAAGTTTTTTTTAGGTTATAGATTGTGTATGATCAGAAGAGAACGAGTGAAAAGCTCAAGAACTGATTTTGTGCTTAAAGCTACTTTTCCAAAATGGCAATGTGCACTTTCTTCCCAAAATGGAAATAAGCATGGGCAATGCATTGAATTCTTGGGTTGAAGCCTCTAATAGCTGTGCTAACCATTAATTATGGATTGCCAAGTAAGTTTGAGACCTGAAAAGAAAATATTGTGCAGCCTAGCATGGATTTGAATTCATGTTCATCATGAAAATGACCTATAATTCAAGAATAAAATGCCAACTTCATGCCTTCGATTCTCCTTGCTCAAACATGATCTCAAGGAGTTCTTGGACATTTTAGAAATCTCGTAGTGTGATATACAACCCCTATTTGAATCACTTTTGAAAATTCCTCTTGGAACTATGTGAAAAACTGCCATGAAGTTAGGTCAAAATCTTGCCTAAACTAGGGCAAAATTTCACTAAGTTTCCAAATTTCATGCACATGTATTCACAAAATCATAACTTGAAATACATGAATTTCTATGAGAAGTTGTTTAAAGAAATGTTTTATATATCATTGAGATCTAGAACTTTCATGTTGAAAGTTTCCTTTGAATCATCTTGCATCATGGTGAAAAATTGGCTCAAAGTTGTGAAAAAATATGAAGTTTTCAACACTTAGAAAAATTTCTAAGCTTGGAAACTTTGACTTTTCAAAATGAAATATTGACTTTTTGATTTCTTGATGAACAAGTTTCATATTTTTCCATGTTTTGATGAATTGTGATATTTGACACTTGATTTTGACCAAAAAGTCAAAGTTTGATTTTTCAGTGTACAATAGACTTTTGATCAGTTGACTGAAAAATCAATTAACAATCAAATGGCCCTGAGCAATGTTTTGAGTCATGCCATTAGGTCAAAATTATGCAATTGAATCCTTGAGATCATGTCTCAAACCAATTAACCATTTGCTAGGTCAAAAATTAGAAATTTCCCTTTCCTAGTCAAAACCCTAATTTTGACCATTTTGCCCTTTTAATGATCTGATGAAATTTCTTGAGGAATTATGGTCCAAACTTGATCAAATGACATATAGGAGTTCACAATGTTTATATGGATAAAAAATTACGAAGTTTGACTGTAAATTGACCACAGTTGACATTTTCCCCAATACATCTGATTTTTAGGTCAACTGATCAATTGATTGAGCAAAAAATATGATCCAAGACTTGAAACTTGACATGAGAAATATTGAGGGTCCATAATGATCCATGAAATTCATATAAGGCATTAAAAGTTCAATTATCCTTGTGCAATCTCAAACCCTAATTTCAGTCATCAGTGCTTAAGGAGGTTTCTTGAGCTGATCAACCCTTGTGCACTCTTGAACCAAAGGAGATCTTGTGAGAAAATACTTGATAAATGAGAGGGAAAATTTTGGGGTACAACAGATGCCCCTGTTTAATCTTCTTAAACCTGAAAAGTTAATTGACGAATCCGCCATTCGTGACTCGAAGGTGGAAGATGATTGAACACTAGAGTGCCCAGAAATTTGCACTTGAAGATGAATTGTGAATGGGCTTATAGATGCAATTTGGAAGAATGGGCGAGATTTTTCGGAGATGGGCTTGTATATGCCATCCAAAGGTGACTGTTGACAGAAAATGGACTAAGTCTTAACTTGATTTCAACTGTCAAAGAATCAGAATAAATCTTTGGAGCGATTTATCTGAAACTAGCAGAAGTCTTGTATGTTGTTTGACTGGGAAGAATCAAAATAAATCTTGGAGCGATTTACCTGAACCAGAAATGTTCATTTGGAAAGTATCAGGATAAACCGTTGAGATATTTAAAACTGAACTAAAAGAGGTCATGAATATTCTTTAACTGGAGAGAATTAAAGTAGATCTTTGAGCGATTTATCTGAACCAGAGAAAGCGTCTGTGGGAAAGAATCAGAATAAACCGTTGAGAGATTTAAACTTAACCGGCAGGGATCTGGAGAAGAATCAGAATAAATTGTTGAGAGATTTATCTGAACCAGAGAAAGAATATGCAGGAAATAATCAGGATAAACCGTTGAGAGATTTATCTGAACCAGCAGGGATCTTGATAAGAATCAGAATAAATTGTTGAGAGATTTATCTAAACCAGAGAAAGCATCTGCGGGAAAGAATCAGAATACACCGTTGAGAGGCTTAAATTGAACCGTCAGGGATCTGGAGAAGAATCAGAATAAATGATTGAGAGATTTATCTGAACCAGAGAAAGTTCCTACTAGGAAAGAATCAGAATAAATCATTGAGAGATTTATCTGAACCAGCAGGGATCTGGAGAAGAATCAGAATAAATCATTGAGAAATTTATCTGAACCAGAGAAGACGTCTGCAGGAAAGAATCATAATAAACTGTTGGGAGATTTAAACAGAACCGACAGGGGTATGAAAGAAATATCTATTATGTAGATGGTTGACCAGTCCTTTATTGGGAATTGATCTGTAATTGACTTGTTGAAAATTTGACGATAATTTTATGTTGATTGATCTTTCCTGAAAAGATGAAAGGTTAGTTGTATACAATGTCATGATGTATCAAATGCATGGTGCAATGATGTTCTCAAAATAAACGAGATTGTGTTGTATGCATATGTGTTGTCAATGCTATGACGTATAGATGTAATGTATGGACACATTAATTGTTATTCCGTAGTGTTGCTGGAGTCGGGGAAAATAAATCCCTGAGTACCGCTGGGAATGAGGAGTGTAAGTATTCGTATTTTGAAGTTGAAGTGTTGATGAGTTTCCATTTGTTAGAGAAATAAACTTTGTTGTGTAAGGGAAACATCATGCAATGCCTGTGGACCTTGTGAAATCCTGCTGGGGAATCCTGAGAAACTGGGCGATTTCACTGGGGAACCTTTGGAGCTGTAACCGGAAGTTTTGTTCCGTCGGGGATGTGAGAGCACTTGATACCATTAGGCTGCATACTGGAGATATGATAGCGATCCTATAGTGGGATGTCCTGATTTCCTCTCTTGTTGGAAAAGGTACCTGCAGGGGATTTTATGGAAGGGTCTAAAGATATTATCCTATTTCTTAAAGCCATTAGTGATTGTCTTTCTATTTTCTGTTCCCCTTTTTTTGCTCATTTGTAAACAATAGTCACGTTCAAATGCATATGTTCAAAAATAAATCATTGGACATTTTTGTAAACAGAACACAGAAATAAAGAAAAACAGATAGTTTTGGACTTTCAAAGGAATATCTTTGTATGAACTTGAATAAGCATTTTGTACAATGAGACAGACATTCTAGTAAGAGAATATCGTCATAAAAAATGAAAATTGATACAAAGAAAAGATAGCTATGTGAAATAATCCAATGGGGTCCCCATTCTGCTATAGCCTTCACGTCTCTGAGCGTCTCATCCACTTGACGCCTTTTTTGAAGTTGATTGGATTGATTAGACCTGTTTGAGTTTCTCAGTTGATGCTAAAGGTTGTCTGTAAGGTGATCCAATGGGACATAGTCATACGCTTTAATTACCTAACTTTTTCCTGGACCGCCCTTTCGGGTTTTCAGTCCATCAGGATACCCTTTTTTTCCTAAGCCGCCCTTTTAGGTTTTCAGCTTGCTGGGTGTACAATTTTTTTTTGTATTTTATTCCTAATATTTGCCCGAACCTTTGTGGTTCGCCGGGATGCCCTTGTTTTGCCTAGGTGTGTCTACCTAGCGGGTCTCTTATGTGTAGTATCTTTTGATTATGTCCACGTTCACAGGGTGCGGAAGGACGTCACCATCCATAGTGGTTAAGATCATTGCTCCATCAGAGAATATGCTTTTGATCATAAATGGTCCCTTGTAGGTAGGAGTCCATTTTCCCCTGGGATCACCTTGTGGTAATATGAGACTCTTGATTACCAAGTCACCAACCCGATATACCTGACGTCTGAACTTCTTGTTAAAAGCCTCGATCATCCGTTTTTGGTACATCTGGGCATGACAGACAGCCGTAAGTCTCTTCTCATCAATCAAGTTCAACTGGTTGAGCCGAGTTTGGATCCATCCATCTTCATTCAGCCCTGATCCTTTATGATTTTTAGAGAAGGTATTTGGACTTCAATTGGTAGAACAACTTCCATGCCGTATACCAAGGAGAAAGGAGTTGCCCTTGTTGATGTTCGCGCCGTGGTACGGTAACCATGGAGAGCAAATGGTAACATTTCATGCCAGTCTTTGTAGGTCACTGTCATTTTTTGTATGATCTTCTTGATGTTCTTATTTGCGGCTTCGACAACACCATTCATCTTCGGCCGGTAAGGGGAGGAGTTATGATGCTGGATCTTGAATTGCACACATAGTGAGGTGATCATAGTATTATTTAGATTCGTACCATTATCTGTGATGATTCTCTCCGGGATACCGTACCTAAGATGAGATTCTGTTTGATGAATCGGGCCACAATATTCTTGGTAACGGAAGCGAAAGAAGCTGCCTCTACCCACTTCGTGAAATAGTCAATAGCCACCAAGATGAAGCGGTGTCCATTAGAAGCTGTAGGTTTGACTTCTCCAATCATGTCGATGCCCTACGTCATGAATGGACAGGGAGCAGTCAGGATGTTTAGAGGAACTGGAGGCACATGTACTTTGTCAGCATAGATCTGACACTTGTGACAGGTTTGTGCATGCTGATGGCA
Organism: Vicia faba; assembly: GCA_948472305.1. NCBI lineage: Eukaryota > Viridiplantae > Streptophyta > Magnoliopsida > Fabales > Fabaceae > Vicia > Vicia faba. The sequence continues at coordinate 108,867 of CATIWC010001880.1, forward strand.
ATCTGCTTCCATGGTAGACCAGTAGTACCCCGCCCGTAGGAACTTTTTAGCCATCGCGTGCCCACTAGAATGAGTGCCAAAAGTGCCTTCATGTAGATCATCCATGATCTTGTCTTCCTCAACCTTGTCTATGCAACGAAGCAAAACAGAGTCGTGGTTGCGCTTGTAGAGAATGCCATTACTGAGGAAGAACTTAGCAGAGAATCTTCTCAAGAACTTCTTATCATTGACTGATGCTTCCTCCGGATATTCTTGGGCCTCGAGATACCTCTTGACTTCATCGAACCAAGGCTTTTCCACTACTTCTTCAGTATCGATATCGTGACAGTAAGCTGGTTCATCCATTCGCTCAATGGTGATCTGGGGAGCCTCGTTATCCCACTTGAGTTTAAACATGGGTGACATAATGGCTAGCGCGTCCGCTAGTTGATTTTCCTCTCGTGGAAAATGCTCAAAGGTAATTTCCTCGAAATGTGGGATTAATGTCAACACATGTTCTTTGTAGGGGATTAGATTAGGGTGCTTCGTGTCCCATTCTCCTTTAATATGACTGAGGACTAAGGCTGAATCTCCAAATACACTTAAGGGCTTGATTCCCAAATTTATGGCAGCTTTGAGACCAAAAATACACGCTTCGTATTCTGCCATATTATTGGTAAAATTGAAACAAAGTCTTGCAGTGAAGGGGGTATGACATCCTTCAGGGGATATGATTACAGCACCTATGCCATTTCCGAGTGCGTTGGAGGCTCCGTCAAAAACCAATGTCCATCGGGATCCTTGTTCAGGTCCGTCATATGGTATGGATTTTTCACATTTGTTTACCATCATGATGTCTTCATCTGGGAATTCGAATCTCATGAACTAATAGTCATCCACAGCCTGATGAGCAAGGTGATCGGCTAACACACTGCCCTTTATTGCTTTTTGGGTAGTGTACTGAATGTCGTACTCAGTCAGGATCATCTGCCATCTTGCTATTCTCCCAGAGAGGGCAGGCTTCTCGAATATGTATTTAATTGGATCCATCCTGGATATCAATAAGGTAGTATGGGTCAACATATCTTGTCTTAGCCGGCAAGCAGCCCATGCCAGAGTGCAGCAAGTTTTCTCGAGCAGTGAATATCTTATTTCACAGTCGGTAAACTTTTTGCTCAAGTAGTATATTGCATGCTCTTTTCGGCCAGACTCGTCATGCTGCCCTAACACACACCCCGTTGAATTTTCCAAGACAGTTAGATACATGATCAAAGGTCTTCCCTCGACTAGAGGCATCAAAATAGGAGGCTCTTGAAGGTATTCTTTGATCTTGTCAAAGGCAGCTTGGCATTCATCATTCCATTTGACTACTTGATCTTTCTTCAGTAATTTGAAGATTGGTTCACAAGTAGCGGTTAGGTGAGAAATGAATCTGGAGATGTAGTTTATCCGTCCTAAGAATCCTCTGACTTCCTTCTTGGTATGAGGAGCACGCATTTCTTGTATTTCTTTCACCTTGGAAGGGTCCACTTCGATACCTTTACTGCTGACGATGAAGCCTAGGAGTTTACCGCACCTCACCCCAAATGTGCATTTATTTGGGTTTAACCTTAGCTTGTATTTCTTTAGCCTTTCAAACAGTTTATGCAAATGGTCAAGATGTTCCTCTTCAGTTTAAGATCTGGCTATCATGTCATCCACGTAGACCTCTATTTCGTGATGGATTATATCGTGAAATAGGGTTACCATGGCGCGCTGATAAGTTGCCCCAGCATTTTTCAACCCGAATGGCATAACCTTGTAACAGAACGTGCCCCACTGTATGACGAAGGTCATTTTCTCCATGTCCTCAGGTGCCATTTTGATTTGATTGTAATCTGACAAACCATCCATAAATGAGAACACTTTATGCTGTGCGGTATTGTCAATCAGAATATCGATATGGGGAAGTGGGAAATCATCCTTAGGGCTTGCCCTATTCAAATCTCGGTAATCCACACACATGCGTACTTTTCCGTCCTTTTTAGGCACTGGAAAAACATTGGCGACCCATTGTGGATAGGAGGTGACAGATAAGAATTCAGCGTTGAATTTTTTCATGACTTCGGTCTTGATCTTCTCTGACATGTCTGGCCGCATGCGATGGACTTTCTATTTTACCGAAGGGTAGTCTTCTTTTGTCGGTAGATGATTAACCATGATATCAACATCAAGTCCTGGCATGTCTTCGTATGACCAAGCAAAGACCTCAACATATTCATGTAGTAACGGAGTTAAACGCTTCTTGACACTGGGTTCCAGATTGGCTCCTACCTTGACCTATTTCTTATCCTCTTCGGTACCTAAGTTAACCGTGTCAACCTGTTCTTCATGGGGCTGTATTATCCTTTGTTCCTGTTGTAGTAACCTGGCTAGTTCCCCTGGCACATCACAATCTTCCTCACCTTCGTCTTCGACTTGGTAGATCAGATTTTCAAAGTCACAATAGGCCACATCAGAATTGTTACCCATGGGATCCTGAGTGGATGTGGATCTGCATTTTGATATGTGAGTGTGTGTAAGAGCATAACTATAAAAAAAATAAACATGTAGAAAGAAAAATAAAGAGCGTAAAGTTTGCATGAAAAAACGTCCATGATTCATTGATGACATATGAAAATGTAGTAACAACCCTTAAAATGGACCGTTGTGTCTCGGGTAAGACATAAGGTTTTAAAAGTCTCAATTGTTTAATTATTACAAGTCCGACAAAAATTTAAAGACAATTACTGTTGGATAAAAGTAACTGGGACAAAATATTTGGCTTCCCAGTTGCTGATTCCTCCGCTGATAGTTGGGAAAATCCATTCTTCCAGGTCACAACCGTCATCATTATCCTCCACTGCGTTGACTCCATGGTTGCTGATCCGGAAAGGTGGTCCCCCGACACGAGCACGACGAACAACTTTCTGGGCTCCTGCAGTAAAACCTAAACCAAATTTGTCAGACTTGTAGGGGATATCCGGGAGTTGGCCCCAAATAGTACACCCACCTTCTTCGAATACTGCCTTGGCATCTTTCAGAGAAGCCATCTTCAGCAGAGGTCTGGTAATCTTCGGGACTTGGGAAACAGTCTTGGTTGCTGCCACTATTTGTGGGACTTCCTCAAAATGCTGACACAGAGTTTCGATGAATTCACCATCCATTTCCACGTATTTGAAGGAGTTCAGGTGACTGACCATATATTCCTCCTCTCCATGGATAGTGATGATTTTTCCCTTGGTTGGGTATTTCAGCATCTGATGTAATGTAGAGATGACAACACCAGCGTCATGAATCCAAGGTCAGCCCAATAAACAGGAATAGGAGGGGAGAATATCCATTACATAGAAAGTTGAATCAAAGGTCTGAGTTCCAACTTTTATGGGGATGTCCACCTCCCCATGAACCATTCTCTTCGAACCGTCGAAGGCCCTTACCACTATGTTGATGGGTTTTAAGGTCAAACCTTCACAGTCTAGTCTATCCAGAGCCTTCTTAGGCAGCACATTCAAAGATGAACCGGTATCAACCAGGACATGGGCCAAATTTGTGCCCCTGCATTCGACAGAGACATGCAATGACTCATTGTGTTTCCTCCCTCTAGGTGTAAGATCAGCATCGGAAAAGCCCATACCATTATCAGCGGTCAAACTGGCCACACAATCTTGGAATTGGTCAGCAGAGATTTCCTATGGCACATGCGCAGTTTTAAGAAAATTCACCAAGGCCTTCGCATGAGCCTTGGATCACAACAGTAAAGCTAGCATAGAGATCTTTGAAGGGGTCTGCCCTAGCTGCTCGACCATGTTGTAGTCGCTTCTCTTTATAATTTTCATAATTTCTCCCATCTCCTTCTGGGAGGCCTCTGGGATAGATACTAATTGCACCCCTTCATCCGGACAGGTTCAACCAAAACTCCTTTGCCCCAAGTCTTGGTTAACTCAGTGATAGAGGTGTTAGTGGGGGTAACCATAAGAATTATAGTAGTAGTGCCAATAGGAATAAAAGCAGGGATGATCACAAAATCGGTAACAGTTTTTGAAGGAGAAATCTCAGGGGAGAATAATCTTCCACTTCGAGTTATTTTGTTGGTTCCCACAATGTTGTCGATGTCGGGGTCAACCTTCTCAAAAATAGAGTCTTCATCAGCCAGCCAATCCTGCTCGACGATGTGATAGTAGACGTCACCCCATAGTTCCAGGGGACAGTTTTATCTGAGGAATACAGGATTGGCCCTGGCATAGTAATTATCAGTGGAGTCACCTTCAGAATAGATGTAATCCTAATGGGTCTTTTGGTGGAGGCCCTGGAAGAATTGGCGGAAATGGTTATTATTGAAACATCCTTGTATGCAATGGTTGGAACGAGAGTCTTTTTAACCAAAATCTCTTTGTCATCCATCAGGCGCTGGATACCTTCTTTCAATAAATAACAACCAATTGGTAGGGATAAACAAAGGTGGCATCCTTCGCCACAACCCGGAAATAAACCGGCCTTCAACAGGTTCCTCTTGACGGTCAGGAGAGGAGTAACAAGCTCATCAATAATAGTAACAAACACATCATCTTCAACAGTGTTAACATCATGACCGTACTTGGGCATATGAGCGGTGAGAACATTTGGGATCTCAAGAGCATCAAACTCAATTTATTTTGCTTCGAGAAGGTCTTGCAGCATGTTTTTCAAAACCCAGTAGTCGTTTGTATCATGACCTGGACTTTCTGAATGGTAAGCACAACGGGCGTTTGGGTTGTAATGGGGAGAGGCCGTGTTGGAATTCTTCGGAGCTTCCTGCAAGGTTACTAGATTAGATCTCAATAAATATGGCAAGACTTGAGACAACGTCATATTTATCCGAGTAAGTTATCTTACCGGTCTTTCTGTTCTAGGCTGGTTATTCCCTTGTTGAGTAGGTGCAAGCTTATGGATCATAACGACCCCTACTGTTGGACGGTGTTCAGTTATGTCCTGATTCCTTTGATGATATGTAGAACCAACCTCTTTCTTCCCAATTAATGGTTTTCTCACGGCACTGTGATGCGTCCTTTTGGATCTTCCCACTCTTAATCCCAGCTTCCACTCTCTCTCCGGTCAAGATTAATTTAGTGAAGCCGGCTGAGGAGCTTCTAATTAGATGATTAAAGAAAGGACCAGACAGGGTACCTAGAAACATATCTACTAGATCCCTGTCAGACAGGGGAGGCTAGACTCTTCCTGCTAAGTCCCTCCACTTCTGAGCGTAGTCTTTGAAACCCTCGCTTGAACCCATATCCAGACTCTGGAGTTGAGTATGGGTGGGAGCAAGGTCTGCATTGCACTGATACTGTTTATAAAAAGCAGTGGCCAGGTCTTCCCAATTATGGATAATGGCCCTCTCCAGTTGATAGAACCAATCTAGCTGAGTCCCGGATAGACTATCCTTAAAGAAGTGGACCCATAAATCTATGTCAGTGGTGTGAGGCTGTATCTTCCTCACATAAGATCGGAGGAGCATCTTGGGACATGAAACCCCGTTGTACTTAGTAAACACTGGTGCCTTGAACTTTGGTGGAATAACAATCCCATACACTAAACCCAGCTCTTCAAAGTCCATCCCGGGCACTTTATGAATCTCCATTTCCATTAGACGCTCTTCCAGTTGTTTGTACTTCTCATCAGCTGGAGGATATTGCTCTTCAGAGTAATTATCCTCTTCTTCTTCTTCAGATTCTGGATAGTCAGTCATTTCCTTGTTTTTCCCTTATTGATTATCCTTTTCACTTGATGATGTTGCAAAGTCTAGGGTCCGTTTGGCTGGCTTTGGGAACCTTCTTCCCAGATTCAAAACACCGGTTGATTTCTTTGCTTTCTTCTTCTTTTCTTTGATCAGCAAAATTTTCAAATCCTCTTGTCCTTTGGCTAGAGTCAAGAACATTTGTTGAAACTGAGCATTCTACGCCTGAAGATCTTTTACCGTCTATTCCATGTCCATCTCACTGAAATAAACAGTAGAAAGTTGAGGAGACCTGTTGTAAGAAGCCTGCTTATGTTATGATGAATGAAGATGCATATGCAATGATTTCAAGGAAATTAGAGATTTAAATTTTCTTTAGACAAAAAGGAACACAAGTTATATTAATACATCAAAGTTTGAGTACATCATGCCTCTTTGGGCTTACAAAGAAATACAAAAACTTTAAGATAAAAAGGTTGAACGCATCCTCTTTGGTGCGATGTAGGCATTCAGGCTCCGCTCTTCATGAAGCTTCTTGGTGAATTCCAGAACCTTCTTCTCATTGGCGTAGAATTGAGCCTTGAAAGTGTCTCGCTCCCCCTTAAGCTGTATCCAATACCTTTGCAAGTCTTCGAGAGAGGTGGGCATGTCAGGATGAAGGATAGTGTATGGAACATCTCCTTCCACAACAGGCTCTATGATAATCGGGAGAACGGAGGGGTAAGGCATCATAAGACTTTGAGCACGGGCTCATACCCATTTGAGATAAGGCTCAAGAGGGATGGAATTCTTGTGCCCCAATGTCTAGCTGTATACCTTGTTCAACATTCTCCAAGCTCGGATAAACCTCTGGCGGTAACCTTGATCGTCCTTCTCGTAGTCAAATACCAACCCTTGAATTAGCATCTCATGTGGACCATCCCTTCGGGCGTAACCAAACTGTCGTAAGGCCAAGCAGGGGTTGTAAGTGATACCTCCTCTAATTGCAAGTAAGGGGACATTAGAGAATTCTCCACAATGATCAATGATAGTAACATTCTCCAAAGATCGGGAACACCAATGAATATCTGAATGTCTGTGCGTCATCAACCTATGTGATCACCTTGAACTTTGCTCGTTCTTTAATACATATTAGGGAAGATGCGAAATAAACCATATTACCAAGAGAGGAGTACAACACATAAGGATACATCTTTTCCTTATAGTGTGAGTGTGAAAAGAATGTAGGATGTCTCCTAACAAAGTAGGCATCGGGTTACGAGTCATGAAGATTTTGATGGTCTTTATATCTATGAGTTGGTCAGGATTTGGAAACAAAACCATCCCATAGATGACGAGAGCCATAATTTCCTCAAAAGCTTGCAAGTCCAAGGAATTCCAACAGTTTTGAGCTTTCTCAAACAAGAACTTGGCTAAGAAACCTTTGACACCACTCCTTGTTTCCCAATTAGTTATGACATCAGATTGTTGCAAGTTTAAGGCTTGAGAAATCTCTTCTGGATTTGGATCTCTTTCCGTACCATTGAAGGGTAGTTGATTGAGAATGGGAATCCTCAAGAGTTGGGAGAATTCTTCCAAAGTTGGCACAAGTTGATAATCGGGAAATCTGAAGCAATGGTGTAGAGGATCAAAGAACTGGAAGAGCACCTTCATCATGTCTTCATCAGTGTTGGAGGTAACCAAGTTTAGGAGGCGACCATGTCTTTCGGTAAAGGGAGAGTTCTTGGGATCCCTTGATGCTAACTCTTTAAGTTGAGGAGGGAACCTTACGAGATTGACTTGAATGGTTTTCCTGCGAATAGAATCCATGTCCTACAAAACAGAACAAAGATAAATCCCAAAAAATCCTTGAAATGGTTAGTGAGTATGAGTATGATGTGATAATGTTTATGATGTTATGTACAAGTAAATATATACAAGAAAAACAAACAAGTCCTTAGGTTTAGGCTTGCATGGATTCTCATAGGTAAGTACCCTCTTGAAGTTTATTTGGCTCAAACCTATCCTAGCAATAGTAACCGGGTTCTAAGGGAGCTCAAAATATCACTGGTTTGTTTTCTCAGGCATTGTTTCAGCGCAAGCCTCTTTAACGGCGACCGAAATATCCCAAAAAACCAAACCTCAATAAGTGTAGTATCGAGTATCTACCAACTTCGTACTGCACCAAAGCCGGTCATCTCACTACGTCCTAATGGCCAAGTTGGTCAAGTAAAGGTTCTAGAAGTTAGTTGGTGCTTCATGACAACACTCAGCGGCCCTGTATTCTCCTTGATTACTCATGGGCTACCGGTACCCAAAAATATGTCACACTAACATAGCTATTACTTAGACCATGTCAGTATACCCCGCACAGTTTCCACAATGTATTGCTACTTATCTATAAGGTATCCCAAATCCGGGTAGAGGATTCAAACCCAAAAAAAGAACCAACATGTAAATCAAACAAACCAAACAATGAAAGCAAGTAAATGTGATCTATCCCTAAGGTAACCCCACTTTTAAATTTTCCCTAGTAGAGTCGCCAATTCTGTAACGCGGTGGGAGAACTGACTTGGTTGTTTTGCATTTGTTCGCAAATGTTGCGGTTAGCAAGAGTCGTCACTGACTTTTCTTTTATCCAAAAGGAAAGGTTGAAAAGAACAGGAATGACCTTTGAGATGTTTTCTTGAGTTCGGTGGAAATATTATGAAAAGGGAAGGTATTAGCACCCTTTTCATCCGTAGTTATCTACGGGATCTTAGTTGCTTGCTAGATCACTTGCTTTTGTTTGAAAATGTGCTTGTGGTGTGGGTTTTGAAAGTATTTTGAAAATGTCTTTGTAATGGTTCTCGTTTCTATAAGAGCGCGTACAAAATGTTGTTTTGAAAATAGTTCGAAAAGGTGTTTGTGGAATGTGTTTTTTGAAAGTGATTTTGAAAAGGTGTCTTTGTAATGGTTCTCGTTTCTATAAGAACGCGTACAAAGTGTTTATCTTTTGAAAATGTTTTCAAGTTTGAATGATGTTTTTGAAAGTGTTGGTTTTTTTTTTTTAAATATCAAGGATGTTTTAGTTTGAAAATGAGCAAGCAATTAGGAACATTCTACCTACTCAAAAGTCTTTCATGTTTATTTCCTCTTTCCTTTGACATTATTATCTTACCATTGATTTGGTAAGAAACCTTATATTTGGATGTAAAAGGGACGGTCAAAGGGTCATTGTATAGTCATGAATAGCAATGTTGTAAGATATCTTAGCATTTTCTTTAGGAAATAAGATCATTTTTGAAAGGCAATTTGATAGCGTCATCGTGAGACTATGATCTTGTAATTTTGTTTGTTTTTGCTAAGACATCTTACATGCATATTATGACCATTTATTTCTTAAAGCAACAAGTGGATTTACCCTAAGGGTGTAAGTGTGCAAGTGTGTTGATTTACATGCATTATTTTGTCTTTGAATTAGGGTTTTCTAAGCATTGGTTTTATCTTTCCATACAAACCCTAATTTACTAGCATTTATATATAAAGCATTAAATTGCGGGGGAAAAAAATACTAATCTATTACATCATTAGGGGAGGGGGTGTAAAAAATTTACAACTGGGAAAATTGCAAGAAAATTAAATTTAAATAATTATTACAACCATATTGAATAATATACAAAATGAAGATAAAAATTTGCAAGAATATAAATGGGCAAAGAAATAATTTTGTTTGGATTTTTTATGAAAGAGTTTTAACCTAATTAAGAAAATGGTTAATAAAATAAACTTAAATTAACTAAGTAGATAAATTAATTAAAAAAAGATTGTTTTAGGGTTTTATTTATGAAAAGGTTTTAAATTAATAAAAATAATATGGATATTAATTAATTAAAAGAAACCTAAGTTCTAAATTAATTATAATTACAAGAAAATAATATAATGGTTAAACCTAAATCTAAATATTAATCATTAAGAAATAAAATTAATTTATTAAAAAAATATTTTTGTTCTTTTAGTTTTATAAAACAAAATAAACTAAATAAATGTAAAAATAATAAATAAAATATTTTTTGGGTTTTTATTAATAACAATAAAAAATAATATTAATAATAATACTAATAATAATATTAATAATGATAAAGCAAAAAGAAATAAAATAAAATAAGAAAAATGAAAATAATAATGAAAATGGGCCCGGGGGTATTGAAGTGAGGCAGGGGTTAGCAAGTTAGCAAAAAGAATCAAAGGCCCAATGCTGGGCCCAGGCGCTGCAAAGAAACAAAAAAAAAGTGAAAAAAGTGTGAAAAATAACAAAAGGCAGCGCACTGGGTGTTGAACCCACGCCCTCTTGGTTACCAGCGCGCTGCCTTACCACTAGGGTGGCTATACATTCGTTAATTAAAATAAAATGATAAATACATAATGTAACATGCTTCCAAGGCCTGTACTTCGTCTTCGACCTTCAGCCAACCAGAGTACCTGTAACTTCTTCATCTCTCAACAAAAATGGAAAGTACAAACATGAAAGTTGTGGAATTTCTTCCCACAAATCCAACCATATAAATAACTAAAGCTATAAATCCTAGATGAGTGAGAATTTTTCTGGCCCTAATTTGAAACCAAAAAATTTCAGAAACTTCAACTCTAAAATTCTCTAAGCTCAGACCATATAAATGCAAACTATGGATATGTACAGCTTCGTGGCAATAATATCTACATTTTATCTTCACAAATCAGAATCAAATGATGCTTGTATGAAGAGATAGAAGTTTGAAAACTTACCTCTTGCAGCTGGAGTCGTGTATGGAGTTTGAGCAACCTTTGAGATGGCCTGATGATTTCTGTAGCTTGCCTGGACCTCCTTGAATGTGTTCCAACTCCTACTTTGCTTTGAGGATGGCTGAAAATCCCAACTCAAGTCAAGTTGCAAGCTTCAGTTTTAAAAATGGTGGATGGTGATGGAGGAGTTACAGTTAGGAAATGAGGGCCAGGATTACTTTGATATGATGTATGGAAGGTGTTTGTATAATTAGTTTTCAAAACGCACGAGTGGAAATGAAGATGGTGAGTTTTTGCTCAAAACTGTCAAGTTTTGGCAGTTCTGTGCTGCATGGTGCTTGGGAGGTTTTAATGGTTCTTGAAATCGTGCGTTTTGATGAAAACCACTTGTGCATAAGTAAGGAGAAGGTTAGAGTACTTGAGAGGGTTAGAAGTACAAGATATAGACTGATTGCTATGTTACTTTATTTTGAAGAAAAGTGGGAATATGATTTCAAGGCATATTACAAGCATGGGCTGAGTTGTTTAGAGGCTTTAGACAAGTTTATTTTGGGTTATAGATTGTGTATGATCATAAGAGAACAATTGAAAAGCTCAAGAACTGATTTTGTGCATAAAGCTACTTTTCCAAAATGGCAATGTGCACTTTCTTTCCAAAATGGAAATAAGCATGGGCAATACATTGAATGCTTGAGTTGAAGCCTCTAACAGCTATGCCAAACATTAATTATGGAGTGCCAAGCAAGTTTGAGGCGTGCAAAGCAAATATTGTGCAGCCTAGCATGCATTTGAATTCTTGTTCATCATGAAAATGACCTATAATTCAAGAATGAAATGTCAACTTCATGCCTTCGATTCTCCATGATCAAACATGATCTCAAGGAGTTATTGGACATTTTATAAAGCTTTTAATGTTCTCTACAACCCCTCTTTGAATTACTTTTGAAAATTACCCTTGGAACTATGTGAAAAATTACCATGAAGTTAGGTCAAAATCCTGCCTAAATTAGGGCAAAATTTCACTAAGTTTCCAAGTTTCATGAACATGTATTCAAAAAATCATAACTTGAAATACATGCATTTCTAGGAGAAGTTGTGTAAAGAAATGTTTTATATCTCATTTATATCTACAACTTTCATGTTTAAAGTTTCCTTTGAATCATCTTGCATCATGGTGAAAAATTGGCTCAAAGTTGTGAAAAAATATGAAGTTTTCAAGACAGAAAAATTTCTAAGTTTGGAAACTTTGACTTTTCAAAATGAAATCTTGAGTTTTTGATTTCTTGATGAACAAGTTTCATATTTTGACAATTTTTGATGAATTGTGATCTTTGACACTTGATTTGTACCAAAAAGTCAAAGTTTGACTTTTTAGTCTACAGTTGACTTTTGATCAGTTGACTGAAAAATCAACTATCAATCAAATGACCCCGAGGAATGTTTTGAGTCATGCCATTAGGTCAAAATGATGAAATTGAATCCTTGAGATCATGTCTCAAACCAATTAACCATTTTCTAGGTCAAAAATAAGAAATTGCCCTTTCCTAGTCAAAACCCTAATTTTGACCATTTTGCCCTTTTGATGATCTGATCAAATTTCTTGAGGAATTATGTTCCAAACTTGATCTAATGATATATAGGAGTTTACAATGTTGATATGGATAAAAAATTATGAAGTTTGACTGTAAATTGACCACAATTGACTTTTTCCCCAATACAACTGATTTTTAGGTCAACTAATCAATTGACTGAGCAAAAAAATGTAATCCAAGACTTGAAACTTGACACGAGCAATCTTGAGGGTACATAATGATCAATGAAAGTCATATGAGGCACTAAAAGTTCAATTATTCTTGTGAAATCTCAAACCCTATTTTCAGTCATTAGTGCTTAAGGAGGTGTCTTGAGCTGATCAACCCTTGTGCATTCTTGAACCAAAGGAGATCTTGTGAGAAAATACTTTATAAATGAGAGGGAAAATTTTGGAGTACAACACCAAGGATGAAATCACATTCTTGAACATTCACTGAAGCCGTTGCAAGCATTCCCAAAGCCTGAAACCTACAGAATCGCGCCCAACCTTCATCACGGTTTGCATATTTTCTTAAATTCGATTTCATTGATTTATCCAGCATAAACACGTTTTAGCTATATATTCATGTTTATTATCATACTTGCAATGATTATGGATGGTTTAATTTGATGTTTAGTACAGGAATAAGCCTGCGCCATTACTAGGGTTTTGAGGTCCAAAATTGGGAACTCCATATATACAGGCCAAATTGGACCACATTAGGGGTGGTATTGTATTCAGGAGGTCATGAGCAATTGATTCATACCTTTGGTTCTGATTAATATTGCTTGTATTGCGTTTTGAGATGTTGCAGGATTATAGCTATGGACAAAAACTGTCACTATAGCTTTTAGTGACAATTTTGTCCGTAGGTAAAGGTCGGGTATCAAAAACGATAGCCCCATGAAGAAGAAGATCAGGTGGCAACATCCCATTGGAAGGTTTGAATGCACGCTTGCTTTCTGGGCATAGTGTTTTGTGTGGCTTATGTTTTATTTATTTATTATATTAACAAATAAGCTTTCCATCGCAGTTGGTCCAGACGTTACCCTTTGAGAGGAAGGACCTGGGTTCGATCCCAGGTCTCAACATTTTCCTATTTTCTGAGTTATTTCTTGCAGATCCCTTGTGCCTCACCATCAAATGTCCAACATGCGCCCCTGATCTTAACCATGAAGTCCATCATGTGATCTGATCTAAACGTCTAGCAAAGCAGCGTATGGTGAACCCTCAAATGAGAGCCTCACTAAATCACGCGTAAGGCAGATGGGCCAGCTATTCTGGGCTTTGCAAAATTAAGCCATGCACCCCCAAAATTACTTCCAGCATCAGGCCCATTCTTGTTTTTTTTTATTTCACTATTTTGTGTTATTTGTTTTATAGTTTTAAAAATCATTTTTTAATATTAAATCATAAAATCAATAAAATCACAAAAAATATAGAATTAGGTTTTTTTAATTAAAATTAGGTTTTTTCGAAATTAATTAATTTAATGATATTGAATTGATTTGTTTTCATTAAGTAAAGTTAATTAGAAAAAAATTAGGTTTAATTCACAAATATTTAGTTTTCTCAATAAAAAATCAAAAATATTTTCTTTATTAAAATAGATTATTTAAGATATTTAATTTATTCTCGCGCACATTTATTTACTTATTTTTCTAATTAATATAATAGCTCCGAGGTTTGTAATAGTTAATTAGGTTATTTACTGTCCTTTCCTATTTTACTGTTCAAATTCCCAAAGTTTTTGGTTATGTAATCCCCATCCCCCGAAGCCCTGTAATAATTAGGTTTTCTTTTCCGCTTTTAATTTCAGCAATTATAAACTGTTAGATGTATGTGTAGGATTCTATGCAAAAGATCAATAACTTAGAACAGTAGAAAACTCTAACTGTGCAAAGATAAACAAACTGAAATCAAACACTTGCACATGCTCAACCCTAGGGTATCTCCCACTTCGGTTGCCTCGGAAAAATACGGTCACTATTCTCGAACGTGAGAATTCTTAGTGATTGTCCTCTAATTCAGAGATCACAAGTCCCTTTCTAAAGTTGCCTCGATAAAACAAAATGCGATCTTAGAACTTCAGGACAGTTACTAAGAGATCTTGCCCTGTTTCCTTAAGTGACCGTAATCGTCTCTTTTGATTGTCCCTCAAACTCCAACGATGGAGCTACCTACTCCTTAATAGTAGGATAACACTGTCTAAAGGAAATAAGAAAACAGACAGTCTTTTTCGAGTAGGTAGAAACTTTTAAGTACTTGCTCAAAACAATCAATTTTTCACACTTACACTTTCAAACACTTTTCAAACAAAGTTTTCAAAAGCGCTTTATCACACTCTTAAGGACTGATACAAGGGTTACCATAAAGTGAAATGCCACACTAAGACATTTTCAAAGCTTTTCAAAACACACACAAAAGCAATTTAAGAATGAGCAAGTACCTAAGAGCCCATGGATAGAAAGGGTGCCAACACCTTCCCTTTCTATAATCTACCCCCGTACTCAAACATCTCGAAAAAGGTTTTTTCTGTTATTTTCCCTTTTCCTTTGTTGGATAAAATAAAAGATGGTGACGACTCTTGCTTACCGTACATTTACAAACAAAAAACGAAAAACCAGTAGTAACTAATAAACAGTAAGTTCTGCCACCGTATTACAGAACTGGCGACTCTGCTGGGAACAAGTTAATAAGTGGGGTATACCTTAGGATCTAGGTCATTTTTAAATTGATTTCTTGTTTGTTTTGCCTGCTTTATCTTTAATGGTTTTTGCTTGGGTATTATTGAAGATCCTACACCCGGATCTGGGGACACTTTTTAGGTAAACAACAATAGATCATGGAGACTATACGGCGTATACCGATATGGTTTAAGTGATGGCTGTGTTGGTGTGATACTTTGGTTGGTACCGGTATCCTTCGTGTTAGAACGAGGAGAATACGGGGCCTCCGTGTGGTGTCGTGAAGCACTAACGGACCTTAGAACCTTAGTTGAACAAACTTGGCCATTAGAAAGTAGTGAGATAGCCGGCCTCGGTATAAATCTGAGGGTTGGTTGATACTCGATGCTACACTCATTGAGATCAGAATTTTGGGATATTTCGTCCGCAAGAGAAGATTGCCTGAGCTCAAACAATGCCCGATAAAGGATGATCAGTGATATTGAGAATCCTTAGAACCCATTTACTTTTCTAAGACAGGTTTGAAACCAACTAAACTTCAAGAGGGTACTTACCTTTAACCTCATGCAAGCCTTTGAACCTAAGGTCTATTGTGTGCTTTGCTTGTGTGTGATTTACTCTGTTTGAAGATAACATCATGCATCATAACATAGCATCCATTCTTATTACACTAACCATTTCAAGGACTGAGGGAATTTATCTTTGTTCTGTTTTGCAGATCATGGCTTCCACTCGTAGAAACACTATCCGAATTATCTTTGTCAGAATACCTCTCCAACTCAAGGAGCTAGTATCAAGAGTTCTTGGAACTTCTTCATTCACTAAGAGATATGATCGACTTCTCAACCTGGTTACTTAGAGCTTTGATGAAAAGATGATGGGTGTACTCTTTCAGTTCTTTGATCCCAAGCACCACTGCTTCACCTTTCCAGACTATCAGTTGGTGCCTACCATGGAAGAGTTCTCTCAGTTATTGGATATATCTATTCTTGACCAGATGCCTTTCACAAGTTTAGAAGAGGTTCCCAAGCCAGAGGTCATTGCCTCAGCTTTGCATCTGAATCAGGCCGACATGGTATCCAATTGGGAAATAAGAAGCGGAGTCAAGGGTTTTCTAGCCAAGTTCCTAATAGAGAAGGCCCAACTGTTTTGGGATGATTTGGAATTTCATGCTTTTGAGGAGGTCTTGGCTCTTCTAATTTACGGGTTAGTATTGTTCCCTAATCCATACTTACTCATATATGTGAATGCTATCCAGATCTTCCTCTCTCGCAACCCTGTTCCTACTTTGCTCGGAGATATCTTGCATGATCTCCACACTCGTACCATGAAGAGAAGAGGGGTTCTTATGTGCTGCATGCCATTACTATCGAGGTGGTTTATTTCTAACCTTCCTAAGTCAGTGCTGAAGAATGAAGAAGGTTTGGGTTGGTCGCAAAGGATAATGTCACTTTCTCACGCGGATATTCTCTGGTATTCCAGATATATGGGAGATATTTCTATTATTGACCGCTGCGAGGAATTCCCTAATGTCCCACTACTTGGAATTAGGGGAGGCATAACTTATAATCCTTATTTGGATCTGCGACAATTTGGTTATGCTCGAAGGGATGGTCCTCATGAGATACTTATCCAGGGCATTATGTTTAACTATGATGATGATATTCAAGGGTATCGCCAGAGGTTCATACGAGCTTGGGGAATGGTAAACAGATCTGACGTCAAGACATTGGGGCCGAAGACTTCCATTCCTATGAACCTTATATCTAATGGGTACGAGCTCGTGCTCAAAAACTTATGATGCCATACATAGCCGTCTTACTAGTGATTGTGGAGCCCATTACTAAAGGGGATATTCCCTACACTATTCTTCATCCTGATATGCCCACTGATCTTGAAGAATTATAGAGGTCCTGGATTCAGTTGAAGAAGGAGCAAGATACTTATAGGGACCAGTTCTATGCCCAGGAGAAGGAAGTTTTAGAGCTCACAAAGCAACTTCATGAGGAAAGAAGCCTTAATGTTTATGTCGGCGCGAAAAGAAAACGCCCATGGGAAACCGAATCTTGGTTTAAGTTTTTAGAATTTTCAATTGAAACGCCTAAAAGGAAATTGTATTTTGAATTCTACTAATAAAATCTTTGTTTCATTTTGGTTCGCAAATTTAAATTTCCCAAAAATCCTTGAAATCCTTGCATACACATGCCATACATATCAATGCATAAACAGATTTCATAACAGGTTTCTCATCTTATTCGCTGTTTATTTAAGCAATAATGACTTCTGAACAAAGTATCAAGGATCTCCAGGCACAAAATGCCCAATTTCAGCAAACGTTCGTAGCTTTGGCTAAAGGGAAGGAAGATCTGAAGGCCCTTATTCTAAAAGATAGAAAGAAGAAGACGAAGAATACCGCCGATTTGGTAAACTTGGGAAGAAGATTCAATGGACCGTTGAAGCAAATTGTTGATTTGACCTCTTCATCCAAGGAAGGAGAGAATCAAAAGGGTTAGACAAGGGAGGAAGACCCTAGTCCAGGGGAATCTGATAATGACACTGATTACAACGAAGAGCAGTATCCTCCGGCTGACGAAAGGTACAAATAGCTAGAGGATCGTCTGAATGCTGTGGAGATCCAAAGAGCAACAAGGTTGGATTTTGAAAAGCTGGGTTTGGTATCTGGGGTTGTCATCCCACCGAAGTTCAAGGTTATGGTATTTTCAAAGTGTAATGGGGTTTCTTGTCCCAAGCTTCATCTCCGTTCTTATGTGAGGAAGATTCATCCTCACACTGCTGATAGGAACTTGTGGGTCCATTTCTTTCAAGACAGTCTGTCCGGGACTCAGCTTGAGTGGTTCTATCAGCTAGAGGGAATCAATTTCCACAACTGGGAAGATCTGGTTGTTGCTTTTTATAAGAAGTATCAATATAATGATGACCTTGCTCCTACCTGTACTCAACTCTAGAGTATGTCTATGTGTGCAAGCAAAGGTTTTAAGGACTATGCTCAGAAGTGGAGAGATTTGGAAGGGAGAGTCCAACCCCCTTTGTCTGATAGGGAGTTGGTGGACATGTGTCTTGGTACGCTATCTGATCTGTTCTTTAATCACTTGATTGGTAGCTCCTCGGCTGGTTTTATTGAGCTGATATTGACTGGAGAAAGGGTAAAAGCTGGGATCCGAAGTGGCAAGATCCAGAAAGGCACCTCTTGAAGTACAGTGAAAAATCCATTCATGGGTAAGAAGGAGGTCAATGTTATTTACAATCCAAGAAGTCAGAGTAGAACCGAGCATCGTCCAGCAGTAAGGGCTCTGATGATACCTAGGCATGTGGCTACTCAACAACGAAACCATCAGCCAAGGATAGAAAGACCTCAAAGGTAGTTCACCCGGATCAATATGACATTGTCTGAGGTTTTACCCCATCTATTAAAATCTAATTTGGCAACCTTAAGGGAGGATCACAAGAACCCCAACACCACATCTCCTCATTACAATCCAAACGCTCGGTGTGCTTACCATTCTGAGAGTCCAGGCCACGATACAAACGTATGTTGGGTTCTAAAGAATAAGATACAGAATCTGATCGAAGCAAAGGAGATTGAGTTTGATGCTCCTGAGATGCCTATTGTTACAACTGCTCCCATGCCCAAGCACAACCGTGGTGTTAATGTCGTTGATACTGATCTATTTGTTACTTCTATTGATGAAGTTTCTACTCCTCTCATGACCGTCAAGAAGAATTTGTTGCTAGCCAGTTTATTTCTGGGCTGCAGTGAAGATTGGAACACGTGTTTATCTTCGCCTTATGGTTGTTATTTTCTAAAAGAAGGTGTTCAATTCCTGATGGATAACTAAGAGATTTTGTTCGAAAAGACTCCATTTCCAACTGTTCTACATGAAGATGTTGCTATCATAACCATTTCCACCAATCCTTCCAAGGTCTCCTCTAAAAGACCTTTTAGGATTACATTTACTCCAAGAGTTGCTCCATTAATAATCACTTTTCCTAGCCCTGTACCATACTCCTCGGACAAAGTTGTTCCTTGGAATTATGGTGCTGACGTTTACTACCATGGCGTCAAGCAGGATTTGTTAACCATTAAAGACGGAAAAGCTGAAGAGGTTGATCTCGATATCAGTAACATTGTCGGGACCAGCAAAATTACTCGAAGTGGAAGGGTTTTCTCTCCCGAGATCTCCCTGAAGACTATTTCTAAGCCTGTTGTTATTCCATCTGTTTTTCCCGCTAGTACTTCTGCTAATACTCCCATCCTTACTCCAATTGTTACCCCTGTCGATGAGTCATTTGGGAATCAAGGCAAAGAAGTTGTAGGTGAGCCTGCCCGGATGGAGGCACCTAGAAAAGTTATTTTGGAATCCTTTAACAAGAAATGGAGGAGATTTTAAAGATAATAAAGAAGAGCGACTACAATATGGTCGAACAGCTGGGGAAGAACCCTTCAAAGATATCAATGTTGGCTATGCTATTGTGTTCCAAGGCCCATGCAAAGGCTTTGGTTACATTTCTCAAGACTGTGCATGTGCCGCAAGAAACTTCCGCTAAACAATTCGAGGACTGTGTGGCCAGTTTGACTGCTGATAATGGGTTGGGTTTTTCTGATGCTGATTTGACACCCAAGGGGAGAAAGCATAATGATGCTTTGCATGTCTCGATCGAATGCAGGGGGACTACTATGGCCCATGTGCTAGTGGACACTGGAGCGTCAATGAATGTTCTTCCCAAGAAGGCTCTTGATAGGCTAGATTGTGAAGGTTTGACCTTAAAGCCCAGTAACATTGTGGTGAGGGCTTTCGATGGTTCAAAAAGAATGGTGCATGGGAAGGTGGACATCCTTGTCAAAGTGGGTTTCCAGACCTTTGAATCCACCTTCTAAGTGATGGATATCAGGCCATCTTATTCTTGTTTGTTGGGTCGTCCTTGGATCCATGAAGCTGGAGCCGTTACTTCTACACTGCACCAAATGCTGAAGTATCCAGTGAAGGGAAATATTGTCACCATGCATGGTGACGAGGAGTACATGGTAAGCCACCTGAACTCTTTCAGGTATGTGGAAATGGACGGTGAGTTCATAGAGACCCCTTGTCAAAATTTTGAAGAGGTTCCCCAGACTATGGCATCAACCGAGACTATCACTAGTGTGTCGAAGATCACCAGACCTCCTTTGAAGATGGCTTCTCTCAAGGACGCCAGAGTAGTAGTTGAAGAAGGTGGGTGTACCATTTGGGGACAGCTCCCTAATTTTCCTTATAAAACTGACAAATTTGGTTTGGGCTTTACTTCAAGAGCTCAAAGGGATGTTTGACGTGCTCGAGTTGGAGTACCTCCCCTACGCATTAGCAATCGTGGGGTCAATTCTATAGAAGACAAGGACGAGGATTTTGATGTTGACAACTGGATCTACCCTACTACAACGGTGGACCTAGTAACTGGACGACCAAAGATTTTGTGCCGATTACTTTTGTTCAACAGTAATCGTCTTACTTGTTTTTCGGATTTGTATTAAACAATATAAACTCTATGGCCTTGTGTCTTACCCGAGGCACAATGGTTTATTTGTGAGGGTTATTATATGTCATTATCATATGTCATCAATAAAACATTGGACATTCTTGCAAAAAAAATTTGCGCTCTCTGTTTTATTTTCTGCTTTTCTCTTTATCAATACAATTATGCTCTTACACACACTCACATATCAAACTGCAGATCCATATCCACTCTGGATCCCATTGATAACATTTCTGCTATTGCCAATTATAACTTCGAAAATACGATCAACCAAGTCGAGGACGAAGGTGAGGAAGATTGTGAGGTACCTGGAGAACTTGATAGACTGTTACAGCAGGAAGAGGGCTATACAACCTCATGAAGAGCCAGTTGAGACAATAAACTTGGGCACAGAGGTAGACAGAAAAGAAGTCAAGATTGGCGCAAATCTAGAGCTTAGTGTCAAATAGCGGTTGGTACAGATGTTGCACGATTATGTTGAGATCTTCTCCAGGTCATATGAAGACATGCCGGGACAAGACACATATATAGTGGTTCATCGTCTGCCGACTAAAGAAGATTTCCCTCCGGTAAATAAAAAGGTCCACCGTATGCGCCCTGAGATGTCAGAGAAGATCAAAGCAAAGGTTATGAAACAGTTCAACACTGGGTTATTAGTTGTCACCTCCTATCCATAGTGGGTTTCTAACATGGTCCCGGTACCTAAGAAAGACGGTAAAGTACAAATGTGTATGGACTACAGAGATCTGAACAGGGAAAACCCCAAAGATGACTTTTTGCTCCTCCACATTGATGTGCTGGTTGAAAACACTGTGCATCACAAGATATTTTCCTTCATGGATGGTTTCTTTGGTGACAATCAGATCAAGATGGCACCCGAAGATATGGAGAAGACAACCTTCGTCACTCAATGGGGTACTTTCTGCTACAAAGGGATGTCGTTTGGATTAAAGAATGCTGGGGCAACCTATCCGCGAGCCATGGTCGCCTTATTTCATGATATGATTCACCATGAGATAGAGGTATACGTGGATGACATGATAGCCAGGTCTCAAATTGAGGAAGAACACCTTGATCATTTACAAAAGCTGTTTGATAGGTTGAAGACATACAAGTTGAGGTTAAATCCGAATAAGTTCACCTTTGGGGTAAGATCTGGTAAACTTCTGGGGTTCATCGTTAGTGGCAAAGGTATTCAGGTAGACCCTGCAAAGGTGAAGGCCATACAAGAGATGCCGGCTCGTCGTACTGAGAAGGAAGTTAGAAGTTTCTTGGGACGCCTAAATTATATTGCCAGGTTCATTTCACAACTGACTGCTAATTGTGAGTCGATCTTCAAACTCTTGAAGAAAGATCAAGTGGTAAAGTGGAATGACGAATTCCAGGTCTCCTTTGATAGAATCAAGGAATACCTCCAAGAGCCTCCCATTCTGATGCCTCCAGTTGAAGGAAAACCTTTGATAATGTACTTAACAGTGTTGGACAATTCAATAGGGTGTGTGCTGGGGTAGCATGACGAGTTTGGTCGAAAATAGCACACAATATACTACCTTAGCAAAAAGTTTATCGACTGTGAGACATGATACTCACTGCTCTAGAAAACTTGTTGCACTTTGGCATGGGCTGCTCGCCGACTAAGATAGTATATGTTGACCCACACAACTTTGCTGATATCTAAGATGGATCTGATCAAGTACATCATCGAGAAGCCCACTCTCTCCGAAAGAATAACAAGATGGGAGATGGTCTTAACCGAATACGATATCCAATATACAAGCCAGAAAGCAATCAAGGGAAGTGTATTAGCTGATCATTTGGCTCATCAGGCCGTGGATGACTACCAGCCCATGAATTTTGAGTTCCCGGATGAGAATATTATGTTAGTGACTGACTATGAAGAACCTGGACCGGATGAAGGACCTGAAGAAGGATCCCAATGGACTATGGTTTTTGACGGAGCTTCGAACGCACTCGGTAATGGCATTGGCGCCATAATCATATCTCACGAGGGCTGCCATACTCCTTTCACTGCCCGATTATGCTTCAATTGTACCAACAACATGGCGAAATATGAAGTATGCATCATGGGTTTCAAAGCTGCTATCGACCTGAGGATCAAGTTCTTAAACATTTTCGGGGATTCAGCCTTGGTGATAAGTCAGATCAAAGGAGAGTGGGATACGAAGCACCGAAATCTCATCCCGTACAAAGAGCACGTGTTGACATTGCTTCCACACTTTGAATAGGTAACCTTTGAACATTTTCCACGAGAAGAGAATCAGTTAGCGGACGCGCTAGCTACCATGTCTTCTATGTTCAAGGTCAAGTGGGATAACGATGCCCCTCGGATCACTATTGAAAGGTTGGATGAACCAGCATATTGCTACAAGATCAACACTGAAGGAGTAGTATACAAACCTTGGTTCTATGAAGTAAAGAGATATCTAGAAGCTCAAGAGTATCCCGAGGGGGCATCTGTCCATGAAAATTTTTTTTTTGAGAAGGTTCGCCCCAAAATTCTTCCTTAGTAATGGAATCCTCTACAAGCGCAACCATGAATCTACTTTACTTTGGTGCATAGACAAGAGCGAAGCAGAGAGGATTATGACAGATTTACACGAAGGTACCTTCGGAACCCATTCAAGTGGACATACAGTGGCTAAAAGGATCCTACGGGAAGGATACTATTGGTCCACTGTGGAAGCAGAATGCTATCAGCATTCCTGAACTTGTCACAAACGGCAGATCTATGCTGATAAGGTGCATGTGCCTCCGGTTCCTTTGAATGTCTTGACGGCTCCTTGGCCTTTTGCAATATGGGGCATTGACATGATCGGAGAGATTAGACCTATAGCTTCCAATGGACATCGCTTCATCTTGGTGGCTATTGATTACTTCACGAAGTGAGTTGAGGATGCCTCCTTTGCTACTGTTACCAAGAATGTTATAGCGTGGTTTATCAAGCATAACCTGGTTTTTCATTACGGTGTCCCTGAAAGAATCATCACAGATAATGGTACCAATCTCAACAATACGATGATCACCTAACTCTGTAAGAAATTCAAGATACAACATCATAACTCTTCTCCCTACCGGCCGAAGATGAATGGCGTTGTTGAAGATGCTAACAAGAACATTAAGAAGATCATACAGAAGATGACAATGACATACAAAGGCTGGCATGTGATGTTACCATTTGCTCTTCATGGGTACCACACCTCAGCACGAACATCGACACGGGCAACACCCTACTCTCTGGTATATGGCATGTAGGTTGTCCCGCCTATTGAGGTTCAGATCCCTTCTCTGAGAATCATGAAGGATACAGGTTTGAATGAAGATGATTGGATCCAGACTCGACTTGATCAATTGAACCTGATCGATGAAAAGAGACTTACTGTTGTCTGTCATGGTCAAATGTAGCAAAAATGGATGATCAAGGCTTTCAACAAAAAGGTCAGACGCCAAGTATATCAAGTCGGGGATCTAGTGATCAAGCGCATCATACTGCCGCAAGGTGATCCCAGGGGCAAATGGACTCCCACATACGAAGGGCCATTTGTGATCAAAAGTATATTTTTTGGTGGAGCCTTAATTCTGACCACCATGGACGGTGACGACCTTCCTCACCCTGTCAATGCGGACATAGTGAAAAGATAATACGCATAAATAAGACCCGTTAGGTTGACTGGCCTAGGAAAAAATAAGGGCTTCCCGGCGAACCAAAAGGGTTCGGGAAAAAATTAGAGATGAAAACAAAAAAATCTGTACACCCGGCAAGTCGAAAACCTGAAAAGGTGCCTTGGGCAAAAAAGGGTATTACGGTGGACTAAAAACCAGAAAGGGCAGTCCAGGAAAAAGTTAGGGATTTAAAGTGTATCACTAAGTCCCATTGGATCACCTTGCGACCAAACTTCAATATCATCTATCAAGCTCAAAACAGCACCAATGAATCTAGTCAACTTCAGACAAGCAGCAAAGTGATGAGACGCCCGAAGACATAGCGGCAATAGCAGAATTGAAACTCAATGACATTATTACACATAACTGTTTTCTTCTCTTTGTACACAATATTGTATAGATTTCATTTTCATGGCGGCGTTCTCTTACTAGAGAGCCAACTTCCTTGTACAAAAGCGCCTGTTATAGGCCAACTTCAGAAATTAATACAAGTCATTTTTACAAAACCATTTGTTTTTCTTTTTCTGTTTTGTTTTAAAAAAATGTCCAATGATTTATTCTTGACATATGCATTTGAATATGATGGCTATTCACAAATATTCGCATAAGAAATGGAAAGACAGTTGCTTATAACTTTAGAAATAGGGGCAAAAACTAAAAAACCATGTCAATCCCGACAGTTACTCCTTCCGACAGGTACAGGGACAGGGACAACTTTGAAACAAGGTAACCATTACATGCGACCCCGTGACGTCTACACTCCCCACAGAGTAGAGGCAACCAAAGCTTTGACATCGGCTTCCCCAAACAGGAGTTACTTTCCCCACAAAGTTCCTTCAGAGAGCCGACGTCTATATTCCCCAGCCAAATTTTATAATCGCAAGCGGTTAATAAAGTTGTATCCCAAGCAGAGTTTATTTCTCTGAATAAAGAAGCTCATTCCCCAATATAATTTATTTCTCTAGCTACGGAAGCTCATCCCCTGGTGGATTTTATTTCTCCGAATCGGCAAAATCTTCCAGCAAAGCACCTTCTCTCTCAAATAGAGTTATTCCCCCGCAGAGTTATTCTCAAGCAGAGTCTCTCTCTGGCAGAATATTCACAAACAGAAAGGAGCAAATCCCCAGCATAATAATCTCCATTCACCATCCCCAACAGAAGTAGAAGAACCACTTTTTCTACAACAGTCAGGAATTCAATTTCCCGTACTCCCCAACAGCAATCAGGGATTTATTTTCCCAGACTTGGATATGTCACAATAGCATTTCATGTTCATACATCATGACGTGCGCATACATATTGCATACAACATAATCTCATTTATTTTGAGAACATAATCACACAATGCATGTCATGCATCGCATATAATTAATCCTGTACCTTTTTAGGAAAGATGGTTATCATCAACAATTCCAGTAGTTCAAGATTAAATCCATGAAGCTATACATGTAATATCTGCAGACAACTAATGGAAAAACAGTTCCCTAAACCAAACAGGTTAACTAATTTATGTGATCAAATGAGATAGCCCTACTACCCAGGTTCCTTCTCATAGCCCTACTACTCAGGCTTTATTCCGAAGTAACCCTACTACCCAGGTTCCTTCTTATAGCCCTACTTCCTAGGCTTTTTTTCGAAGTAACCCTACTACCCAAGTTCCTTCTCATAGCCCTACTACCCAGGATTTACTTCGAAGTAACCCTACTACCCAGGTTCCTTCTCATAGCTCTACTATCCAGGCTTTTATTTTGAAGTAACCCTACTACCCAGGTTCCTTCTCATAGACCTACTACCCAGGCTTTATTTTGAAGTAACCCTACTACCCAGGTTCCTTCTCATAGCCCTACTACCCAGGATTTTATTTAGAAGTAACCCTACTACCCAGGTTCCTTCTCATAGCCCTACTACCCAGACTTTTATTTCAAAGTAACCCTACTACCTAGGTTCCTTCTTATAGCCCTACTACCCAGGCTTTATTTCGAAGTAACCCTACTACCCAGGTTCCTTCTTATAGCCCTACTACCCAGGCTTTTATTTCGAAGTAATCCTACTACCCAGGTTCCTTCTCACAGCCCTACCACCCAGGCTTTATTCCAAAGCAGCCCTACTACCCAAGATTTATTTCTAAGTAACCCTACTACCTAGGTTCCCTTTCATAGACCTACTATCTAGGCTCCTTTTTATGAATTACCTGACGCAGTTTTACAGGGACTTGTCCTGTGAAAGCCCTATACAGGCTCCTTCTCTTTTATCTCCGGATAACAGTTTACAACACTGTAAAACCTGGACCCGACCAGATACGGTCGATTTCACATTTCCCCAGTAAGTCGTTGTGAAGCTTGGAATACGACCAGATAGCAATCAGCCTTATCATCCTTAACCAGTCACTGTGAAGCCTGGACTCGACCAGATAACAACTCAGTTTTGTCTCATCAATCCAGATTTAATTCCCCAGTAGAGTAATGGACAACCGAAGCTCCTATACTCTATTTCCTAGGACATAAATCAACATTCCCTGGCAAAGTCCTCCCTAACGACAGGAACAGGAATTCCCACCTAGGAATATCTCACGAAATCATCATTGTTCTGGATGGCATCTTTAAGCCCATCTCGGACGACTCCCTATCACATTCTCTAGATGGCATCTTTAAGCCCATATCCGATGATATTCCGTCATCTTCTCCAAGTGGCATCTGTAAGCCCATTCCCGATGTCATCAACCATCAGTATTACTTCATGCGAGTGCAAATTTATGGGCACTCTAGTGTTAAATCATCTTCCATCCTCAGATCACGAAAGAAAGACAAGCCAATCTAAATCCTCAGGTTTAAGAAGATTGAACATGGGAATTTGTTGTACCCCAAAATTTTCCCTCCCATTTTCACATAAGACATACTCCTAGGGGTCCTCAATTGCTCAAGTTGACTTAGGATTGACAAGACAAATCCTCCTCTTAAGACAATAAGCCTCAAACTAGGGTTTCACTCCTCATCAAGATGGTTGAGTTCCAAGGACCCGAAATGTTTTCCATTGTCCTAATATGTCCTCAAGATCATCCATGCCAAGTTTCATGCCTTGCACAACAAGTTTGCCCAGTCAACTGCTCAAATGCCTGAAAATCAACTGTACTAGGTCAAAAGTCAATTGTGGCCCAAATACAGCCAAACTTCAATATTTGTGGTCAACATCAACATTTTGCAGTAATATCCATACTTTTATCAAGGGTTGATCATGATTCCTCAAGGAATGCTCCTAATTCATCAAAAGTCAAAAGTTGTTAAATTAGGGTTCCTATAGGAAAAGTCAACCAAACATTGACCAGGCATAACTTTCTCATACTTTATCATAAATTTCTCATCCAAGGCTCATTTTTAAGAGAATCCATTTCCCTACAACTCCTCTTCAACCCTCAAGGTCAAGAAATGCCTCAATAAAAAGATACAAGTTCATACATTATAGGTCATTTCAAAAAGTCAACAAAAACACCTTTTGGGTCAAAGCTCCTTACATGAACATGGAAGATCCAATGGATATGAAACCAAAAGGGTTGTTTAGAGGACATCCTAAGATTTCTAAAAAGTCATAGAACACCCTCTTAGGGTCAAAATTGAGAGAGATATGCATTGTCAAAGTTGGCCATTTTTGGCAATTTGCACAAAGTCAACAATGCTCAAAATTGCATTTTTTTCCACATGGGCCTATCTTTTCAAGTTCGGAACTTGCTCCTAACATGGTCCACGACCCATAAAACTCTCCATGAATTCTTTGCTTATTCATTTGATTTATTTTGATTTTAATCATTTAAAAATCAAATTAAATTAAATAAATAATGTAGATTTGTTTTGATATGATTTTTGCATTGAATGATGGATCATATATTCTGACAATAGCCAAAGAAATCGTGCAAGGCCAAATGGACACAAAATATCCACATATGGCAACTTTTGAAGATTTGATTTTTTCTTAAAACCATGCCATTAATCTTTGGATTCTTTCCAATTATGCTACCCTAGATTGATTCAGTACACATACACAAGCATTGTGAACCCTAACATCGACCAAAAAAGCTGCACAACCTGCCTCTACATCAAGAAAAAAGTTCATTTTTTTTGTCAAAAAGTGCAGAGCCCATTCTCCTCCACCGAACGATTCAAGCCATTCCAAGTGTAACGCGGTGGGAGAACTGACTTGGTTATTTTGCGTTTGATCGGAAATGTTACGGTTAGCAAGAGTCGCCACCGGCTTTTCTTTTATCCAAAAGGAAAGGTTGAAAAGAACAGGAAAGACCTTTGAGATGTTTTCTTGAGTTTGGGGGGTAGATTATGAAAAGGGAAGGTATTAGCACCCTTTTCATTCGTAGTTATCTACGGGCTCTTAGTTGTTTGCTAGATCACTTGCTTCTGTTTGAAAACGTGCTTGTGGTGTGGGTTTTGAAAGTATTTTGAAAATGTCTTTGTAATGGTTCTCGTTTCTATAAGAACGCGTACAAAGTGTTGTTTTGAAAATAGTTCAAAGAGTTATTTATGGAATGTGTTTTTTGAAAGTGATTTTGAAAAGGTGTCTTTGTAATGGTTCTCGTTTCTATAAGAACGCGTACAAAGTGTTTATATTTTGAAAATGTTTTCAAGTTTGAATGATGTTTTTGAAACTGTTGGTTTTTGTTTTGAAAATAGAAAGGATGTTTTGGTTTGAAAATGAGCAAACAACTAGGAACATTCTACCTACTCAAAAGTATTTCATTTTTATTTCCTATTTCCTTTGATATTGTTATCTTACCATTGATTTGGTAAGAAACCTTATCTTTGGATGTAAAAAGGATGGGAAAAGGGTCATCGTATAATCATGAATAGCAATGTTGTAAGACATCTTAGCATTTTCTTTAGGGACTAAGATCATTTTTGAAAGGCAACTTTGATAGCGTCATCGAGGGACTATGATCTTGTATTTTTGTTTGTTTTTGCTAAGACATCTTACATGCATATTATGACCATTTATTTCTCAAGGAAACAAGTGGATTTACCCTAAGGGTGCAAGTGTGCAAGTGTGTTGTTTACATGTATTGTTTTGTCTTTGAATTAGGGTTTTCTAAGCATTGGTTTTATCTTTCCATAGAAACCCTAATTGACTAGCATTTGTATATAAAGCATTAAATTGCGGAAAATAAAAAACCCTCCATGAATTATTTGCTTTTTTTTTAATTTATTTTGATTTTAATCATTTAAAAATCAAATCAAATTAAATAAATAATGTATATTTGTTTTGATATGATTTTTGCATTGAATGATGGATCATATATGCTGTCAATAGCCAAAGAAATCGTGCAAGGCCAAATGGACCCAAAATATCCACATATGGCAACTTTTCAAGATTTGATTTTTCTTAAAACCATGCCATTAATATTTGGATTCTTTTCTATTATGCTACCCTAGATTGATTCAGTACATATACACAAGCATTGTGAATTCTAACACGGACCAAAAAACCTACGCAACCTGCCTCTACATCAAGAACAAAGTTCAAATTTTTTGTCAAAAAGTGCAAAGCCCATTCTCCTCCACAGACCGATTCAAGACATTCCAAGGATCAAATCACATTCCTGAACATTCACTGAAGCCATTGCAAGAATTCCCAAAGCCTGAAACTTGCAAAATCGCCCCAACCTTCATCACGATTTACATATTTTCTTAAATTCGATTTCGTTGATTTATCCAGCATAAACAAGTTTTAGCTATATAATCATGTTTATTATCATACTTGCAATGATTCTGGATGATTTAATTTTATGTTTAGTACAGGAATAAGCTCGTGCCATTACTAGGGTTTTGAGGTCCCAAATTGGGAACTCCATATACAGGCTAAATTGGACCACATTAGGGGTGGTATTGTATTCATGAGGTCATGAGAAATTGATTCATACCTTTGGTTCTAATTAATATTGCTTGTATTGCGTTTTGAGATGTTGCAGGGTTATAACTATGGACAAAAACTGTCACTATAGCTTTTAGTGACAATTTTGTATGTAGGTAAAGGTCGGGTACCAAAAACGACAGCCCCATGAAGAAGAAGATTAGGTGGAAGCATCCCATTAGAGGGTTTGAATCCACGCGCGCTTTCTGGGCATAGTGTTTTGTTTGGCTTATGTTTTATTTGTTTATAATATTAACAAATAAGCTTTCCAGTGCAATTGGTCGAGGCGTTACCCTTTGAGAGGAAGGGCCTGGGTTCGATCACAGGTCTCAACATTTTTCTATTTTATAAGTTATTTCTTGTAGATCCCATGTGCCTCACCATCAAATGTCCAGCATGCGCCCCTGATCTCAACCATCAAGTCCATCATGTGACCAGATCTAAACGTCTAGCAAAGCAGCGTATGGTGAACCCCCAGATGAGAGCCTCACTGAATCACGCGTAAGGCAGATGGGCCAGCTATTCTGGGCTTTGTGAAATTCAGCCATGCACCCCCAAAATTACTTCCAGCATCAGGCCCATTCTTGTTTTTTTTATTTCACTATTGTGTTATTTGTTTTATAGTTTTAAAAATCATTTGTTAATATTAAATCATAAAATCAATAAAATCACAAAAAATATAGAATTAAGTTTTTTTATTAAAATTAGTTTTTTTTGGAAATTAATTAATTTAATGATATTGAATTGATTTGTTTTCATTAAGTAAAGTTAATTAGAAAAAAATTAGGTTTAATTCACAAATATTTAGTTTTCTCAATAAAAAAATAAAAAAAATTCTTTATTTAAGTAGATTCTTTAGGATATTTAATTTATTCTCGCGCGCATTTATTTATTTATTTATTTTTCCAATTAATGTAATTGCTCTGAGGTTTGTAATAATTAATTAGGTTATTTACTGTCCTTTCCCGTTTTACTGTTCAAATCCCCAAAGTTTTTGGTTATATAATCCCCATCCCCGAAGCCCTGTAATAATTAGGTTTTCTTTTCCGCTTTTAATTTCTGTAATTATAAACTGTTAGATGTATGTGTAGGATTATATGAAAAAGATCAATAACTTAAAATAGTAGAAAACCCTAATTGTGCAAAGATAAACAAACTGAAATCAAACACTTGCACATGCTCACCCCTAGGGTATCTCCCACTTCGGTTGCCTTAGAAAAATACGGTCACTATTCTCAAACGTGAGAATTCTTAGTGACTGTCCTCTAATTCAGAGATCGCAAGTCCCTTTCGAAAGTTGCCTCGGTAAAACAAAATGCGATCTTAGAACTTCAAGACAGTTACTAAGAGATCTTGCCCTGTTGCCTTAAGTTACCGTAATCGTCCCTTCCGATTGTCCCTCAAACTCCAACGATGGAGCTACCTACTCCTTAATAGTAAGATAACACTGTCTAATGGAAATAAGAAAATGAACAGTCTTTTTCGAGCTGGTAGAAACTTTTAAGTACTTGCTCAAAACAATCAATTTTTCACACTTACACTTTCAAACACTTTTCAAACAAAGTTTTCAAAAACACTTTATCACACTCTTGAGGACTAATACAAGGGTTACCATAAAGTGAAACGCCGCACTAAGGCATTTTCAAAGATTTTCAAAACACACATAAAATCAATTTAAAAATGAGCAAGTACCTAAGAGCCCATGGAAAACCATGGATAGAAAGGGTGCTAACACCTTCCCTTTCTATAATCTACCCCCCGTACTCAGAAACATCTCGAAAAAGGTTTTTTCTGTTCTTTTCCCCTTTTCCTTTGTTGGATAAAATAAAAGACGGTGGCGACTCTTGCTTACCGTACATTTGCAAACAAAAAATGCAAAACCAGTAGTAACTAAAAAACAGCTAGTTCTGCCATCGTATTGCAATATGCCCCAAGTATTTTGCAAATGTTTTAATAATTCTCCTTTTTTTAAACCCTCGGTTTCTCGTAGTCACCCACTTTCCAATGTCATTTGTTGCTAGTTGTTGTATCTCCAAGTCAATTTGAATTTGATAAAGAATGGTGAACAATTTCAATGTGTCATAGATATTTGTATTGTAGGCTCAGGCATAGGCGTGGACATAGACGTGGATTTTTTTCCGATGTTTTTCTAACCAAAATAATTTTTTGATGCTTTTATTTGTATGTCAATTTCCCAAAATGATTTCAAGGCATTATTCACAAAAATAATCGTAGTATTTTGCAACCAAGTCTGAAAAGAAAAACGCAATTGAAAGATTTGAAAAATCAATGTTTTATTGATAGATATGCCTCTGAATAGGCGAGCGTACAAGATGCAATTCTTTGAAAGAGGTAATTGCAGAAAGTTTTTAATAAAAACTGTAAAATGGCAATGAAAATGATAATTGCTACTGTTGTTTCCCCAATGTCCTTTTTATAGATCCAATCTCCTTTGCTTCAGAGTCAAATGATTTGGACCCATCTCTCTCCTTAATGGTCTTGGTCGTGGTTTGTAGATCGCAATCTTTTTGTTCTTTATTTCTGAATAAGATCCCTAACTTTTTCCTAAACTTCCCTTCCGAGTTTATAATCCACCGGGATAAATTTTTGTGTGTGTATGTCCCTAATTTTTGCCTGGATCTCCATTTAGGGTTTTTGATCCACCGTAATGATTTTGCTTGGAACCCCATATCTGGACATAAGATTTTGTTTGATGAATCGAGTAACCACTTGACTTGTCACATTCACGTAGGATGCCACTTCTACCCATTTGGTGAAGTAACCAATGGCAACTAGTATGAACCAGAGTCCGTTAGATGCTTTTGGTTTGATCATGCTTATCATAACATTTCCCCTTATCGAAAATGGCCAAGGAGAGTTTATGACATTTAAAAGAATAGGTGGCACATTTATTTTGTCAGTGTAGATTTGGAACTTGTGACATGTTTTTGTATAATGTTAGAAATCGGCTTCCATCGTTAACCAATAATAACCCGCTCGTAGGATTTTTCTAGCCATGGCATGCTCATTTGTATGAGTTCCAAAAGTACCTTCATGGATTTCTCTCATAAGAGTATCTTCTTCCTACTTCTCCACACACCTGAGTAACATCATATCATAGTTTATTTTGTATAACACATCACCGCTCAGATAGAATTTTCAGGCCATCTTTAACATATTTTGTTTGTCGATGATAGAGGCATTTTCTGGATATTCTTGTTTCTCAAGATACCTCTTGATGTCATAGAACCAAGGCTTGTTATCTGGTCCCTCTTAAATAGGAAGGCAGTGTGCGGACTCTTCAAAATGTCTGATTGTGATGCGTGGTTCATGGTTTGGCCATGTTACTTTGATAATGGTAGATAGAGTTTCCAAGGCGTCTGCCATCTGATTCTCCTCTCATGGGATATGACTGAAGGTGATCTCCATGAATTTCGTAGCTAGTTTTAAAACATGATCCTGATATGGAATAAATTTGAGATGTTTAGTGTCCCATTCGCTGTTGACTTGGTATATGACTAGCGTAGAGTCTCCAAATACTTCGAGATATTTGACTCTTAAATCGATGACAGCCTCTAGACACAGGATACAAGCTTCGTATTCTGCGATATTGTTGGTGCAGTCAAAACATAACCTTGCAGTATAAGGCTCATGATAATTTTTCAGAGAAGTCAAAACTTCCATAATGTGGTGTTGTAGTTCATTTGAAGCCCCGTCGAACATGAGTGTCCAATGTGCCCCTGGTTCAGGTCCTTCGTCGGGTCCTGGTATTATGTAGTTGCCTATAACCATGACATCTTCGTCTAGAAAATCAAACTTAATTGGTTGATATTCTGGTAATGGATAATGAGCTAGATGGTTGGATAATACACTACCCTTGATGGCCTTTTGAGTAACATATTGGATGTCGTATTCTGATAGTAACATCTGCCATCGGGAAATCCTTCCTGTAAGAGCTAGTTTTTTGAACACATACTTTAAAGGATCCATTCTTGCTATTAACCACGTGGTGTAAGTTAACATGTACCACCTCAATCTTTTAGTAGCCCAAGCCAATGCACAACATGTTTTCTCAAGAAGTGAGTACCTGGTTTCGCTGTCAGTAAATTTCTTGCTAAGTGTTGTACCCAAATTTCCCCCCTAAGATCCTTTCATCATACCATGTTGATTCATTCACAATAAGATTACACTAGGATTCTTGGTTCCCCTCCCTATATGTAGCTTTTCCCTTGCGAGGAATCACCAAGAACCTTGAATTATGTTCTTTTGTGATCATAAATATTGTTTTTGTCTTGATTTCTTCTTTCAACTAAATAAAATGCAATGTTGGTTTGTCTTGCTTGTTATCCATGTAGGTAAAGGCAATGGGATTTAACAAGTTACCCCATGGGTTCATGCGTTTATTTCCATGCCCTAGTCAATAAAGCTTGAGAAGTTCAAACCTCACCATTGGATTGGTTTTGGAAGAATTGGCATGGCAAGTTTGTGTTGGTTCATCACATTTCAAGGTTATCAAATTTGGTTGAAAAGCACAAGGGATTGATTGGAGAAGTTGTCATGGTTGGACAAGATTTTATTCCATTTGGTCACAAGTGTATATTTCTCTCAATGTTCAAGATATGGAAGTGTTTTTGGTGGCTATGAGTTCTCATTATCATCCTCAAAAACTTCTATTTACAAATCATGTGTGTTGGTACAAGAAGTTTGTTCAAAATTGTCAAAGTTCCTCAAAGCATTCTCTTGATCTAAGGAGCTAGGGTTTTGAACTTCAAAGGAATATATCTTGCTCATCTCTTGGTATTTTTGAGTGATTTCAAATACATCTTTCTCTTAAAAGGGTTATTAACAAATCACTTCAAAAGTTTCAAGGAGTTATCATGAGGAAGAGACTCAATGAGGAAGAAAGATTACAAGTCCTCCAGATGAATCCTCAATTTTCCATGTGTGACTTAAAATGATCATAACTTGGTCAATTTTTATCACCATGAGCCTATTCTTTTTCCATAATGATATTGAAGGTGTGAACTTTATGCCTTCTTTTATGTGCAAAGTGAGAAAATGGATGGAAGTTGCCTTAAGGATGCAAAAGATTATAGGTCATTTCATGATTTTTTGCCAACTTCAACAATTCATAACTCTCTCAATTTTTGGAGATTTTGAATGGTTCAAGTTTCAAAATGTCATTCAAGAGATCTACTTCATGCCATCTTTTTTGGTCAAGAGCAAATTCCAAGTGGAAGGCCATGTTTGGATGCAAGACATTATAGGTCCTTTTTGAAGAAGAACTTGAAATATTTCTAAGTATGGAAAGCTAACTCTTTTTCTCCAACTTTGACTCAACACAACTTCCATATCAAGCATCCATTTGATTCCATTCTTTTTCCATTGCAAAGCTTGTAACCTCATCTTTCTAAATCATCAAGAATCATGCTTTAAGACCCCTTGAGCTGAGAATGCCATTGTTTCAAAAGTGGTAACTTGGAATTGAAGTTTCATTGCAAGTAAGAATTTGAATTTCATGTTACAACCTCTAAACCTCAAATTAACAATCGTTTTGGGTCTAAACATTATTACCCAACTTTCCCAAGTGGATTAGTGCATCAAAACACGCGTTTTGGATGAGTTTTGACAAAAGAGAAGTCACATTTTCTTCATGATGCAGACCCACACGAATTCCCTCCAAATTGCCTCATTCACCCTTCCTTTTGATCCCATTTGCTTCTCCTATAAATACATGAGCAATCCCATTCATTTTCTCAAGCTTGGATAGCCAGAATCACCCTGCCAAACTTGTTCCATTTCTCAGAATTCAGTAACTTCAAAATCCATTCTCAAGCCTTTTTCAATCCAATTTTTCCATCAATTCATCTTCCTTGATCTTCCCTGAAGCTAACCACATAATTACATTCAAGAATCGTGCCCTATACTGCTCCATAGAAGTCCAGTTTCAGAGCTCTACAACTAGACTTCAATAGGTAGATTCCTTCATTAATTCTTCCAAACTATGATATCATTGTCTTGCTCTCATTTCCCTGGTTCTAGTCGCAACACTTACCTTTTACTGGAAACACGTTTTGACCATGAAATTTCAAACCCTTTTCAAAACTTTCCTTCCAAATTGCCTGAGCTACCGTTTATATAAATTTGGTGCGAGGGTGTAGTTGTCTTCGTCTTAAAGAGACGAAGCGAACGACATAGGTCTGAGCTTCTGATTTTACAGTTTGAGAGACCTGCAAATCACGTTGGCTGGAGGTTGAAGATGACCTATGTGTCACCTTCAAACCAATAATGGCACGCCACTTGTTATTTTTGAAAATCTGATTTATATTTGATTTTGTACTTTATTCACTAATGACCATGATATGCACAACGCGTCAGATCCATTGGATTTGATTACTAACACGTTTTGACTCTCATCCAATGGTCCACATATTTTTACTTTTATTTTCTTTTCTGATTTATATATTTTAATTGTTTTAAATTTCAAAAAATCATAGAAAATTCATTTTAAGTCCAAAAAATCTGAAAAAAATCTGAAAAAAATATTTTGATTATTCTCTTTTTGATTTTTATATTTTCACAATTTAATTTTGTGTTTTGGTATTTTTTATAAATTTACACTTTATTTGAATTGTTTTAAATGTTTAAAAATACTTTTATACATTTTTATATTCTGAAAAAATTAAGGAGTGATCCAATGATATTGTGACAAATATTGGTGACGTTATTTTATTTTTGTTTCTGACCTTACTATTTTTTTAATCATTTTTGGTTTATTTTACCCATTTATTTTAATTTTAAAAATAGTTTCTGATTTTAAAAAATTACCAAAAAATTTGTAAAATTATTTGAGCCTTTTTCTGATTTTTCTATGGTCTTACTTTTTATTTCTTGATTAATGTGAACATAGTTGATATTTTTCTCTTTATTTTCTATTTTTAAACATCATTTTTAAACCCTTTTATATATATTAAAATGTAATATTATTTTGTGACTATTTTCTTGCTGATCTTGGGTTAAATTTTGGATCATGAACTTTATTAACATCGTTGAATCCATGGTCTTGAGTTTAACTCCACAAAAATGGATGAATGATTTTAATAATAGTTTGATTAAATTTAATTCAAAAGTGGTTTGTATATTCTCTCTCATCCCTCTTCATCTCACCCCCTTCTTATTGCACTAAATGTTATTGGAGCATGATCTCTATATCATATCTCAGAACAAATGGTGCATACATTGCTATTGACCGGCATCAAATTAGGTGCGACTTCTATATAAGTCTACAACACCTTTGGTCAACGCGGATCACTTAAACATCGTTCATCATTAAATGGAACTTGTGAGAATTCCAAATGGATGGTATACTTGACAAAAAGAAAATGCAACTTGCTGTGTGGAGGCTTTGGTTCTACCAATCCTCTAATGAGTTCCAAATGCAAGATTCAAGATGGTCATCCAACTAACCACTAATTATTTACTTGTTTTACTTTATGCTTTTATTTTTTTTATGCTTTATGTACCATTTACTTTTAGCATTTACATTTCATGTCATTTTCATCTTTGCTCATTTGAGCATTTACTTTCTTGTTATTTTTACTTTGCTCACTTGAGCTTTTTTTTAAGATACTTAATAATAAACATAAACCATAAAAATATTTAATGGTACTTGGACTATTTGGTTACTATCCTTGGCATTATGGAGTATGGGACTTTTTTCTTGGACTTAGGATTAGAAACCTTGACCTATCTTGGAAGACCTTGTGATATTATCTGATTATTTTGTCTGGAGTTCTTGAGGTTTACCTCAAGACATTGGGTTGCTTGTTTACTTTTGTGTGCAGGTTTTTGTGATTACACCTTTTGTTTGTAATCTGGAATTCACCCGTATACAGTGTTACTCTGTCCAATTTTTATGAAGACTTAATACACTTGAAGTTTGGTTCTCTAAAGAGGTCTAGTATTTTTTTGCTTGATTGGTTTCAATCCAAGGAATGAGAATTCTATCTTGGCTCATAATTTCAAGTATTGACTTCTTTTTAGTTAGATGGTTCTAATCCCTAGCTTTTACCTTATGCTTTAGGATAGTCCCTTCTTCTCCTTCCATCTTCTTTAATTTCTAAAATATTCTTCCTCCTTTTGAAAACTCTTCTTGTTTTTAAACTTGAACCACTTTCATAATAAACTTGGACTTATGTCCATGCATATTCAAAACATTTTCATAAATAAACTCCAATCAACTTAATAATACCTTGACATTTTTTGTGAGAAGACTAAAAGTCAATCGATCTCATTTCAGACCATTTTGCCACTTTGGCTTTTATCTTTAAACTTTTCTCAAAATATTGAACTCTTGTCAATCCTTGTAGTGATGTAAACAACTATACTTCTATAATATATAGTGAAGAGAGATATTTTCCACTTGGGTGTTGAGTGAGGAATTGTTGATTTTAAGATCCACGCCATATCCTCCACTTTGGGATGATGCAAATTCTCCTTTCACATAATTGTGGGTAGTAGGTATGTTTTCCACATGGAAAATGACGATGATGTTTTATCTCATAAAATTAACCAACACATTTGTGTTTTAAATTTTTAAAAGAGGAACTACATGTACCCTGATCCCCTATTGCATGAAAAGGTGGTACACAGGCACTAAAGGTTCGCAACCGCGGCGGGTGCAAAAATTATAAATAAATATATTTCTTTTCTCACCTCCACCATCCATTTTTATACAAAATTTTTCATAGCAAAATATACAGATTTCACAAAGAGGTTCCTGCGAACTACCGTGGATGTTTAGGGTGCTAATACCTTCCCTTTGCATAACTAACCCCCTTACCGTAAATCTTTCCCCTTCTTTTTGGGTTATTCGCTCTTTTCCCATTCCTTTGGAAACAATAAAGCGCAGTGGAGATTTTTATTTTGATTTGTATAAAGTCTAGTCAACCCAATGACTTAGTCTTAAACATTTCTACCGCTACAGAAAAAATGGCGAGTTCACTGAGGACAGATTGACCTCTTGCTGGTCCATCCCTAAGTGGGTTAAGCTTATCTTTTTTTTTTATCTGTATATGTGTTATTACTATTTTTTGTGTTATATGTTCTATATATGTTTGTCTGGATTTTCCTGGTTTTCAGGGTGCTTGGTGATTACTCATAAATCCTATACCCGGACTTGGGCAAACTTTAAGATAGGACGGGCAGTATAGTCATGTTAACTTTGAGGGAGTAATCCCAAAAAAGGAGGCATGAGATCCCCTACTCAGTGGAGGCCCCTTTGACTGTAGTGTCGTTTACCGAGTAATTGAGAAGACGTACTGCTTTCAACCTGGGAGCCTGCTGAAACTGAGGACCGTAGGATACCAAACCCATCTTGGCCTTTTAGGTGTAGTGCGGAAGCTATGACGGAGTAATATGAAAATAGTTGTCACGCGATACTACGCTCAGAGGTGTTTTCTTGAGAATATTACTAATTACCGAGTTTATCGGGAAGTTGGTAATATCCGAAGGAAGGATGTAGACTCTGGGAACCTCTAGAACCTTGTTCGGCAGGTGATAAATTTTAGATCAACACCTTATGGGTAGTACCTTCAAACTCATGCTCGTGACGTTGAACCTATGAACCCTATATGTGTGATCTTGTGTGTGATTACTGCATCATGCATCCATGCACTCATAAGCATCTTTTGATGAAACCATATTTCAAGGGATTTAAAGGTTGACCATTTGTGAATATCTCAGGTACTTTCTAACCATGGATTCTGGAAAGAGAAAGACCGGGAAATACAATTTCAAGGATCACAAGATAGATGAGTTGATCAGTCTAATTCCCGAGATCGAGTGTTCTGCAGACTTTTGGAAGAAGTATGGATCCATTATTCCTCTCATGAAAGCTGAAGATGAAGGAGGATATTCTATCCATCTTGGTCCAATTTTATAATCTGATGTATCATTGTTTTACTTTTCCCGACTATCAGTTGATGCCCACACTGGAGGAGTATTCTTATCTATTGGATTTACCTGTTACTGATCGTGTTCCTTTTACTGGTTCGGAGGATGAGCCAAAACCACTTGAGATTGCTGCTTTGATTCATTTGGGGAAATCTGAGGTGGAAGCCCATATGACTACTAAAGGAGGAATTAGAGGAATACCAGCTCAGTTCTTATTGGAGGAAGCTCGTTACTTTGCCAGAATTAAGAGTACAGTTTCTTTTGATGCAATCTTTGCTCTACTTGCTTACGGGTTGTTTTTATTTCCTAATGTGGACAAGTTTGTTGACATTAATGCTATCAGGATCTTCATGATTGGAAACCCAGTTCCTAAATTATTGGGTGATGCTTATTACTCTATTCATCTTCGGAATTCTTATCATGGAGGGATGATTATCGGTTGCACGCCTCTGTTGTACCAGTGGTTTATCTTTCATATGCCTCAATCTGATACTTTTTGGGATGTCAAGAAGGAACCCCGTTGGGATCCTAAGATAATGGCACTTACTCACTCAGATATTGATTGGTATCATCGAGCTTACCAGGATATAGAGATTATTGACAGTTGTGGTAGTTTCCCAATGTACCTCTTCTTGGTACAAAGGGAGGAATTAACTATAACCTTGTTCTTACACGGCGACAGCTTGGTTATCTGATGAGGGATAAACTGAATAGTATTCATTTGAGTAGTTTCTTTCTGAAGGAAGGAGAAGACCATAGGGAAGCTAGGGAGCATATTGCGAAGGCCTGGAGTTACATTCATAAGAAGAGTAGGAAGGATTTGGGACCTAGGGGTGTTGTTTCTTTGGAGCCATATCTTCAGTGGGTCTGATCTAGAGCTATTAAGTTAAAGATGCCGTATACCCGAGAGACACCCATGCCTGATCTATTTGTGAAGACCACTTCTCCCTTATTAGATGATCTAGAAGAGCTGCAACTTGCTTTGGTTAGGATGCAACAGGAGAAGGATGCTCGGAAGAACAAGTTCCAAACTTTAGAGAGTTCCTATAAAGTAGACTTGAAGGATAAAGACAACTTGATTAAGATCCTTGAGTGTCGAGCGGTAGAGTCTATGGAGAGGCAAGGGGATTTATTTTTCCTAAGACTTAATCAGGTGCTGATTACTCACTTCCTGATTCAGATGTTTGGAAGGAGGTCTCCATTAGACATGCGGAAGAAAACCAGAGGTTGAACGCTCAGATTTCCAGGCCCACGGGGAAGTGCCAGCGTATAGAGTGATCTCCATTAGTTTTTATTTCTCAGGGTTTCAGATTTTATTTTCATCTTGTACTTGGGATCATTGAAACTTGTAATCTATTTTGGAGTTGTTATAATAAATTTTTTCAGTATTTCAAATGCGTTATTACTTTGATATTTGCAATATGTCCATAAACTATAAATCCCTTGAAATATTAAATAACAAAGTAAAAATAATCATGTGCATTACATATCATACATCATATTGCACATTTTTCTTGCATTTGTTATGCATATCCAGGTGTCTTACCAAGCTTATTTACTTTGTTCAGCAAGCTGACTCATCACTACAACACTTGGGCTAATTTCAGAAAGAAGATGGACAACTTAGAACAAGAGAATCGCGAGCTGCGCGAGGAGGTTTCTGCTTTGAAGGTAGGCCTGGCCAATCTGACTACTCTGATGGAAGCTCTGGTGGCTGCTCAGAATCAGCCACCGAGTGTTCAACCTCAACCAACAAGGGCAACTACTAAAGCTCCAACTATTCCCGTATCTGCTACTTCAGTTGTTGTTCAGAATCGCATGCCCCAACGTTATCCATGGGGAATACCAGAGAATTTTGCACCTGAAGGTTTCAATCTT
This sequence comes from Vicia faba, assembly GCA_948472305.1. NCBI lineage: Eukaryota > Viridiplantae > Streptophyta > Magnoliopsida > Fabales > Fabaceae > Vicia > Vicia faba. The sequence goes on from CATIWC010001880.1 coordinate 150,529, forward strand.
GGTCCTCAAGATACTCCAGTTGTTCAGACTATTGTTACTCCTGCACCTCCTGTGGTGCATGTTCCTGCTGCACCTCCCTCGGTGAATATGGTCCCGTTTGTTAATGATGATGTGTGTCATCCTTTCCATCCACTGAGTGAAGACTTGGGTCTTTATGACAGAATGGATGATTTTCAAGATAAGTTTGACAAGATGCAAAGAGAGATGAAGGCCCTCAGGGGAAAATAGCTATTTGGACAGAATGTGAATGAGTTATGCTTGGTCCCGAATGTTAAGATACCTGCTAAGTTTAAAGTCCCAGAGTTTGAGAAGTATAAGGGAAACACTTTCCCTCGTGCTCATCTGGTGATGCACGTAAGGAGAATGTATACCCATATTGATGATCAGCGTATGCTGATTCACTTTTTTCAGGATAGTTTGACCGGTGCTGCGCTGAAGTGGTATATGAGTTTGGACAGTACTAATATCCATACTTTTAATGATTTGGGAGAAGCATTCATCAAACAATATAAGTACAACATGGACATGGCGCCTGACCGTGATCAACTCAGGGCCATGGTTCAGAAAGACAGGGAATCATTCAAAGAATATGCGCAGAGATGGAATGAGGTAGCCGCCCAGGTGATTCCTCCCATGGAAGAGAAGGAGGTGACTAAGATTTTCTTGAAGATGCTGGTTGCTTTCTACTACGAGAGGATGGTAGCAAGTGCGCCAAGTGACTTTACTTAAATGGTAGGGATGGGTATTGTCTTAGAAGATGCTGTAAGAGAAGGCCGTTTAATGAAGAATGAAGGATCTGGAGGTGCGAAGAAACCATATTATGGGTTTACCAAGAAGAAAGAAGGAGACGCAAATGATATTATACAAGAGAGAAGGGTAAACACTCCTAGAAGGAATTACCAGCGTCATCAGCAAGTCGCCTCAGTTACTCCCATTTTGAATGCCGCTCTAACTACCATTGCTTATCAAAGACTGTCCCAACAGGGGAATCAAGGGTATAATCACAGAAGGGAGAGTTATGACCCTACTCCCATGAGCTATACAGTGTTACTACTGGCATTGATTCAAAAGAAGTTGATTCAGACCCGACCACCTCCCGCCATACCATCACCATTGCCTTGGTATTACAAGGTAGACCAAAATGTGCTTTTCATCAGGGAGCACCAGGGAATAATGTTGAGAATTTTTATCCTTTAAAGACTGAGGTGCAGAAGTTGGTAAAGTCTGGTGTTCTATCTTTCAAAGACGTGGGACCTAATGTGAAAGACAATCCTCTACCCAAGCACGGGGGAGTAAATGCTATGAATATTATGGCCGATTGTCCAGGCGACTTCCGGATTTTTGATATTAATCTGGTTAGAGGAGATTTAGTGAAAATGCATGCAGACCTCTGAATTTAGCTACTATACGCATGACCATGCCGATTGTGCTATTTGTAGTACAGATATACAAGGTTGCAATAAGACAAAGGCTGACTTACAGGAGATGATGGATAAGGGCCTAATCCATATAATCAGGCCTAGGGAAGAGTATAAAGAGGAAGTGGATATGGTTTCTGGATGTCCTGGAGAATTCAGAATTTTTGATGTAGAGTATATGAATGAGGACCTTGTGCAATTGCATGCTACTTTCTGCCACTTGGTTGGTCAGGTGGAACATCAGTATGGATCTTGCCGAGTTTGCTGTCGAGACCCCCGAGGATGTTCAATCGTGAAGAATGGTGTTCAGTTGTTGTTAGACAATGGAACTATCAAGGTCACAAGTCAGAGGGATGATTACCATGAAGTTGATATGGTTGAGGTTTGTTTGACTGAAGAAGGGTCAGATGAAGAGTATGCTTCCGCAGATGAGTATTTCTCTTCAGACGAAGATTTGTTTTCCAGAAATGACTTATTAATGACTGGTTGTGTTGAAGAAGGGGTAAACGTCATTGTGCCTTGTTTTGGTGCACCCGCCCATTTTGAAGTTGAGTATCATAGCAAGCCAGCTGTTACCCCATTGGTGATTAGTTTGTCGGGTCCTATCCCCTGCAAGTCAGATATGGTTGTGCCTTACAAATACAACGCTACAAGCTTAGAGGATGGAGTGGAAGTTCCCATCCATCCAATGCCTGATGTTGGAAATATAGATGAAAATAGTAGGGTGACCCGCAGTGGTCGTGTATTTGCACCAGTTGTTCGAAGAGATCTTGGTGCTGGAAAGAAAATTGTTGAGAATGATGAACCTAAGAAGGCTACGGGTGAGACTAGTGGAGCTACGTTAGAGAAAGAAGTGGATGATATTTTGAAGATAATTAAGATGAGCGACTACAGAATTGTAGGTCAGCTACTGCAGACTCCTTAAAAAATATCTATCTTAGCTTTATTGATGAACTCCTCTGCTCACAGAGAATCCTTGATGAGGGTACTGGACCAAGCTTTTATGGAGAGTGATATGCCAATAGACCAATTCAACAGCGTAATAGGAAACATTACTTCATGTAATAACTTGAGTTTCTGCAATGATGAATTACCAAATGAAGAAAGGAATAACAACTTGGCCCTCCACATCTCTATGAACTACAAGAATGATTCACTATCCAATGTTCTGATTGATATTGGATCCATGTTGAATGTTATACCGAGGAGTACGCTTATGAAGTTGAAATATCAAGGAACACCTATGCACCCGAGTGGCATCATTGTGAAAGTGTTTGATGGGTCAAGGGAATCTGTTATTGGTGAAGTGGACTTGCCTATTCATATAGGACCACATTTGTTTCAGATAACTTTTCAGGTCATGGACATTTTTCCCGCTTATAGCTCTTTGCAAGGACGACAGTGGATACATGAGGCATGGGCTGTCACTTCAACTTTACACCAGAAGCTGAAGTTTGTGCGTGAAGGGAAAGTAGTGATCATAAATAGGGAGCAGGCACTGTTGATATCTCATTTGTCCTCTTTCAGCACTGTAGAGGCGGATGAAGCTGCTGTTGGAACCCAATTCCAAGCCTTATACATTGACAACATAAGAGGAAATAATAATTCCATGGTTTCGCTAAAGGACGCACATCAGGTTGTGCGTAATGGTCATAATGAAGTTTCGGGACGAATTATGGATCCACCTGTGAACAAGAATAGAACTGGCTTGGGGTTCTCTTTGAATAATGACAAAGGTAAGGGCATGAATCTGAAGTCTTCTGCAGGCAGGTATCAAGACATTTACCGTAGCGGGGGTTATCTTTATCCGACTGTTTCCATGATTAACGCCATTGTGGAAGATGAAGTAGAGCAAGAAATGCTGAATTATGTGACGCACGGAGTTAGGGTTCAGAACTGGATCACCATTGATGTTCCCTCATGCATACATATTTCAAAGTAATTTAATTTGTTAATATTTTTGAAAAAGCTTTCACTCTGCCCAAGGTGGAAGTATTAATGTTGTAGGGCTTATCTGTTTGCTGTGACTTTTAAAATAAATAATAAAAGTTGTCTTTGTTTCCCATATTATATCTTTATTTTCTGCTTTTTCTTCGAAAATGGTAATAAAAAAGAACCTTTCAAAATAAATAATAACTGAAATTCAATATGCATGATCACTTGTTATATGTGTCAGTTTCTAAATGCAATCACAAATCATATGTGCAGATTAATTAAAAAACCCGTTGAATACAATGACCATGCACCCTCTCCCAACTTTGAATGCCATGTGTATGGGGCTGAAGAAGAAGATTATGATGAGATTCCAGAAGAGGTCTCACGGTTTCTTGAGCACGAGGAAAATACCATTCATCCATATAAAGAGCCATTGGAAGTGTTCAATCTGGGTTCAGAAGAAGATCCAATGGAAGTCAAGATTGGAGCATTGTTGCATCCTGATGTGAAGAGCAGGTTGATTGAGCTGTTGAAAAAGTATGTGGATATTTTTGCTTGGTCTTATCAAGATATGCCTGGTCTAGATACAAATATTATAGAGCACCGTTTTCTGTTGAAGCCAGAGTGTCCGCCAATTAAACAAAAGTTGAGAAGAACTCACCCAGCTACGCAACTCTGATAAACCATCTTAAGTCACCATCCTCATTAAAGTTTCTACCAACTATACAGTTTACAATCCTCATTCCAGTTCCAGGCTTTCCTCAACATCCACCATAAAACAATTGTTCAATTGATATTCTCAATCTTTCACTTTGCGACGTTAGCTCGTATGTAAACCCGCTACTTCGAATTGTTCAATACATCACAACTCTTTCCTAGCAATTCCTCTATTACTTCACAAACTGGTGAGCGACTACCTTTTGATATAACATTAATCACTTCACTCACCATTAAGATAGCAATAAAAGTTTATACCATCCAACACGATCTCGTCTACTATCAACAAGAGATTAAGGGTGATCAGTTCCTCAATTTGTCAATAGATAGCCGATAATCATAATGGAGTATAAACTATCATTACTAAACTATAATAGTGTTCCTTTAAAACTTGTACTCAAGTCACCTAACGCACTATAATCCAATAATTTCCAATGAGGTTTGCAAATACTCCCACAATTTCCCTCTCATTTGATTTTATCGATGAGGCACCAACGCTCAACATATTACACGGTCCACATTACACTCACTTAGCCTCACACGAAGGTTAAGTATCCTCCAACTCAAGAATTACTTTCTTCATCTCCGTATCATCAGGAATACAAATTCGATTACGGAATCTCAACACACCCTGCGCATCTAACTCGAAATCATCATTCTCAGACTGATCGAGTCCAACCATCGAATCTACCAATTTCACATCTAACTTCTGAGCTTCTTTGACATTGTCCAGAAAATCATTGTTAATCTTCAACATCCCTAACATAACACTCTCCGGGGTCACTTCGCAAACTAAGATCACATCTCTAAACTGTTCAATTAATTCTAACCCTTTAACCATCATTACTGACATATGTAAAGTCCTTTGACTTAATGCATCAGCCACCACATTAGCTTTACCTTAGATGATAATTCAAACCGAAATCATAATCTTCCAATAAGTCCAACCGTCTCCATTGTCTCCTATTCAATTCCTTCTGATCAAATAAATACTTTAAACTCTTACGGTCGCTAAATACTTCAAATCTAGAACCAAAAGACAATATCTCCAAACCTTCAACATAGACACCACTAAGTCCCATCTTAGACGCGTTCATAATACACTACAAATGACTCGCTCGGATTAGGCAAAACCAATACCGGAGCAGTCGTCAATATTTTCTTTAGTTCTACAAAACTTTCTTCACATGCAACATCCTATACTTGAAATGATGAACGACTATCCCTTTTAATGCTGAACATCTCATTTCTCAACTTATTCGCCAACAACATATTACACTTGACCTCGTCTCGAACAACCGCGATAATAACCAATCATGCCCAAAGAAAAACCTCTAGTTCCATAAACGACTTCAGAGTTCCTCCATATGGGAATGCATGAACCATATTTGAAAACACTCTCATATGATAGAATACATTTCTATCTCCTCATAGGTTCAAACAGAACACTAATCCGATACTCGGAACACAAGATATGAATTTCCAAAGTTATCCGAAAATGCTAACACCAATGTCATGCAGCGACATACATTCACACACTTTATGATAACATCAGAACAAAATTTCTTTGTATTAGTACCAACACTTACCATTCATGAAATCATACTCATCTCCTCGCATTTCCAACTCTGACCCGTGATTCAAAAATATTCCAACAACTTCAACATCTTTTACAATCACTTACAAGGATCCCACGACAAGGTCTACATAAATATGTCACTCTATCACCGTTCAAACGTCAACATCTTACGCAAGGCTACTCAAACCGATAACCTCATAGTCCACCAGCAGCGCTGAGACATCACAACTTTCCAAATTCAATCTTCTAAAAGTTGTCCTAGTTACTTAGAAATCACCTTCAGAAATATCAGAGGTTTACAATCTACTCGTATACCAACAATAGTTACATTGCTCCTCATCCTTCGAGAAGTAAACATCAACAATGTATGATCATCCTCCTTCAAGATGTTCCAACTTGATTAACAAACAAAGTCTTTAATCCATGACACCTTCATATTCGGGAAACAACAAAACTTCAGTAATACTTGCACTATCTCCATCAACAGCATACCGAACTAACATCTTACAACCAAAATGTATCAGAGAAACAAAGTTTCTCCCCCGCTTATCTCCAAACCAACTCCTGCATACAACTCGATTAGAAAAACAACAAGCATCGACAGTGTTTCACACACTTGTTGCGTACTAAGGAACAAACAACATTAGACAACTTGGCCGGACGGACCGACCTGCTCTGATATCACTAATGTAACACCTCATTTCTACCCAACGAGTTAAATAAAATCAGAGTTATAAAAATTTCCAACAACAAATGGAATGCTACATTTTCAACTAAAAACTACGACATTCAATCATCTAGTTCAGATACATAACACATGAGCTTCGGATGAACCGATAACAATCAGCTTAGTCTTTAAAAATAAAAACAACTTCCATTACTACGCAGCGGATTCACAAAATTCAATTGAACATACCATAACATCTTATCCAACTCAAAACAACTTTAAGACAACAAGTCTCTAATGAAAACAACTTAAAAATTCAGCAACATAATGAAAATCAAAAATAAGGAAAACATGCGTTCATCCCCCCGAGTGCTACGTATCAGAGCGACAACACCGACTCGAACTAACGAGGGTAACAACTAACCTTCTTGATTACCTGCACGTTACCAACAGAGGGCAACATTCAAACAGAAGGCGTGAGATATCGAACCATATAATCAGATATATAATATATAATATCTTAGTATTAGATCATACAATTCACCACTTCACAGCTTTTTATCAACATCTTTAATCTCAACAAAACATCAACACGACATAACAACTAATTCACAACCTTTAGATGATATATGTCACAACAAGTCAACAACATAAAGAAATAACAAATTCAACAACATCAATGTATTCGACAACGACTTATTCACATCATAACCAATTTCACAAACTCAATCATCTTCACATAAACTCATAATATATATCATTATGCATGTGACTCACAACTCGATGCAACCAATGCAAATGCGGTACCGACTTGTGGACCCAAAGTTCCACCACTTATTTTTCCACACAGGATCAAAGCCACTACGTCTATTTCCACTATAGGATCAACGTCTATTTTTTTTGTGAACCCAAGTTTCAACGCCTATGTTCCCTTTTTGGGTCAAAGCCACTACGTCTATTTCCATTCAAGGATCAACGTCTATAAAATGTGAACCCACCGTTTCACCGTCTCTATTTCAAGACCAACCGTGCCATGCAATGTACAATCAACAACTCGTATACAATTAAGACCACTTCCGACCTTAACATACACATACCACATATTCCAACACAATGAAATACCAACAATTGTACATGCATTGCAAATATAATTCACAAATCAAGTAACATACAAGTTTAAACAATGTTACTTCCATGATTTATTCAAATCAAACACAATTCCGGTTAGCCCTTGAAAATGTCGAAATCTCAAAAAATAACTCAACCATAATTACCTACGCATTTAACTTAGTTGCCCCGTTAAATTTCTTTAATTTTCAGATAACTAATTTTTACCGCCTATACCGGCAAATTAGAAACAAACACAATTCCATAAACCGGAAGCATTCAACTTAATTCGACTTCACCTGTAAAATTCACATTCTTCAACAAAAATTCCCCCCAACAGATCAACCAAAATTATCACCATAAACCGCATAATAATTCGGACTATTTGGGTTAAAATCGGTTAATTAATTATCGGCAAAAAATTCTATTAATTCTACTTTATAAATCCTACAAAATTATTTATTAAAGATATTAAATCATTATTATTAAATAATTTGTATTTATAGACCAGAACATAATTACTTCTTAAATTTCGCTACAGAATTCAGTTACTTGCCTCCAATTACTAATTCTTAAATACTACTACCTTTTACGCTACAGTACTCAAAACAATGCCATTAAATAATTAATTAAGTTCATCACTAGCCAAACTATCTTCCTTTCTAATTACCACATCATGCCTTGGCTACAACAATCTAAACTAATGCCTTTACATACTACTTCTTTTCATCTTATGCATTAATGTATTGCAAAACAAGTACTTCTCTTGTATACTATTTCTATTTTATGCGCTACTGTAACAGAACATTTATTGCCTTTAAGTTACTCCGTGAATGCTACTTCATTTTTCAATTTCTATGCTTTGCGCTACCGTAGAAAAATGTGCCTTATATGCTACTTCATAAAATTGTTTCAGTATGCCAATTAAATAATACTTCTTCATAATTACCATTTTCTTATTGTGCTACAACATCAAAACAAGCATCCCCAAATACTAATTATTTTCAATGCTACAATATAAAAAATATGGGATTTTTCAAAGAAAATACTAAGGTAATTAAATGTAGGTATAACTACTTATATTGGATCCTAAATCATCTCTCAATTTCATTAATATACCAACTTCAAACACAATTAAAAATAAATTTCATAACCCAAATTCACATACTATTAATTATACACCATATTATAGAGTTAAAACCCCACCCTTACCTCGGATTAGGAGCAACTCTAAGGGACTTCAACTGAATTTTTGGGGAATTTGGCACTTGAAAGAATTTCCTCTTGTTCTTCTTCTCTTCTCACAAACCCTATTTTCCTCTTCTTTTTCTTCTTCCTGATAAAAGATCTCTCTTCTATTTCTTCTACTTCTATTACTAATATAATAGTTATATTCTATTTAATCATAAAAAATTCAAATGGGCCTAAATGTCATACCCCTCTATTACTACACAACACCACTAATTAAGCCCAATATCATAATTAAATTTAATAATAAAATAACACTTTAATTTAATTCCACCAATTAAATCCGATTAATTATTATTCCAACTTAATAAAATAGTTCCGACTTCGACGATAAAAATTTGAATTAATAAAATAAAATATTCCAAAATATATTTAACTAAATAAATAATTAAATATCGGGCGTTACATATGTTGGTATGGTGTGCCGAGCAGAATCATCACTGACAATGGCTCGAATTTGAACAACAAGATGATGACAGAACTGTGCGTAGAATTCAAGATTGTCTATCACAATTCATCTCCATTCTGGCCAAAGATGAATGAGGCTGTTGAAGCTGCTAATAAGAATATCAAGAGAATTATCCAGAAAATGGCTGCTACTTATAAGGATTGGCATGAAATGCTTCCTTTTTCTCTGCATGGATATCGAACATCTGTCCGCACTTCAACAGGAGCAACCCCGATCTCCCTGGTGTATGGAATGGAAGTTGTACTCCCTATCGAGGTGGAGATTCCCTCTTTACGTGTGATAATGGAAACCAAATTGACAGAGGCTGAATGGGTCCAGGACAGGTTTGGCCAATTGAATTTGATTGAGGAGAAGAGAATGACGGATTTGTGTCATGGCCCGTTATATCAAAGAAGAATGAAGAAAGATTTTGATAAAAAGGTCAAACCTCGTGAATTCAGAGAAGGAGACCTTGTGCTCAGAAAGATCATGTCTTTCATCGCTGATTCTAGGGGTAAGTGGACTCCCAATTTTGAAGGCCCATATGTCGTTAAGAAAGCCTTCTCTGGCGGTGCATTAATTCTTGAAACTATGGATGGCGAGGAGTTCCCACGTCCCATGAATGCTGACGCAGTCAAGAAATACTTCGCCTAAAGAAATAAAAGAACAGCTCGCTAAGCTGAAAACCTGAAAGGGCGGCTTAGGCAAAAAAGGAGCGTCTCGGTAGGCCAAAAACGCGAAAGGGCGGTCTAGGCAAAAATTAGAGGCCTAAACAAAATAAATTTCCCGCTAAGTTGAAAACACGCAAGGGCAGCTTAGGCAAAAGTTAGGGACTTTCTTGGCAAGTAACTACGTCAGATAAGACTTGATTGTTGAAGCAATAATCTTCTCGGGTCCTCACCATACTTCAACAGAAGTTGCTGCTCAGGATTTCAAAAGTTGTTAGAGGGGATAATGGTCATTGTATCTCAACGTATCTTTTCCATTATATATTACCATTTTTCAAACTTTCTAATCATCTATGGAGTCTCGCCCTTCGCAGACAACTATTCTATTAATGAAATTTGAGCTTTTACCCAATTCTTTGTATTTATTATTTTATTTAGCTTGCAAAGACTCCATTTATTATTGATAATAACTTTCAAAGCAAAAAAGATTAAATAACAAAATTGATTTTTCAAAAAAGATTTTACAATCTGCTTTTACTTTGAGATTTATGATGAAACAATGACAACAAAAATGGTGATACCAGGAATGGACAAACTCCAGTTGTTTTGTGAAGTTTTTGTTCCCCTTGGGAAGGTTTACTCGGAATGTTTTCTCCGTATTGGGTTTATGATTCCGGTATCCTCGGTCAAGTTGGATTCATTTCTCCTTTTTTCTGAGTTTTCATGATGTGAAATTTCAATCCGCATTTTCTCCAGTGAAGTTTTCGTTTGGCCTAATAGAAGTTCTTTTTCCAGAGAAGTTGGTATCATAACCACTCTTGAAGAACGCAGGTCCCTGGTTTCTCTAAGTGAAGGACGTATTGTGATTTTCCCTTTGTGGATATAGTGTTAACATCCCCAATGAAGTAGGCCTGAATTCCCCAGTGAATGTTTTGATGTTTTGGTGTCAGTCTGCTTTACTTGAGACTGGTTTTGCAATCTCCAGTAGGAATGTTACTTTTAAAAACACTTGTTTCCCCGGTGAAGCCTGAAGAAGGATGTTCTATCCCTGTATCTGTACTATTATGTCACTTCGTTTTGCTTACTTCCGAATTATGTCGCTCCCCAGTAAAGCTAAAGCAGCCAGTAGGTTTTGTTTCCTCAGTTGGCGTTTACTTTTTCTTGGAATGATCATCTTGGATGAAGTTTAGTCGAGTGTTGTTAGTGCCCGAGGTGGTTTTTCCTGGTTATTCCCAATGTTGTATATCTGTTTTGTCAGCATACGCATGATAACACTCATACATACATCATGCATAGCTAAAATTTGCAAATCATTATTCATTGACATTTGTTAATATTTTTGTTGATATATCATCCTATTTTGCAGATTTATGTTGTTCTCTCTTTAATAGAGTGTTGGCCTTGAGCAGAAAGCGTATATTCTTTCAATTTCCCCACTGAGTTGTCCCTAGTGGAATATTTTTGCTTTAGCCTTCCTGTACAGCTCCTGGTTCGGGTGGATTTGGTTTTCCCTCTTGAGTTTATTTCTCAAAGGATGTATTCTGGTTGACCGTTTCATTCTAGTTTATTTCTGGTTTGAATATGTGGTTCCACAACAATATTATTTAGTTTGGATTTCTGAAAACTTCAAGTTTTGGTTGGTGCATTTATTTTGCACGAGAAGACTTTATCTCCTCAACAGGAATATCGTGGCATCTCCCCAGGAAGTCATATTTCTTTCTCCAGGAAGTCATATTTCTCTCCCCAGAAAGTCATTTCTTTTTATAATCCTCCATGACAACAAGTAGCAGGTCTCTTTATTTGAGTAACTTGTGCTTCTCTGTAAAAGTTGACGTAACTCTTTTTTGCTATCTCCTCTATGAGTGAATATTTCGCAGTTTGTCGTCAGATTATGCCAACGAATGGCAAGACTTTCAATACCACAGAAACAACTCGTTGTGAAATCTTTGCAAGTGGAAGTCTCTTTATTTGAGACAGCTTATATATTATCCTTTCTAGGAAGAGTTCCTTGGTTAAAGAAGAAGTTGAGACCTATTCTAGGTGAAATGCCAGAATCTTGGGGAAACTTGTTATCTTTTTGCTACCTTCAATGAACATTGGTAGTTCATCGTCAGTGAACGGCGATGCTATGATATATTCTCTTTCTACCTTCAGTAAAAGTTGGTAGGACATCGACAATGAACATCGATGTTTGTTATCTTTTTGCTACCTTCAGTGAACGTTGGTAGTTCATCGTTAGTGAACAGCGGCACTATGATATTTTCTCTTTCTACCTTCAGTGAAAGTTGGTAGATCACCATCAGTGAAAGTTGGTGTTTGTTATCTTTTTGCTACCCTCAGTGAATGTTGGTAGTTCATCATCAGTGAACGGTGGTGCTATGATATTTTATCTTTCTACCTTCAGTGAAAGTTGGTAGATCACCATCAGTTAAAGTTAGTGTTTGTTATCTTTTTTCTACCCTCAGTGAACGTTGGTAGTTCATCATCAGTGAACGACAGTGCTATGATATTTCTTTTCTCTCTACCTTTAGTGAAAGTCGGTAGGACATCAGCAGTGAACGTCGATGTTTGTTATCTTTCTCTCTACCTTAAGTAAACGTCGGTAGCTTCGCCTTCGGTAGAAGTTGGTGTATCCTTTGACCATTCTACCATCCTCTTTGATTCAGGTCTTTTGATCCACCAGTGATTTATTATCCTGGTGGGGTTGCTCCCTTGTTTCTTTATTTTGTTACATCCCCAATGGTGATTTGCGTCCCTTTGGAATTGTCCATGTGCATTCATGATCATAAACATTTTCATGGCATCTTAGGGCCAAAAATAGGGTTTGTTGTATATTTAAGTATCTTCGATCGCGTCGACACGAAGATTTTTAACCTTCGCATCTTCGGATAGAAGAACTTATATAAGGGCAACTGTTGTACCCTAATTTTTGCCCCTAAGATCCTTTCATCATACCATGTTGATTCATTCATAATAATATTGTCAAATTTCAAGGTTGTGTTGGTTCATCACATTTCAAGGTTATCAAATTTGGTTGAAAAGCACAAGGGATTGATTGGAGAAGTTGTCATGGTTGGACAAGATTTTATTCCATTTGGTCACAAGTGCATATTTCTCTCAATGTTCAAGATATGTAAGTGGTTTTTGTGGCTATGAGCTCTCATTATCATCCTCAAAAACTTCTATTTACAAATCATGTGTGTTGGTACAAGAAGTTTGTTCAAAATTGTTAAAGTTCCTCAAAGCGTTCTCTTGATCTAAGGAGCTAGGGTTTTGAACTTCAAGGGAATATATCTTTCTCATCTCTTGGTATTTTTGAGTGATTCCAAAGACATGTTTCTCTTAAAAGGGTTATTAACAAATCACTTCAAAAGTTTCAAGGAGTTGTCATGAGGAAGAGACTCAATGAGGAAGAAAATTTGCAAGTCCTCCAGATGAATCCTCAATTTTCCATGTGTGACTTCAAATGATCATAACTTGGTTAATTTTTATCAGCTTGAGCCCATTCTTTTTCCATAATGATTTTCAAGGTGTGAAATTTATGCCTTCTTTTATGTTCAAAGTGATAAAATAGATGGAAGTTTCCTTAAGGATGCAAAAGATTATAGGTCATTTCATGATTTTTTGCCAACTTCAACAATTCATATCTCTCTCAATTTTTGGAGATTTTGAATGGTTCAAGTTTCAAAATGTCATTCAAGAGATCTACTTCATGCCATATTTTTTGGTCAAGAGCAAATTCCAAGTGGAAGGCCATGTTTGGATGCAAGACATTATAGGTCATTTTTGAAGAAGAACTTGAAATATTTCTAAGTATGGAAAGTCAACACTTTTTCTCCAACTTTGACTCAACACAACTTCCAGCTCAAGCATCCATTTGATTCCATTCTTTTTCCATTGCAAAGCTTGTAACCTCATCTTTCTAAAGCATCAAGAATCATGCCTTAAGACCCCTTGAACTGAGAATGCCATTGTTTCAAAAGTGGTAACTTAGAATTGAAGTTTCATTGCAAGTCAGAATTTGAATTTCATGTTACAACCTCTAAACCTCAAATTAGCACGCATTTTGGGTCTAAACATGATTAGCCAACTTTCCTAAGTGGATTAGTGCATCAAAATGCATGTTTTGGATGAGTTTTGACAAAAGAAAAGTCACATTTTCTTCATGATGCAGACCCACACGAAATCCCTCCAAGTTTCCTCATTCACCCTTTCTTTTGATCCTATTTGCTTCTCCTACAAATACATGAGCAATCCCATTTATTTTATCAAGCTTGGATAGCCAGAATCACCTTGCCAAACTTGATCCACAACTCAGAATTCAGTAACTTCAAAATCCATTCTCAAGCCTTTTTCAATTCAATTTTTCCATCTATTCACCTTCCTTGATCTTTCCTGAAGCTAACCACATAATTACTTTCAAGAATCGTGCACTATACTGCTCCATAGAAGTCCAGTTTCAGAGCTCTGCAACTCAACTTCAATAGGTATATTCCTTCATCAATTCTTCAAAACTCTAATATCATTGTGTTGCTCTCATTGCCCTGGTTCTAGTCGCAACACTTACCTTTTACTGGAAACACGTTTTGACCATGAAATTTAAAATCCCTTTTCAAAACTTTCCTTCCAAATTGCTTGAGCTACGGTTTATATAAATTTGGCGCGAGGGTGTAGTTGTCTTCGTCTTGAAGAGACGAAGCGAACAAAATATGTATGAGCTTCTGATTTTACAGTTTGAGAGACCTGTAAATCACGTTGGATGGAGGTTAAAGATGACCTACGTGTCATCTTCCAACCAATGATGGCACGCCACTTGTTATTTTTGAAAATCTGATTTATATTTGATTTTGTACTTTATTCACTAATGACCATGATATGCACAGCGCGCCAGATTCCTTGGATTTGATTACTAATGCGTTTTGAATCTCATCCAATGGTCCACATATTTTTACTTTTCTTTTCTTTTCTGATTTTTATATTTTAATTGTTTTAAATTTCAAAAAACCATAGAAAATTCATTTTAAGTCCAAAAAATCTGAAAAAATTATGAAAAAACATTTTGATTATTTTCTTTCTGATTTTTATTTTTCACAATTTAATTTTGTGTTTTGGTATTTTTTGTAAATTTACACTTTATTTGAATTGTTTTAAATGTTTAAAAATACTTTTATACATTTTTAAATTCTGAAAAAATTATGGAGTGATCCAATGATATTGTGACAAATATTGATGACCTTATTTTATTTTTGTTTCTGACCTTACTATTTTTTTAATCATTTTTGGTTTATTTTACCCATTTATTTTAATTTTAAAAATATTTTCTGACTTTAAAAAATTACCAAAAAATTTGTAAAATTATTTGAGCCTTTTTCTGATTTTTCTATGGTCTTACTTTTTATTTTTTGTTTAATTTGAACATAGTTGATATTTTTCTCTTTATTTTCTATTTTTAAACATTATTTTCAAACCCTTTTGTATATATTAAAATGTAATATTATTTTGTGACTATTTTCTGGCTGATCTTGGGTTAAATTTTGGATCATGAACTTTATTAACATCATTGGATCTATGGTATTGAGTTTAACTCCACAAAAATGGATGAATGATTTTAATAATAGTTTGATTAAATTTAATTCAAAAGTGGTTTGTATATTCTCTCTCATCCCTCTTCATCTCACCCCCTTCTTATTGCACTAAATTTTGTTGGAGCATAATCTCTATATCATGTCTCACAATAAATGGTGCATAGATTGCTATAGACCGGTGTTGTACCCCAAAATTTGCCCTCTCATTTTTCAAGGCTTTTCTCACAAGGATTCTCAAGGTTAAAGCTTGCACAAAGTATATTGGGATTTTCCAGCACCAGAATTAAGAGGAAGCTGTAAAAAAGGGAGAAAACAGATAAAAATAACATTTTGACGAATTTGGAGGAAAATAGGTCTCCTTCGATTCAGCCCCCTTCGATTGGACTTTGCACCTCCTTCGATTGCTCAAAAGTTGCTGCTAGCGTGCCTCTTTCGTCTGGGCATGTAACTTCAAATAGGTCTCCTTCGATTCAGAAGGAAATGATCTTCATACAAGCTTCAATTGAGTTTTTGTTTCCCTTTGAAACATTATCCTTTGACTCAGGAATGTCCTTCGACTCAGGAATGTCCTTCGACTCAGGAATGTCCTTCGACTCAGGAATGTCCTTCGACTCAGGAAGTAAAGGCCTCCTTTTGGTTTTCTTCAATTCAAAAAGTCAATAATCTTCTGAAAGCTTCCTTCGATTCATAAGTTAATAACCTTATGAAAAGGGCCATTCGAAGAACATATAGTTGATTCATTCGAAGGACACACAACTGGTGAAAACGAATGCTGTGTTGTTCTAGTCTGGTCGAAAGGTGTAGAAAGATGGAGGATTCGACTCAAAAGATCAAGTTGAACATTTAGACCCATAGGCTAGGCTACGTGTTTTCCCTTTTTAGGCCTTTACCCATTTGTTGTCCAAGACCACTTGCACTTAATAGTATAATACTACTTTTTAGAAAAGTTTGTCTTGAGCCTTGCGCCTATTTTCCTTCAGAAAGAAGCAACCCATCTGAACCATTCATTTTGCTTTTATGGCACAAGTGGACATTTACTTTCCAGCTGAGCCTTATTTTATTATTTTTGCTCCCCAAGCTTCCCAAAAGCCTTTCTCTATAAATAAAGAGTTCATTTTCACAAAGTAGGAGGATCTTTGGACCAGAGGAACGAATCCCCCAATTTTTCTCAAACACAACAAAAAACTCTCAAGTTCATCAACACTTGAGAAATCACAAAAAAAGCCCAAAATTACATTTCATCTTCTTCAATTCTGAAGAACTCCCCACACATAGAAGTTTGTTCAAACTCAAAGACAACCTTCTGTGACAACTCTTCGAACCAAAGGCAAACCTCCTGTGACTACTCTTTGAATTCTAGAAACGTCCAGGTAGCAGTTCAAGTTCGAATCCCACACACCAGCTTTGAGGTAAGTCTTTCTGACTTTAACTCTTTCATTCCAAACATCTTTATTGATTCATCTACTAAACCAATATGTAATAATCACGGCCTTCAATGTTAATCTTTTGTGTTTTCCTTTAAGAACTAATCTGTACAGTCCCCTAAAAATGTTTGAATACAAAATATGCATGCTTCGATATACTTTCTTCGATGCATACACATGCTTCGATACAGACATGTTCAGCACACACACACTTGTTTCGAATACACTGACCTGCAGGCCCAGACGAAAGACACTCCCTCACTTCTTTCAGTCTCCAGTCGAACGAGGCAGAAAGGCAGATTGCACCTTGCATTAGTTCCAGGCCCAATCGAAAGGCACAACATGCTGACTCCTAAAGCCTGTCAAAAGAAATAGCAAGAAGGGTGAGTCGAAGGTTACCGGCTAACACTCCTACAGTCGAAGGAAACAAAAAAGGTAGATTCGTAAGGGTCCATGAAGATTTGAGTCGAAGGGTGCTACTGCCTGGGTCGAAGAGCTCATTTTCCTTTCTTTTATTTTGTTTTTGCCTTTACATTTTCTTTCCTTTCAATATGGTTGTAATAGTGTAGGATATTTATTCCCTGCATTTTTATTTCTTTGTACAAATGCTAGTAATTAGATGTGTATGGCAAGATAAAAACAACAAATAGACAATCCTAATCAAAGACAAAATGCATGCAATCAAACACACTTGCACACATGCACCCTTAGGATAATTCCACTTATTGTCTTACAAAAATGGCCATGTTATGCATGTGGGATGTCTTAGCACAAAAAAATCGAAAAAGATCATAGTCCCTCGATGATGCTATCAAAAGCAGCCTTTCAAAATTATCTTAGTCCCTACAAAAAAGTTCTAAGTCATTTCATAACATTGGTATCATGGTCATACGATGACCCAACGTCTGTCCCTTCACATCCAACGATGGGGCTTCTTATCAAATCAATGGTAAGGTAGCAACATCTAAAGGAGGAGGTAAAACACATCTAAAACCTTTTGAGTAGGTAGATTACTTTTAGTTACTTGCTCAATTTCAAAATAAACATCCTTGCTATTTTCAACACAATCACATACACTTTCAAAACACTTTCCAAACATGAAATATTTTCAAAAGCTCAACACTTTGCATGCATTCTTACGAACGAGAATCATTGCAAAGTTCGCCTAAACGATGAAACCTTTTCAAAATACTTTCAAAACCACACAAAAGCACAATTTTCAAACAAAAGCAAGTGATCTAACAAGTAACTAAGAGCCCATGGTAAACCATGGATAGAAAGGGTGCTAATACCTTCCCTTTTCATAATCTACCCCCCGAACTCATGAAAACATCTCGAAAGGTCTTTCCTGTGCTTTTTCACCTTTCCTTATTGGATAAAAGAAAAGTCGATGGTGACTCTTGCTAAACCGCGACATTTGCGAACACAATCGCAAAACCCTCAAGTCAGTTCTCCCACCGCACCACAGAACTGGAGACTCTGCTGGGGATTTTGTCTAAAGTTGGGTTACCTTAGGGTTAGATCATATTTACTTGCTTATATAGTTTGATTTGCTTGCTTTATATTTTGGTTCCTTGTTTGGGTTACTGTTAAAAAATCCTACACCCGGATTTGGGGACACCTTTTAGGTAAGTAGCAATAAACTGTGAGGGAATTGTGCAGGGTATACCGACACGGTTGAAGCAGTAGCTACGTTGATGTGGAACTTTGGTTGGTACCAGTAACCCTTGAGTCAATCAAGGAGAGTACGAGGCCGCCGCATGGTGTCATAAATCATCAACTGACTTTAGAACCTTACTTGACCAACTTGGCCATTAGGACGTAGCGAGATGGCTTTGGTGCAGTCCAAAGTTGGTTGATACTCGATGCTAAACTCATTTAGGTTGGACTCTTGAGTTTTGTTTGGTTGCGAGTCAATCGCTTATTGAACGAAACTTGGGGGAAAGATCAGTGATATTGAGATCCCTTAGAACCCGATTACTTTTAACTAGGACAGGTTGAGCCAACTAAACTTCAAGAGGGTACTTACCTACAAACTCCATGCAAGCCTAAAACTAAGGATTTGTTTGCTTTGTGTGAATATGATTATTTGTATATAAACCTACTTACCTCGCATATCTGTACATAACATCATAACATCATACCATAAGAATTTTCAATAACCATTTCAAGGATCTCGAGGGTCTTTGATGCCGGTTGTGATGAACCAAACGTCTAGCAAGGGGCAGGGGATTTATTTTCCTTTGACCAAACACCTTCAAAGATAGAGTACAACAAACTTGAGTCAAGGGCTATGATCCACCTGACATGGTGAGCTTAATTCTCGTGGAAAGACATCCACCGACACAAAGTTCTCCAATCAAAGTTGTTGATCAAAGTTGAATCTCTAACTTTTTCTTGTGTTTACCCCGCGAGATCCTTGAAAACATGCATCCACATATCATGCATCATATCATAACAGGTTTCTCCCATACAGGTCTCCTTATCTTCCTACTGTTTATTTCAGTAAGACGAATATGGAAGAAACGGTGAAAGATCTCCAAGCTCAAAACGCTCAATTCCAACAAATGTTTATGGCTATGGCTAAGGGGAAAGAGGACCGGAAAGCTCTCCTTCTCAAAGAAAAGAAGAAAAAGTCCAAAAAGTCAGTAGGCGTCCTGAACTTGAGAAGAAGACCTAAAGCTCTAGATCTTTCAACTCCAACCAACATGGGAGATAGTCTTGAAGAAGCCCATAATTTGGAGATTGATGAAGTTGAAGCCGACTACTCCGAGGAACAATATCCTCCCGCTGATGACAAATACAAACAGTTGGAGGATCGCCTCAGTGCTATGGAGATTCAACAGATACTTGGCTTGGATTTAGGAGACATGGGTTTGGTTTCTGGAGTGGTCATCCCGCCAAAGTTCAAAATCCCTACCTTTGCCCTATACGATGGAGTCTCTTGCCCTAAGATGCACTTAAAGTCTTATGTCTGCAAGATTCAACCATACACAACTGATCCAAAGCTTTGGATCCATTTCTTCCAAGAAAGCCTAATAGGGACTCAACTCGAATGGTTCTATCAATTGGAAAGTTCTCGCATTCACACCTGGGAGGATTTAGCTGTTGCTTTCTATAAGCAGTATCAGTATAATGCTGATCTTGCACCAACTCGTGTTCAATTGCAGAACATGACCATGGGTTCCAACGAGAGCTTCAAAGGGTATGCCCAAAAGTGGAGAGATTTGGCTGGTAGAGTACAACCCCCTTTAACTGACAGGGAGCTGATTGACATCTTCATGGGAACTTTGACAGGGCCTTTCTTCAAACACTTGATTGGAAGCTCTTCAGTTGGGTTCACCGAGCTAATACTGACCGGCGAAAGGGTCGAAGATGGCATAAAAAGTGGGAAGATTCAAGAAGTTACACCTTCTGATGCTCAGAAAAAGCCCTACAATGGGAAGAAGGAGTCCAATGCTGTGTATAGTCAAAAGAGTCGTCATGACCAACATGTAGGAGCAATCTTGATCTCTAATCCTACGCCTGCTCAACAAAGGAAGGGGCATCAACGTAAGGAGGTCACGCCTAAAAGACAGTTCACCAACATCAACATGCCGCTGTCTCAAGCGCTACAACACTTGTTGAGGATGAATCTGATTGCATTAATAGGACCTCATCCAAACCCCAAGACTTCTTCTCCTAACTACAATCCTAATGCAATATGTGCTTATCATTCTGACAGTCCCGAGCATGACACTAATGATTGCTGGGCATTGAAGTACAAGATTCATAATTTGATTGACGCCAAGGAGATGGAATTCGAACATCCGGAGACTCTAAATGTGATCACTACTCCTTTTCCTAATCATTGAGAGCAACTTGTTTCATTTTGAATTTTCAATTGTAATTTCTTTTGTTATTCAAACAATTATCTATTAAATGTCAAACTTTGTTTCATTAATGCATTGCATATGTTTGTCTTGAATCCATCCATTTGTTTTCATTATACTTAAACTATGCTTTCTACTTTCTTTATGACATTTAACTCTTGCTAAAAGTTACAAGCCTTTAAAGGGAGGATGACGAAAACAATGCCATAATCTCATACAGTATGCTTTTGGACAGACCTTGCTGACGATGTACAGGCGTTCTTTCAAATCCTAAACACTGGAGTTATAAGGAAGATAATCCCTAGTTAACCCCTTTGAGCCAAAGAAGTAGAAGTTTTCTGTATACAAATTGAAACCTTTAATCAACACCTGGGGCAGGGTAGTCTCTCAGTTAATTCAAACGCGCGTTTAGCCGCAAACTCTCATTTCGTAATACAACGAATGACATAAAAAACATTCTCTGGAATCAAAAGACGGTGATGGTTCCCTATCACATAGGCAGTCATTATCTCTCAAAAAAAGGGAAAGGCCCACTAAGTCAAAACCTACAAAGGAGACTTAAGAGAACTGGGGCATCCCGCTGACTGTAATCTCAAAACAAGAACAGTCAGACAAAAATTAGGGATAACAAATAATAAAAAGGGGTCACTACAAATCCTCAACAACATGAAGAAAAAAATGTCGCAAAAATGACTGCCTTCCAACAAACTTAACTTGTTTGAACCATCATCAAAACGTCATCCCAGACTCAATTGGAGTTCAAACATACAATTAACTGAGCTTAGGATTGAAGAACATCACGAAGAACGGGTGGGTATAAATACACTTTGAGCCTTTATCCTTTGTTTCTTAAACCGTGAACCATGCCACGTTACAACCCTTCAAAAGTCCTAATTGAAGCATGGGTTAGTTCGAAAGCATACTGTTATAAAAGGTATCCTGACTCCTGTAAGGCTTTGCTCTAAATCCTGAGATTGAATTTTCTTACAAAATTCCTTTACTTACGAAAACGCATTTTTCAAAACTTCAAGACAAGCATAAACTTTGCATTACTTGAATATCACTGTTTGCATATGGCTATTTGTTTGACAGCGGAGAAATTCACATAATGAATATCCAGTGAAAGAAAGCTCTCTCAGTGAACAAAATCAATTCAAGTGGGATGACACTTCCATTAACGAATCTCCTATCAATAAGGGGGAATGACATGTCACTATCCAGCACACCTGGGGAAGTCCAGTCAAGATTCCAAGAAATCTCTCAAGAGTTGCAGAGTAACCAGGGGCAAGTCTCCATCTGCGTCACTTGGGGCATTGAACGTCAATCCCGACGAAGGGTTACGTACAGTCAAACATTTCCAGGCAGTGCCACAAACACTCGCTACTAGGGGCAGTGACAAATCTCCCCAAAATCCTTCTCATAAGATGATCCCCTAACAAGAGTTTAATCTCATAAAACCTTTCCCCAGCTGAGACGACTTCAAGAATCCTTGAGAACTTTCCCCAACGAAGTCGTCATCTCTCAAGCAGACCGGCAACAGGGTTTATTTCCCCAAAAATGGTAGGATTCCCCAACTTGAGTTTGCCTCTCCGACTACTACAAATAAAAGGACCACAACTCATCTTCCCCAGTAGACTATTCTATAATTCCCCAAGTTACTATGAAACCTGGACCCGACTAGATATCAATTCAACTTCGACTCCCCAGTAGAGCAACGGACAATCGAGACTCCTGAACTCTTTCCCCAAGCAGGAATAAACATACTCCTCACAGAGTTCTCAATATTCCCCAGCGGAGTTCTCCTCAAACAACAAAATAGGAATCCCCGGTAGAAATATTCTAAGCAAAGTTGAAGACACACATACTCTTCAACAGCAGTCCAGGATTTAACGACTCCCTGACATTTGTCAAGGATTTATTTTCCCAGACAAAAATGAATTCATAAACATTTCACACCTCCTATTTACATACATGATAAGTGCATACAACGCAATCTCATTTATTTTGAGAACATCATGACATCGTGCATTTCATACATCATGACATTGCATACAACTAACGTTTTACCGTTTTCAGGAAAAGGTCAATCAACAGATGGCTACCAGCAGCCTTTTCAAGTTCCAAATTAATACCTGTAACAAGCCAGGAAAACTATCTATGGACGACTGATTTTAGATTAATACTTGAAGCCAGATAGGACAACTATCTATTTGACCAGCTCAAGCAACCCTACACAGGTTCCTTCTTCCCAAGATGCAGTTTTACATGGACTCATCATCAGGAAACCCTACACAGGTTCCTTCTTAATTCTAGATGCAGTTTTACACAGACTCATCATCAAGAAACCCTACACAGGTTCTTTCTTTCCAAGATGAAGTTTCACACGGACTCATCATGAAGAAACCCTACACAGGTTGCTTCTTCCCAAGATGCAGTTTTACACGGACTCATCATCAGGAAACCCTACACAGGTTCCTTCTCAATTCCAGATGCAGTTTTACACAGACTCATCATCAAGAAACCCTACATAGGTTCTTTCTTTCCAATATGAAGTTTCACACGGACTCATCATGAAGCAACCATACACAGGTTCCTCCTTTCCAGTTGAAGTTTTACACGGACTCATCATCATCAGGCAACCCTACACAGATTCCTCCTTTCCAGATGAAGTTTCACACGGACTCATCATCAGGCAACCCTACACAGGTTCCTTCCTTCCAAGATGCAGTTTTACACGGACTCATCATCATCAGGCAACCCTACACAGGTTCCTCCTTTCCAGATGAAGTTTTACACGGACTCATCATCATCAGGAAACCCTACACAGGTTCCTTCCTTCCAAGATGCAGTTTTACACGAACTCATCATCAGGAAACCCTACACAGGTTCCTCCTTTCCAGATGAATTTTTACACGGACTCATCATCAGGTAACCCTACACAGGTTCCTTCCTTCCAAGATGCAGTTTTACACGGACTCATCATCAGGCAACCCTACACAGGTTCCTCCTTTACAGATGAAGTTTTACACGGACTCATCATCAGGCAACCCTACACAGGTTCCTTCCTTCCAAGATGTAGTTTCACACGGACTCATCATCAGTCAACCCTACACAGGTTCCTTCCTTCCAAGATGCAGTTTCACACGGACTCATCCTCAATAAACCCTACACAGGTTTCTTCCTTCCAAGATGTAGTTTCACACGGACTCATCATCAGGAAACCCTACACAAGATGCATTTTTACATGAACTCATCATCAGGCAACCCTACACAGGTTCCTTTTCAGGAAATTTTAGATGCAGTTTTACACGGACTCATCACCGAACAACCCACCTTTTGATACAGTTCAGATACACTCCAGACATGGACACAATTCTGATACTCATTCTTTCAACTTAGAAATTACAATTCAACAAGCATTCTTGGATACCATCTACAAGCCCATCTCCAACAAGATTCTATCACCTCTCCAAATGGCATCTTTAAGCCCATTCCTCCTATCATCGCATCGCCGAGTGCAAATTTCTGGGAACTCTAGTGTCCAATCATCTTCCACCTTTGAGTCACGAATGGTAGAACTCGCCAATATAACTCTTCAGGTTTAAGAAGATTGAACAGGGGCAACTGTTGTACCCCAAAATTTGCCCTATCATTTTTCAAGGCTTTTCTCACAAGGATTATCAAGGTTCAAGCTTGCACAAAGTACATTGGTATTTTCCAGCACCATAATTAAGAAGAAGCTGTCAAAAAGGGAGAAAACAAATAAAAATAACATTTTGACGAGTTTGGGGGAAAATAGTTCTCCTTCGATTCATCCCCCTTCGATTGGACTTTGCACCTTCTTCAATTGCTCAAAAGTTGCTGCTAGCGTGCCTCTTTCGTTTGGGCATGTGACTTCAAATAGGTCTCCTTCGATTCAGAAGGAAATGATCTTCATACAAGCTTCAATTGAGTTTTTGTTTCCCTTTGAAACATTATCCTTCGACTCAGGAATGTCCTTCGACTCAGGAAGTAAAGGCCTCCTTTTAGTTTTCTTCAATTCAAAAAGTCAATAATCTTCTGAAAGCTTCCTTCGATTTAGAAGTTAATAACCTTATGAAAAGGGCCATTCGAAGAACATACAGTTGGTTCATTCGAAGGACACACAACTGGTGAAAACGAATGCTGTGTTGTTCTAGTCTGGTCGAAAGGTGTAGAAAGATGGAGGATTCGACTCAAAAGATCAAGTTGAACATTTAGACCCATAGGCTAGGCTACGTGTTTTCCATTTTTAGGCCTTTACCCATTTGTTGTCCAAGACCACTTGCACTTAATAGTATAATACTACTTTTTAGAAAAGTTTGTCTTGAGCCTTGCGCCTATTTTCCTTCAGAAAGAAGCAACCCATCTGAACCATTCATTTTGCTTTTATGGCACAAGTGGACATTTACTTTCCAGCTGAGCCTTATTTTATTATTTTTGCTCCCCAAGCTTCCCAAAAGCCTTTCTCTATAAATAAAGAGTTCATTTTCACAAAGAAGGAGGATCTTTGGACCAGAGGAACGAATCCCCCAAATTTTCTTAAACACAACAAAAAACTCTCAAGTTCATCAACACTTGAGAAATCACAAAAAAAGCCCAAAATTACATTTCATCTCCTTCAATTCTGAAGAACACCCCACACATAGAAGTTTGTTCAAACTCAAAGACAACTTTCTGTGACAACTCTTCGAACCAAAGGCAAACCTCCTGTGACTACTCTTCGAATTCTAGAAACGTCCAGGTAGCAGTTCAAGTTCGAATCCCACACACCAGCTTTGAGGTAAGTCTTTCTGACTTTAACTCTTTCATTTCAAACATCTTTATTGATTCATCTACAAAACCAACATGTAATAATCACGGCCTTCGATGTTAATCTTTTGTGTTTTCCTTTAAGAACTAATCTGTACAGTCCCCTAAAAATGTTTGAATACAAAATATGCATGCTTCGATATACTTTCTTCGATGCATACACATGCTTCGATACAGACATGTTCAGCACACACACACTTGTTTCGAATACACTGACCTGCAGGCCCAGACGAAAGACACTCCCTCACTGCTTTCAGTCTCAAGTCGAACGAGGCAGAAAGGCAGATTGCACCTTGCATTAGTTCCAGGCCCAATCGAAAGGCACAACATGTTGACTCCTAAAGCCTGTCAAAAGAAATAGCTAGAAGGGTGAGTCGAAGGTTACCAGCTAACACTCCTACAGTCGAAGGAAACAAAAAAGGTAGATTCGTAAGGGTCCATGAAGATTTGAGTCGAAGGGTGCTACTGCCTGGGTCGAAGAGCTCATTTTCCTTTCTTTTATTTTGTTTTTGCCTTTACATTTTCTTGCCTTTCAATATGGTTGTAATAGTGTAGGATATTTATTCCCTGCATTTTTATTGCTTTGTACAAATGCTAGTAATTAGATGTGTATGGCAAGATAAAAACAACAAATAGACAACCCTAATCAAAGACAAAATGCATGCAATCAAACACACTTGCACACATGCACCCTTAGGATAATTCCACTTATTGCCTTACAAAAATGGCCATGTTATGCATGTGGGATGTCTTAGCACAAAAAAATCGAAAAAGATCATAGTCCCTCGATGACGCTATCAAAATCAGCCTTTCAAAATGATCTTAGTCCCTACAAAAAAGTGCTAAGTCATTTCACAACATTGGTATCATGGTCATACGATGACCCAACGTCTGTCCCTTCACATCCAACGATGGGGCTTCTTATCAAATCAATGGTAAGGTAGCAACATCTAAAGGAGGAGGTAAAACACATCTAAAACATTTTGAGTAGGTAGATTACTTTTAGTTACTTGCTCAATTTCAAAACAAACATCCTTTCTATTTTCAACACAATCACATACACTTTCAAAACACTTTCCAAACATGAAATATTTTCAAAAGCTCAACACTTTGCATGCATTCTTACGAACGAGAATCATTGCAAAGTTCGCCTAAACGATGACACCTTTTCAAAATACTTTCAAAACCACACAAAAGCACAATTTTCAAACAAAAGCAAGTGATCTAACAAGTAACTAAGAGCCCATGGAAAACCATGGATGGAAAGGGTTCTAATACCTTCCCTTTTCATAATCTACCCCCCGAACTCATGAAAAAATCTCGAAAGGTCTTTCCTGTGCTTTTTCACCTTTCCTTATTGGATAAAAGAAAAGTCGGTGTTGACTCTTGCTAAACCGCAACATTTTGCAATCACAAACACAAAACCCTCAAGTCAGTTCTCCCACTGTATCACAACCGGCCTCAAAATAGGTGCGAATTTTATATAAGTCCACTTACGATTGCTTAACATAACGCTAAATTTTGTCCCGATTCAAATAAATGATCATTCGTGGCCAAAACTTATGTTTGCAAGCCCAAGTATGTTAATTTGATCTCTTTAATCCAATAAACTTGAGATTCATGGTGTGGAGGCTTTGGTTCTACCAATCTTCTAATGGATCTACAACACCTTTGTGATCGGTGGATCTGGAACTGACTGTTTAACGCTGGTTCGCGAAATGTCGCGGAAGCAAGAGTCGCCACCGTCTTTTATTTTCTCCAAATGGAAAGGACAAAAGCACAGAAAAATTCCTTAAAGAGATTGCTCTCGGTTCGGGAGGTAGATTATAGAAAGGGAAGGTGTTAGCACCCTTTCTATCCATGGTTATCCATGGGCTCTTAGATACTTGCTCATTGTGTTTTCAAAATGGTTTGTTTGCTTTTCAACTGTGGGTTTAAAAAGTTTCTTTGGAAATTCCAGTTCGACTCTTGTATCGGTCCTCAAGAGTGTTTGAAAAATTGCTTTCGAAAGCTTTTTGAAAAGGTGTCGGTGTGAAAAGTATTTTTGAATTTGTTTTGAAATTAGAGCAAGTATCTAGAGTCGTCTACCTACCCTAAGTAATTCGTCTGTGTAAATGTCCTTTAAAGTAATGCCATCCCACCATTGAGAGGTAGGTAGCACCACCGTTGGAGGTGTTCGGGTCAATTCGAGGTTCGGGACATGGTGATCACCAGAGCAATAGGAAGATACCTTAGAAGCTACCCTCATGCCAGGTTCCCGGATCATGAGGACTTACTAAGACATCCTCTACTCGACGATCACCTTTCGAAGGGCAAGGCAACAATGAGGCGTACCCTAGGGGTGGTGTGTGATTTGTGTGTCATGTTCATTTATTTTTGTCTTGTCATGTCAAAGTGATCTACGCTTTTGTTTTTATTTTGTCATTCATTCTTGCATGCATTTATTAACAGTTAAAAAGATGCGGAAATTAAAAGTTCTAAACTATTACAAAGGCGCGGGTCCACATCGCCAAATTTAATCCAGGACCCGATTTGACAGAAAATAAATAAATAAAGTAAAAGAAAATAAATTACAAGGCTTCGGGAGAGATACATGAATATTTAAACGGAATAAAATAATATGCGAATTAAGAATTAAATCGAAACGAGGGCGTTGGACCCTTTTGCAAAATTAAATTACATGATGAAATTAATTAATTAAAAAAAGGAAAAGAAATTGTTTTTGTTTTTGGTATTTTATGATTTTAGGATTAAATAGAAAAAAAGAGAATTATGTAAAATTAAAATAAGATGCAAACCCTAATCCTAATTATTTTTAATTTATTAAGAAAATATTGAAGTTTTTTAACCTAAAATTAATCCTAATTTTTACATGCAAATTTAATTATAAAATAAATAAAGCTATTTAATTATCATGGGAGAAAAAGGAAAAAAAGATGAAATTAATTAAAACCCTAATTCTATGTTTTTTAGATTTTTTATTAAAAGAATTAAAATTAACCTAATTTAAAACTAAATTTAATTATATGCAAATTTATTACAAAAATATTAAAATAAAATATTTATTATATTTTCCCTCTTTTCTGGTTTTTTTGTGTTTTATGCTTTTTATGAAAATAATTAATTAAATAAACAAATACAATTAAAAGAAAATAGAATTAATAAATAAAAACATAGCAAACCTAGGGGGGTGGTAGTCCCCAAATAGGAGGTATAACCCAAGTAATTCAGGCCCATTTAGCATGGCCTTGTTGACTTTTGCTGGACGCGTATGATGCATTGACTAGGGTGCACTGTGTTCTCCAATCCATGGCCTTTGATCTGATGAAGCTGGACGCGTGGATGCTTGATTATGAAGGCATATGATGTATCCTTATCATTGACGCTGCACAGGAAGATTTATAGAAAAATAATATGGACATAGGTGAAGACCTGGGGCTCGAACCCAGGTCATGAATGTTATCAGTAACCGTGTTTACCACTAAGCCATCCCAAACGCATTTAATATATAATAACTAATAAACATTATAAAGAAAAACAAATGGTTAGTGGTTCAAACGCGCGAAACATTTAAACGTTCCAATCAGTGCCTCCCACGTAATCATCTTCCTCATGTCTTCGTTCTTCCTGAAAACACAACAAACATAGGCAACGGTTTTTATGGTGTTCTCTTAGGAACTCTACTAAAAAATAGCGAATAGCCATTGGGTGCTCATAAATTGAGCGCGAGGGTGGGTTCATAATCGTCTGGGCTTGCTGATTTGAGTGGTGGTGGTCAGGAGTTCCAATTTTTCCATATCACGAAACGCCCAATTTCAAGCTTCATGAACCCTAATCTGCATCAATGGAATAATTGCATATGGTACACGAAAACACAATTAAGATAAACGGTTAGCTTCAGAACACCTTAATTAGCATGAATCCATTAACAATATGCAATAAAAATGCCTAAATCTTGAAATACGATTATGCAAAAAAGTAAGAAAAGTGGGACTTCTGTACAGCGTTTCAAGGGCTTAGGGACCGTGTTCTTGATTCAGGCACGTTGCTTGACGTCCTAGGAATGCAATGGAAGGGGTTTTGTGGCTTGAAACGTCCTGCAAACAAGTTTTCAGAATTGGAATTTTTTGCTAATATTTCAAGTTTGTCCAAGGGTTTCTGCGCCGCTTCAATGGTCCAAGGCATTAGGTTTATGTTTAGGTTTATGTACTGAACGAATTAGGTTAAGAATATTGATCCAAATCTCTTGCAATGATGGTTTTGAAGATTTGATTTTCAAGCTTTGTTTTTTCAATCTTTTCCATGCATTTTTGTACCAATTAACTCCAATCTCTCCAAATCTTTCCATATTGGGATATGCACGAATTATTGAGAATAAAACATGTATAAAAAGATTGGAAAACTTAGGTTAGCATTTTTCATATATTTTATTTGATTTAAATGAATTATTATAAATAAAAATTCAAATAAATAAATAAAAAATGAATAAAGACTTCCCTTTGGGCCAAGTAGTCGTGCATATGCCATGGATGATGAATTATGGAAGAAAAATGGGCCCATTAGCAATTTTAGGTCATTTGAATCAATGTTGACTTTTCAAAATATCCAAAAGTTTCCCAACTTCCACAAGGCATAACTTGCTCAATTTTTAAGCTTTTCTCATGTTCTTGGACATTTTGGAAAGGTCTTTGAGTCCTCTAACCAATGTCTATGGTCCCATGTCATTTTGATTTACCAATCTCAAGTTATGGCCTTTGACTTAAAGTCCCTTTTTGTTGACTTTTGAAAAAGACCTATAATGTTGAAATTGATAACTTTTTGTGAGAGCATTTCTTGGACTTGAAGTATGAAGATGAGTTGTAGGAAATGTCTTTCTCTTCAAAATGAGCTTTGGATGGAATTTTTCTGATAATCCATGTGAAAGTTATGCCCTGGTCAATTTCAGTTGACTTTTTCAGCTGTCCAAATAAGGAAACTTTTGCATCTTGATGATTTCTGAGCCAAATTTTGAGAATCATGATCAAGCATTGATCAAATGATGTTTGTGGCTTCAAAATGATATGTTGACCAAAAATCTGAACTTTTGACTGTCAAATGACCATTTTGCCCCTACAGTTGACTGTAGTGCAATTAGGGTTTTTGACTGTGCAATTTTGTGCTGAAAGTCTTGAAACTTGATATGAGGATACTTGACTATATTTGTAGGCATGTGAGACTTGATTGGACCTTTGGAAACTTCATTTTCTTGATCAGAACAAAAACCCTAATCTTGACTGTATAGGAGACCTTTGCACTGTGCAACCCTTGGGGAGATTTTGAAGCTTGGCTTGGCAATTTCTTGGAGAATATGGGAGGGAAAATTTTAGGGTACAACATTTGCCCCTGTTCAATCTTCTTAGACCTGAGGATGCAGATTGGCTGACGTGCCTTTCGTAATCCGAGGGTAGAAGATGATTGAACACTAGAGTGCCCAGAAATTTGCGCTCACATAGTAGCCGTGTGGTGATGGGAATGGGCTTATAGATGCCATTTAGAGGTTGATGAATAGGATGATGGGCTTATAGATGCCATCTGGATGTTGATCGCGTAAGAGATTCCTTAGCGAGAACCTGCATACCTGCAAAAGAAAAATGAGTACCTGGCACGTTGCAGGAGCTGATTTTCAGATGCTTGGTACAGATGTGTCCTGACTGGTTACAGGAGCTGAGTCTGGAGCTTCAAACGGTGATGAATGAACCAGGGATGGTTACTACCTTAGCGTTAACGGTAAGAGAACCTTGGGTGACTTTAACTTCAACTACGCTCGTTGAGAAAATCTTGGTGGGAATTACCATCTTCGCAGTATCGGGAAGAGAACCAATAGGAAATTATAATCTCAAAGAAGAACCTAAAATGGAAATCTCATGCACCGTCGGAGAGAGAACCAATAGGACATTGTAATCTCAATGGAAAACCTAAAATGGAAATCTCATGCACCGTCGGAGAGAGAACCAATAGGACATTATAATCTCAAAGAAAAACCCAAAATGGAAATCTCATGCACCGTCGGAGAGAGAACCAATAGGAAAATATAATTTCAAAGAAAAACCTAAAATGGAAATCTCATGCACCTTCGGAGAGAGAACCAATAGGAAAATATAATTTCAAAGAAAAAACCTAAAATGGAAATCTCATGCACCTTCGGAGAGAGAACCAATAGGAAAATATAATCTCAAAGAAAAACCTAAAATGGAAATCTCATGCACCGTCGGAGAGAGAACCAATAGGACATTATAATCTCAAAGAAAAACCTAAAATGGAAATCTCATGCACCGTCGGAGAGAGAACCAATAGGAAAATATAATCTCAAAGAAAAACCTAAAATGGAAATCTCATGCACCGTCGGAGAGAGAACCAATAGGACATTATAATCTCAAAGAAAAACCTAAAATGGAAATCTCATGCACCGTCGGAGAGAGAACCAATAGGAAAATATAATCTCAAAGAAAAACCTAAAATGGAAATCTCATGCACCGTCGGAGAGAGAACCAATAGGAAAATATAATCTCAAAGAAAAAGCCTAAAATGGAAATCTCATGCACCGTCGGAGAGAGAACCAATAGGAAAATATAATCTCAAAGAAAAAGCCTAAAATGGAAATCTCATGCACCGTCGGAGAGAGAACCAATAGGAAAATATAATCTCAAAGAAAAACCTAAAATGGAAATCTCATGCACCGTTGGAGAGAGAACCAATAGGAAAATATAATCTCAAAGAAAAAGCCTAAAATGGAAATCTCATGCACCGTCGGAGAGAGAACCAATAGGAAAATATAATCTCAAAGAAAAACCTAAAATGGAAATCTCATGCACCGTCAGAGAGAGAACCAATAGGAAAATATAATCTTAAAGAAAAACCTAAAATGGAAATCTCATGCACCGTCGGAGAGAGAACCAATAGGAAATTATAATCTTAAAGAAAAACCTAAAATGGAAATCTCATGCACCGTCGGAGAGAGAACCAATAGGAAATTATAATCTTAAAGAAAACCCAAAAATGGAAATCTCATGCACCGTCGGAGAGAGAACCAATAGGAAATTATAATCTTAAAGAAGAAATCTAAAATGGAAATCTCATGCACCGTCGGAGAGAGAACCAATAGGAAATTATAATCTTAAAGAAAACCCTAAAATGGAAATCTCATGCACCATCGGAGAGAGAACCAATAGGAAATTATAATCTTAAAGAAAAACCTAAAATAACTTCTACTGAGTCTTCATCAGAAAAATCTGTTTAGAGTCGATTTAGCTGGACTAGAGAAGGCCTTGGACTGGATAAGGAATCTTTGGAGTTGATTAACTGAACCGGTCTAGGTCTTGAAATATGATTGAGAATTTAACTGAATCTTTCCTGAAAGGTAAAGGTCAGTCATATGCAATGCATGATATGGATCAAGCAATGATGTTCTCAACATAAATGAGATTTGTAAGATATGATGCGTCTATGCATGCTATAATGATGTATGTGATGTTTTATGAATGTATGTTTTCGTCTATGAAAGTAAGTCCTTGACGGGTGCCGGGAAGTCATATCCTGGGCTGCGGTTGAAGAATAGGCTTTTACTTCCGCTGGGGGTGATAGTTGCAAGAATACCGGTAGGAGAAGATGACTCCGTTGAGGAATAAACTTGGCGAATGGAATAACTCTGCGGGGAGAAAAGATACTTTAGCGACCTTGCTGGGAAGTGATACTCTGTGGGGAGAGAGATACTTTGCTGAGTTGTTGATCATAACTTGCTGGGGATAAGCTTGTTGCGTTGGAAGTGCTAATAGACTTCGCTGGGGATAAGAAGATTTCGTCGACGATGATCTTTCCGTGGTTTTTGGCTGAGGATAACCCAGTTATATCCTGTTAAGGAAATAACTCTTTTGAATAAAGCCGGATGACGCGTTCGTGCTTTGCGAGGGATAAGCTTCCAGAATCTACCGGGGATAAGCTTACTGCTTGGGGAGATGGGTTCCAATTTTCCTAAGGAAACTGATTGGACTTTCCTGGGGAAGTTTTGAACTGCGGGGGAAGTGATTCTTTTGAATGTTGATATACCGCCGGGGAACAATCTTTAGACCAAGACTGCCGGGGACGCTTGTTAAGAATGCATGTATATTGTACTGGGGGATGTTGAGATCTGTGGAGGGTGCCCAACTTCCTTAAGATTTGATAACTTTGCTTGGAGAAGAATGCACTGCTTGCTGGCTTACTCTCTGGGGAGTTAGGATACCTGATTGTGTTCTTTAGCTGAACCTACTTTGGTACCTTGGCGGACAGAACAATTATATTTCTTAGACAACCCTTCATTGCCCCTGTTTCTGAGGTATGAGAGGAAGACCTGTGAGGTGCTGATAGCTGTTGATGGGCCAACCTTCTTCTGGTAGGCAGGTGACAAGATGACAGGACATAGTCGTACGCTTTGATCCCTAACTTTTGCCTGGACTGCCCTTTCGGGTTTTCAGTCCACCGGGATACCCATTTTTGCCCAAGCCGCCTTTTCAGGTTTTCGACTTGCCGGGTGTACAGATTTTTCTCATTTCATCCCTTATTTTTGCCTAGGTACGTCAACCTAGCGGGTCTTTGATTTTGCGTAGTATCTTTTCGACTATGTCCATGCTTTCAGAATGTAGGGAGTTGCCCCTGTTAGAAGTGTTTTGTCATGCTACCAGAAGATTTCTGACCAGGCAAGATTTATTGTTGAAATGCCCCAGGTGACTCATGCGGAGATTTGCCCCAGACTATTTGGCCTTTGAGAGATTCTCCGAATCTTGATTGGACTGCCCCAGATAATGGACCATGGTCATGTCTGCCCCTTGATTGGAGGTATTTCTGTTCATTAGGCATTCGTCGTGCAAACTTTTATGCTGTTCAAACAAAAAGTCATATGCAAACAAAGTTATGTTAAAAATGCAAAGCCTATGTCTGTCTTGAAGATTTTGAAAATGCATTTTTTCATAAAACAAGTGAATGTTTGTAAAACGTGATGTCAACCCGTTATTTTATTGCGAGCCTTAAGGAGTCAGGATACCTTTCGTAACAATATGCTTTCGAACTAACCCATGCTT
Source organism: Vicia faba (assembly GCA_948472305.1). Classification (NCBI taxonomy): domain Eukaryota; kingdom Viridiplantae; phylum Streptophyta; class Magnoliopsida; order Fabales; family Fabaceae; genus Vicia; species Vicia faba. Next base: position 185,119 of record CATIWC010001880.1, read on the forward strand.
CAGCTAGGACTTTTAAGGGTTATAACGTGGCCTGGTTCACGGTTTAAGAAACAAAGGATAAAGGCTCAAATTATTTGTACCCACCCGCTCTTCGTGATGTTCTTCAAACCTAAACTCAGTTGATCGTGCGTTAGACCTTGGTTGAGTCTTTGCTTTGATATACCAGCGATGGTTCGGATATTGACAATATATTTTGATTAGGCAGTCATTTCCTTTGAGGGTTTGTAGGACCTCTTTCTTTTTGATTTCGTTATCGCTATATTTTTTTTTTGCCTGAACTGTTTCCTTTTTGGAATTACAGTCAGCGGGATGCCCCAGTTTCATAAGTCCTTCATAGGTTTTGACTTTATCGGGTTTTGATTTTTTTTGAGGTATAATGACTGCCTTTCTTTATTGCTCCTTCGGAACCATCACTGTCTTTTTTGTAAGGATCTCTTTTGGTGCCATTCGTTATGCACTTGGATCAACTGAGAGACTACCCTGCCCCAGGTTATGATTAAGGGTTTTAAATTTCGAAAAGAAAAACTCCTACTTCTTTGGCTCAGAGGGGTTGACGAGGGATTATCATCCTTATAACTCCAGTGTTTAGGGATTGAAACAATGCCTGTACCTCATCAGCATGGTCTGTTCAAAAGCATACTGTAGATTATGGTATCGTTTTCGTCATCCTCCCTCAAGAGGCTTTAGAATTTTAGATCAAGAGTTAACATCAGAAAAAATATGAAAACAATTTGCGTATAGTGAATACGAATATATTTCTTCAAAACAGACCTATGCGATGCATTAATGAAATAACAATGTTTAACATGAGTAAATGTTTGAACAAAAGAAAATTACAACTTGAAAATCCTAATGAGCAAAAGTCTTTTTATCTCAGGGCTGGTTACTTCAAATGGTGCATCCGATAGGGATGGCAGGAGCATTCAGCCTGGCCCATCTGGGTGAAATCCACAGCTCCTTCCTCGATCAGGTCCTGGATCTTATTCTTCAAGGTCCAACAATCCTCTGTAGCATGCCCCGGGCTGTTAGAATGATAAGCGCAGCGGGCGTTGGGGTTATACCTTGCCGGTGTCCTGTTGGGATTCTTAGGAGGGTCCCTTAGAGTTACCAAATTCAACCTCAACAGTTGTTGTAAAGCTTGAGGCAGCGACACGTTGAGCTTGGTGAATTGCCTTTTGGGCCTGTCTGCCTGAAGTTCGTGAGGTTGATGTTGAATCTGTGATACTGGAGCCATTTGAGGAGCTCTTCCCTTATCTCCTTGTCTCAAAGGTGGTTGAACAATGACTGGCTCTTTACCCTTAGACGTTTGCCCCAGTTGGTTACTCTGAAGCAGTTGGTTGATGAGAACACCGAGCTCTTCTTGTCTTTGAGCTAAACCTTGAATAGCAGTCCCCTGCCCCAGCATTTGGGCTTTCATTGCATCCATCTCAGCTTGCAGGTGTTTCAGCCGTTCGTCCTCAGCGCTGTTCCTGACAAAGGTCCCCATGAGAAGTGTCCTTAGCTCCTCCTGCCCCTTGGATAGATTCAGGAGGATTTCCCCGAACCGAGTCTCTTGAGCAAGAAAGTCCTGGTTATCTTGTTGTGAAGCCATTGCTGAAATAAACAGCGGGAAAGGTAAGTGACCTGCAACAAAGATACCTGTTATGTAATGATGTGTATGACATGCATGCAATGTTTTCAAGGACCTCGCGGGGTAAACAAGAAAATTTGTTAGAATTCGAATCCGGTAGCTTGATTGAAGGAACTTCCTGTTATAGAGAGTCCTTCTTCAAGGGTCAAAAGCTCACCATATCCAGTGGGTCATAGCCCCTAACATCCTTGGCTAGGGCAATCTTCTTCCAGTGTCAAAGCTCGCCATATCAAGTGGGTCATAGCCCCTGACAACTTTGGCTAGAGGAAAATAAATCCTCTTTGCCCCTTGCTAGATGTTTGACTCATCGTGGCCTGCATCACAAGCCCTTGAGATCCTTGAAATGGGTTAGGATGTATGCAATGGTATGATGTCATGATGCATGGGGTAATGTGGATAAACCCTGTTGTGAGTCCCTAATTAAGGACTGCAAACCAAAACCTGCACGAAACTTAGGATACCCTGTTATGAGTCCCAATTAAGGACTATAAACAAAACCTGCAAAACTTGGTAACCTTGTTATGAGTCCTAATTAAGGACTATAAACAAAACCTGCAAGAAAATCAGTAAACCCTGTTATGAGTCCTAATTAAGGACTATAAACAAAACCTGCAAGAAGTTCATGGGTCAGATAAAGCATGCAAGTAGTCAAGTACGAAGGCACACAAGTCACACAAGAGAAGCCCTTAGGGTTTAAGGCCAGTATGGGGTCTGGGTATTACCCTCTTGAAGTTGGTGGGCTCAACCTGTCCGATTAGAAGTAACCGGGTTCTAAGGGTCCCAATATCACGGGATTGCTTTCATTGTTCATCGTTTCGATTTAGCCACTGAACTGGCGACCGAAATATTCCAGGAAAGCAACCCTCAATTGAGTGTAGTATCGAGTATCAACCAACCTCGGACTGCACCAAAGTCAGTTATCTCACTACCCTAAAGAGGCCAAGATATTTCAATTAAGGTTCCTAAGGTCTGTTGATGCTTCACGACACCACGCGGAGGCCCCGTACTCTCCTTGACTGAACTCAAGGGTTACCGGTACACACCAAAGTGTCACATCAACGTAGCAGACTGTTTCAACCATGTCGGTATACCCCGCACAGTTCCCTCACAGTCTTGTTGCTACTTTCTAAGAAGGTATCCCCCAGATCCGGGTTAGGATCTATAGAACTCCCAAGCAACCCACAATTTAAAGCACACAAGGAAAACAATTGAAAACATAGTTATGAACTAGCCCTAAGGTACACCTCACTTTAAGTTTACTATCCCCAGCAGAGTCGCCAGTTCTGTGATCGGTGGATCTGGAACTGACTGTTTAACGCTGGTTCGCGAAATGTCGCGGAAGCAAGAGTCGCCACCGTCTTTTATTTTCTCCAAATGGAAAGGACAAAAGCACAGAAAAATTCCTTAAAGAGATTGCTCTCGGTTCGGGAGGTAGATTATAGAAAGGGAAGGTGTTAGCACCCTTTCTATCCATGGTTATCCATGGGCTCTTAGATACTTGCTCATTATGTTTTCAAAATGGTTTGTTTGCTTTTCAACTGTGGGTTTAAAAAGTTTCTTTGGAAATTCCAGTTCGACTCTTGTATCGGTCCTCAAGAGTGTTTGAAAAATTGCTTTCGAAAGCTTTTTGAAAAGGTGTCGGTGTGAAAAGTATTTTTGAATTTGTTTTGAAATTAGAGCAAGTATCTAGAGTCGTCTACCTACCCTAAGGAATTCGTCTGTGTAAATGTCCTTTAAAGTAATGCCATCCCACCATTGAGAGGTAGGTAGCACCACCGTTGGAGGTGTTCGGGTCAATTCGAGGTTCGGGACATGGTGATCACCAGAGCAATAGGAAGATACCTTAGAAGCTACCCTCATGCCAGGTTCCCGGATCATGAGGACTTACTAAGACATCCTCTACTCGACGATCACCTTTCGAAGGGCAAGGCAACAGTGAGGCGTACCCTAGGGGTGGTGTGTGATTTGTGTGTCATGTTCATTTATTTTTGTCTTGTCATGTCAAAGTGATCTACGCTTTTGTTTTTATTTTGTCATTCATTCTTGCATGCATTTATTAACAGTTAAAAAGATGCGGAAATTAAAAGTTCTAAACTATTACAAAGGCGCGGGTCCACATCGCCAAATTTAATCCAGGACCCGATTTGATAGAAAATAAATAAATAAAGTAAAAGAAAATAAATTACAAGGCTTCGGGAGAGATACATGAATATTTAAACGGAATAAAATAATATGCGAATTAAGAATTAAATCGAAACGAGGGCGTTGGACCCTTTTGCAAAATTAAATTACATGATGAAATTAATTAATTAAAAAAAGGAAAAGAAATTGTTTTTGTTTTTGGTATTTTATGATTTTAGGATTAAATAGAAAAAAAGAGAATTAATTAAAATTAAAATAAGATGCAAACCCTAATCCTAATTATTTTTAATTTATTAAGAAAATATTGAAGTTTTTTAACCTAAAATTAATCCTAATTTTTACATGCAAATTTAATTATAAAATAAATAAAGCTATTTAATTATCATGGGAGAAAAAGGAAAAAAAGATGAAATTAATTAAAACCCTAATTCTATGTTTTTTAGATTTTTTATTAAAAGAATTAAAATTAACCTAATTTAAAACTAAATTTAATTATATGCAAATTTATTACAAAAATATTAAAATAAAATATTTATTATATTTTCCCTCTTTTCTGGTTTTTTTGTGTTTTATGCTTTTTATGAAAATAATTAATTAAATAAACAAATACAATTAAAAGAAAATAGAATTAATAAATAAAAACATAGCAAACCTAGGGGGGTGGTAGTCCCCAAATAGGAGGTATAACCCAAGTAATTCAGGCCCATTTAGCATGGCCTTGTTGACTTTTGCTGGACGCGTATGATGCATTGACTAGGGTGCACTGTGTTCTCCAATCCATGGCCTTTGATCTGATGAAGCTGGACGCGTGGATGCTTGATTATGAAGGCATATGATGTATCCTTATCATTGACGCTGCACAGGAAGATTTATAGAAAAATAATATGGACATAGGTGAAGACCTGGGGCTCGAACCCAGGTCATGAATGTTATCAGTAACCGTGTTTACCACTAAGCCATCCCAAACGCATTTAATATATAATAACTAATAAACATTATAAAGAAAAACAAATGGTTAGTGGTTCAAACGCGCGAAACATTTAAACGTTCCAATCAGTGCCTCCCACATAATCATCTTCCTCATGTCTTCGTTCTTCCTGAAAACACAACAAATATAGGCAACGGTTTTTATGGTGTTCTCTTAGGCACTCTACTAAAAAATAGCGAATAGCCATTGGGTGCTCATAAATTGAGCGCGAGGGTGGGTTCATAATCGTCTGGGCTTGCTGATTTGAGTGGTGGTGGTCAGGAGTTCCAATTTTTCCATATCACGAAACGCCCAATTTCAAGCTTCATGAACCCTAATCTGCATCAATGGAATAATTGCATATGGTACACGAAAACACAATTAAGATAAACGGTTAGCTTCAGAACACCTTAATTAGCATGAATCCATTAACAATATGCAATAAAAATGCCTAAATCTTGAAATACGATTATGCAAAAAAGTAAGAAAAGTGGGACTTCTGTACAGCGTTTCAAGGGCTTAGGGACCGTGTTCTTGATTCAGGCACGTTGCTTGACGTCCTAGGAATGCAATGGAAGGGGTTTTGTGGCTTGAAACGTCCTGCAAACAAGTTTTCAGAATTGGAATTTTTTGCTAATTTTTCAAGTTTGTCCAAGGGTTTCTGCGCCGCTTCAATGGTCCAAGGCATTAGGTTTATGTTTAGGTTTATGTACTGAACGAATTAGCTTAAGAATATTGATCCAAATCTCTTGCAATGATGGTTTTGAAGATTTGATTTTCAAGCTTTGTTTTTTCAATCTTTTCCATTCATTTTTGTACCAATTAACTCCAATCTCTCCAAATCTTTCCATATTGGGATATGCACGAATTATTGAGAATAAAACATGTATAAAAAGATTGGAAAACTTAGGTTAGCATTTTTCATATATTTTATTTGATTTAAATGAATTATTATAAATAAAAATTCAAATAAATTAATAAAGACTTCCCTTTGGGCCAAGTAGTCGTGCATATGCCATGGATGATGAATTATGGAAGAAAAATGGGCCCATTAGCAATTTTAGGTCATTTGAATCAATGTTGACTTTTCAAAATATCCAAAAGTTTCCCAACTTCCACAAGGCATAACTTGCTCAATTTTTAAGCTTTTCTCATGTTCTTGGACATTTTTGAAAGGTATTTGAGTCCTCTAACCAATGTCTATGGTCCCATGTCATTTTGATTTACCAATCTCAAGTTATGGCCTTTGACTTAAAGTCCCTTTTTGTTGACTTTTGAAAAAGACCTATAATGTTGAAATTGATAACTTTTTATGAGAGCATTTCTTGGACTTGAAGTATGAAGATGAGTTGTAGGAAATGTCTTTCTCTTCAAAATGAGCTTTGGATGGAATTTTTCTGATAATCCATGTGAAAGTTATGCCCTGGTCAATTTCAGTTGACTTTTTCAGCTGTCCAAATAAGGAAACTTTTGCATCTTGATGATTTCTGAGCCAAATTTTGAGAATCATGATCAAGCATTGATCAAATGATGTTTGTGGCTTCAAAATGATATGTTGACCAAAAATCTGAACTTTTGACTGTCAAATGACCATTTTGCCCCTACAGTTGACTGTAGTGCAATTAGGGTTTTTGACTGTGCAATTTTGTGCTGAAAGTCTTGAAACTTGATATGAGGATACTTGACTATATTTGTAGGCATGTGAGACTTGATTGGACCTTTGGAAACTTCATTTTCTTGATCAGAACAAAAACCCTAATCTTGACTGTATAGGAGACCTTTGCACTGTGCAACCCTTGGGGAGATTTTGAAGCTTGGCTTGGCAATTTCTTGGAGAATATGGGAGGGAAAATTTTGGGGTACAACAACCTTTGGTCAACGCGGATCACTTAAACATCGTTGATAATTAAATGGAACTTGTGAGAATTCCAAATGGATGATATACTTGACAAAAAGAAAATGCAACTTGTTGTGTGGAGGCTTTGGTTCTACCAATCCTCTAATGTGTTCCAAATACAAGCTTCAAGATGGTCATCCAACTAACCACTAACTATTTACTTGTTTTACTTTATGCTTTTATTTTTTTTATGCTTTATGTACCATTTACTTTTAGCATTTACATTTCATGTCATTTTCATCTTTGCTCATTTGAGCATTTACTTTCTTGTCATTTTTACTTTGCTCACTTGAGCTTTTTTTTTAAGATACTTAATAATCAACATAAACCATAAAAATATTTAATGGTACTTGGACTATTTGGTTACTATCTTTGGCATTATGGAGCATGGGACTTTTTTTTCTTGGACTTAGGATTAGAAACCTTGGCCTATCTTGGAAGACCTTGTGATCTCATCTGATTATTTTGTCTGGAGTTCTTGAGGTTTACCTCAAGACATTGGGTTGCTTATTTTTTTGTGTGCAGGTTTTTGTGATTACACCCTTTGTTTGTAATATGGAATTCACCCGTATACATCCGTTACTCTGCCCAATTTTTGTGAAGACTTAATACACTTGAAGTTTGGTTCTCTCAAGAGGTATAGTATTTTTTTGCTTGAATTGTTTCAATACAAGGAATGAGAATTCTATCTTGGCTCATAATGTCAAGTACTGGCTTCTTGTTGGTTAGATGGTTCTTATCCCTAGCTTTTACCTTATGCTTTAGGAAAGTCCCTTCTCCTCCCATCTTCTTTAATTTCAAAAATCTTCTTCCTCCTTTTGAAAACTCTTATTGTTTTTAAACTTGAACCACTTTCCTAATAAACTTGGACTTATGTCCATGCATTTTCAAAACATTTTCATAAATAAACTCCAATCAACTTAATAATACCTTGACATTTTTTGTGAGAAGACTAAAAGTCAATCAATCTCATTTCAAACCATTTTGTCACTTTGGCTTTTATCTTTAAACTTTTCTCAAAAGATTGAACTCTTTTCAATCCTTGTAGTGATGCAAACAACTATACTTCTATAATATGTAGTGAAGAGAGATATTTTACACTTGGGTGTTGAGTGAGGCATTGTTGATTTTAAGATCCAGGCCATATCCTCCACTTTGGGATGATGCAAATTCTCCTTTCTCATAATTGTGGGTAGTAGGTATGTTTTCCACACGGACAATGACGATGATGTTTTATCTCATAAAATTAACCAACACATTTGTGTTTTAAGTTTTTAAAAGAGGAACTACGTGTACCTTGATCCCCTATTACATAAAAAGGTGGTACGTAGGCACTAAAGGTTCACAACCGCGGCGGGTACAAAAATTATAAAATAAATATATTTCTTTTCTCACATCCACTATCCATTTTTATACAACATTTTTCATAGCCAAATATACAGATTTCACAAAGAGGTTCATGCGGAGTACTGTAGATGTTTAGGGTGCTAATACCTTCCATTTGCATAAATAACCCCCTTACCTTGAATCTTTCCTCTTCTTTTTGGGTTATTCGCTCTTTTCCCATTCCTTTGGAAACAATAAAGCGTGATGGTGATTTTTATTTTGATTTCTATAAAGTCTAGTCAACCCAATGGATTATTCTTAAACATTTCTACCGCTACACTGAGGTAGAAGATAGTATGCTATTTTCTACCTGTTTCATCATGTTGTCCCAATACACATCTCATTGATCCTTCAAGTAGAGTCAGATGCATGATCAATGGTCTTTTGGGGACTGATGGCATTAAGATATGTGGCTCTTGTAAATATTGCTTTATTTTCTCGAAAGCTATCTGACATTCATTATTCCATACCACTGTTTGACCTTTTCGCAATAATTTGAATATAGGCTCGCACGTAGCAGTTAGGTGCGATATGAACCTTTAAATGTAGTTCAATCTTCCTAAGAAGCCACGAACCTCTTTATTTATCCTTGGAGCTGGCATTTCTTGTATGGATTTTACCTTGTTGGGGTCCACCTCAATACCATGTTGACTTACAATGAAACCCAGTAGTTTACCTGATCTGACACCAAATGTACACTTGTTTGGATTCAAACTTAGTTTGAAACTTCGCATACGATCGATAAACTTTTGTAAATGTATGATGTGATCCTCCTCCATATGATATTTGACAATCATATCATCTACGTACACCTCAACCTCTTTGTGAATTATATCATGGAATAGTGTGACCATAACCCGTTCATAAGTTGCCCCTTCGTTTTTCAGACCGAACTGCATTACTTTGTAGCAGAAAGTTCCCCAAGGTGAAATGAAAGTAGTTTTTTCCATATCTTAGGGTGCCATTTTGATTTGGTTATAGCCTGAGAAACCATCCATGAACGAGAATACTAAAGCTTGAGTTGTATTGTCCACTAAAACATCTATGTGAGGTAGCGGGAAATCGTCTTTGGGTCTTGCTTTCTTTAGATCTCTATAATCTACACACATGCGTACTTTACCATTCTTCTTGGGTACTGGCACGATGTTATCTATTCAGGGTGGATAATTTACAACCACTAAGAACCCCGCGTCAAATTGTTTGAGGAACTCTTCCCGAATCTTATTGGACATGTCTGGATGAGTTCTCCTGAGCTTCTTCCTAACTGGAGAGAAACCTTCTTTGAGAGGTAGTATGTGCCCTACAATGTTTGTGTCCAATCCTGGCATATCTCTTTAAGACTAGACGAATATATCCATATATTCATGTAAAAAATTGATCATCCTTTCTTTGGCGCTTTTCTCCAACTTTGCTCCTAGCTTGATCTCTTTCAGATCTTCTTTTGTGCCAAGATTAATGGTCTCAATGGGTTCCTGATACAGTTGTATACTGTCATATTTTCACTCTATTTCCCTTGCCAATTCTTTGGAAACTTCAAGATCTTTATCATCTTCCTCTTTAGCTTGGTTGATGGGTGCATCAAAATTATATCGGATATCAGCAGTAACATTATCGGTGATTTTGGGCATGGATCTGCACACTTATCATATTTTGGTGCAGTTTTTAGTATGTGAATTTGGAAAATGCGTATGAAAAAAAGTATTGCCATTTTTAAATATAAAAGATAAATGCAAGAGAAAGACAAGGATCTTAATTTAATGTGAAATATAACTTTTATTAATCGTGAATATTGTTGGAAACAAAATGGGGGACCCTTACAAGTAACCCCTATGCCTCGGGCTTGACATAGGTTCTTTAAAAACAAGAAAAATTAGTTTGGAAAGAAAAAGATCTCTGGAATCTCCACAGTTATCCAATTCTTGAGTTCTTTGCCCGGGGCACATTTATGGATGAAATCAGATGCCCTTTTGATGTTGTCTTTGTCAGATATCATTGCCACCCGTCCTCCATGCTATACTCCTTTGTTGATGAAGGTCTCCTGGATTGGAGGAAACCAGCCCTTCAACGCAGCCTTTGATAATTCGTAACCCAAACCAAAGTGATTCTTCTTCTCAGGTATTTCTGGGAGTTTCCCAAACCCTTTGAGGCACCACTTTCCACTACTATCTGTAAATCTCTCCATGAAGTTACTACATGTTTTTGTATTTTTTCCATCGGTAATGGTACCATTGAGGCAACCTCTAGGACTTAAAATGGTGTGGCTATATAGTCTTCATCGGCACTGATATACCTATAGGATTCTATGTGACTTACAAAGATATCATCTTTTCCATTGATTATGACCAATCTTCCTTCAATGAAGAACTTTAAGTTCTGATGTAAAGTTGAAGTGACTGCCCCTGCTGCATGAATCCAAGGTCTCCTGAGCAAACATGTATATGCTGGTTCTATATCCATGACTTTAAAAGTGATATAGAACATGTGAGGGCCGATCCTGACAGGAAGGTCCGCTTCTACAAACACTATACTTTGAGAACCGTCAAAAGCTTTGACTATCGTAGAACTTGGTCTTATCACAACACCATCTAGTGTCAACTTCATCAAGCTAGATTGGTAACACGTTAAGGGCGAAATCAGTATCGGTGAGTACCCTGGACAGGCTTGTATTTCCTATCCGAATAGAGATGTGTAATGCCTTGTTATGAACTCGGCCTTGTGGAGGTAACTCATTGTCATTAAAACCCAGATATGATCCAGACGTCAAATTTGCTAAAACATTGTCAAATTCATTTACAGTAATTTCCTCCGTGACATGAGCATAACTTAGAAATTTCATTAGTGAGTCTTGATGCACTTCCGAATTGATGAACAACGAGAGTATAGAAATTTTGATTGGGGTTTGGCGAAGCTTATCCACCAACCTATAATCACTCCTTTTGATTATCATCATAAATTCTTATGCCTCTTGATTAGTAAAATTATTTCTCGGAGGCTTTGGTTTTTGACTTTCCTCCACCACTGCTTTTCCTTTGTCCTTCATCAACGTATCATTTTTATTTTTCACCATAACATCATCCTTTTTTTTTGTTCAAAGCCAATGATTCGACACTGTGGGTCATGCTCCCTATTCCTGCTATATTTGAAATTGTAGGTCCTTGACTTGATGATGGCTCACATTCTTATTTTAAGCCATTGACGTATACATTCGAGTCATAACTCCATGGTACTGCTTTGTCACTTTCGTAAGGGGAAGGAGATGGCCCCCTAATTACCATCGTAGTTTTTGGAACTACTGGTATCCTTAGAGCTTGTTTCGGTGTTATCACTGGTGTTTCTGTTGATTCTCCCCAAGGACTCACAAGAGTCTTCATATTAAGGTTCAGCCCTTGGTAAGGAATTACCAATGACTTCTTTGTACTTTCGTCAATTACAGCCACATATTCCTCTTCAGGATATGATACGAATTGGACTATCCCCTAGTCCACTAATTTTTGTAATGTCTTTTCAAAAGCTTCATTATGCTCCAAAAGGAACCCCCACTTCAACAGATATTCCTTCAGTAAAATAATTGATGCCTTTACTCGTCTAGCTGCCCCAAAGTCAGTGACTACTTCAATTGCATTTATTGTTGGTCCCCCATGCAGAGGCATGGGGTTTGACTTGATATTCAGCTTATCAAAAGTGATATCTTGGGCATCCAACAAATATTGAACCTTATGTCTGAAAACTTGACATTTTTCTATGGTGTGCCCTGGAGAACTTGCATGATACTCGCATCTGGCATTGGCATCATACTTTGGTGGGAGTTCCCCAATTGGAGGAGCTAGAGATTTTAGCTCTACCAATGATGCCTTGACTAAGTGTTGCAATAATTGAGTGTGCAACATAGGGAAAGGATCAAATCTTCTATGTGGCCTTTCAAACCTGTTATGCTACTGTTCTCGTGGAATTCTCAATGGTTGTTGTGCCCTTGGTTATGAGGCTACAACATTAATCTCTCCCTCCTTCCTTTTCAGGAAATTAGAAACGTGTCTTTTTAAATTGTAAGGGGTATTAGAAGATGACCCTTGTATCTTTCCATTCTTTATCCCTTCTTCAATCCTTTCGCCGATAGTCACAAAATTAGAAAACCCCGACGAGACGCTTCCTACCATTTTTTCATAGTATATCCCTTGCAAAGTTCCCATGAACATATCGACTAGTTATTTCTCCAGAAGTGGTGGTTGTACACGGGATGCCATTTCTCTCCACCTTTGGGCATATTCCTTGAAGGACTCCTCCTTCTTCAGAGATAGGTTCTGGAGTTGCATGCAGGTAGGTGCCATGTCCAAGTTATATTTTTACTGTTTTAGGAAGGCATTAGCAAGATCTTCCCATGTCTAGACATGAATCTGTTCCAACTGCATATACTAATCTAGGGACGCCCCACTTAAACTGCCTTGAAATTAATGAATCATCAGCTTCTGGTTGTAAGCATAGGCATGCATCTTTCTACAATACATGCGCATATGGTTCCTTGGACATGTGATCCCCTTGTGTTTTCCAAAGTCATGTACTTTGAATTTTGGTGGGATCACCATATCAGGAACTAGACCCATTTCGAGAGCATCTACATCGAAAGAATCGTAACCCTCCACAAATTTTAATCTTTCTTAAAGATCTTTATACTGGTTGAGCCGTAAGGGATTCTTAGTATAATGAGTATGAGTTGTTCTTTGAGATGCTTGATTGACATCCTTTAAGTCGTGGTCTCTATACTGCAACTCTAAGTAGTTGTTTGTGTTGTTGACAGGGATTTGCAAAGTATGAGATGCCCCTACTTTCGGTGGAGATGGGATAAACCCCTCAGTATCAACTTGTCTTGTATATTGTTGAGCCATGGTGGATTTTTGAGGTCATGCCTCCAGTTCTCTCCTCGGTTGGTGACCGCTTGATTCACCAATAGTCTGCTATTTCTTCAAAGGCTACCCTAGGGATTTTCTCCTGTCTGTCAATGATGTTCTTCAAGGCTAGAAGAACTTGACTCATATCTCCTCTTTATTGAGTTGAAGTTGCCTTTGACTTGCTCAAGATCTTCCTTGAATGCAGCTTGGTTCCCCTCAATTTGTTCTATCACTTTCAGTTAATGGGCTCTTGTTTGGTACGATGGTCGGAGAGGTAGTGCTTTTCTTCTACCAATGGTTTAACTGGAGGATTTTGAAAAAAATGATTTTCTTTTGTATGAGATGCAAATGTTTGTGAATGCATGGATGCGTATGAATATTTATGAATATGCTAAGATTTTTTTAATGTCTTATTCACTTGGATATATTTTTTTTATTTTCCAGGTTTTGCTATTTTTATGAGTATCTAAAATATAAATACGAAAATGAGATATGGAAACAAAATTCCTTTATTGACAATAGTAGTTATCTTAAAAAAAAAGAATACAATTCTGATATTGAAAAATATTCCAACTTTAAACATTAAACTTGCTGAAAGAAATAAAATAAAGGGAAACAAATGTCTTATAAGAGCGCCTGTGGATGTATGCCCTGAAACCATCGACCATTGTTCTGCAAAGCTTTAGGAAGTATTCAATGCCTTTTGGTAGAGGAACCATCACATTTTCTGCATCTCCCAAGCTCCTCAGGATGTCTTCAATGAGATTGTTGGCTAAGAAAGCAAGTCTGGCGTGCTTTTCTTTATAGTATCAGTATTCACGGTAAAGATCAGGAATTATCTTATGATTATCCTTTCCTGCTTTGGCGATTGATATTTTCAATACAATCTTTTAGACCTCATCTCTATACAGAGTCTCCGTTGTATTAAGAAATCTTTTCGGATGCCTTCTAGCTCAATGCATGATTTCTCGTATTCTTCACTCTTCTGGGTGAGTAGCCTTTCTTCCATCATCCTTTTATGCGTTCCCCCACTTCCAGTTCTTGGCTGTCTCAGATTCTGGTGGTGAGATACTTAATTTGTTCCTCTTGATCTAAATAATCTTGCACCAAACTTTGGATTTGAGCCCTTATATCTTCTTCCATCACCTTCTTGTGTTGCATCGCCTTTTCATACCATCTATTTAATCTCCCAATTTCACTAGCCACATCCTCAAACCTTTGGTTATGGGAATCCAAGTTGAAAGTAGCACTTAAAACCCTTCAGTCGAACGTTTCTGCTTAAGACTCTCTTTCTCAAATGCTTCTTGATCTTTCCAAATCTGTTGGTCTTTTGATTCAAGTATGTGTTGCATTTGTCATTTTTATTTGGTTAAGTTATGAAGGTTAAGCTTCAATTCTTCCTTTTCCCTCTGAGCTTATTTCAAGGCATTCTTCATATCGCTTATCTCCTCCAAGGACATAGGCGGAGCCTCTAGGACTTCTGGCTTGTATTTAGGTTCTATGTTAAATGGTAGCTTAACAATTTGTACCCTATCCAAAACCCATCGAGTGTAAGGTTCTTTTGCTACAACATTCTTCCTTTCAGCCTTCCTTTTGTTAACCCTGTTCCAAGCCCGGATGATTTTGTTGAGAAACTCTTGGTTGTTTTTGCCCATGTCAGGAATGATCAATTGTTGAAGTTGTTCATTTGAGGGTTTATCTTCCAAAGGATACCCTAGTTGTCGTAGGTCCAAAGTAGGGTTGTAATTAATGCAACCTCGTCATCTGATCAATGGAACATTAGGAAAGTCCTCGCAGCTATAAATGATATCACCAATGTCCAGCTTTCTCGCATACCACAACATAGTATTAGCAGTAACAAACCTTAATATTTGAGGCCACTCATATCTTGTCAGATTTGGAATCAAGTAGTCTCCCTTGTGTAGGCGAGTCATGAACCAAGCATACAATAGTGGGAAGCAACAATTTAGAGTACCCCTTCCCTTTTCATACCGGTTATGAAGTTCATAATAAATGTCAGCAAGTAAAGCGGGAGGTGGATCCATATAAAAAGTTTTTGCTCCCCAAAATACGCTAATAGCCGTAGGGTCAATATAGTCCAAAATCCGAGGAAATAAGATTACACCAAATAGCAGTAGTCCTAAACAATCAATACAAGACTCCCATTCTTTGTTATTAGCAAAATCTAAAGCCTTAGTCTCCAAGTATAATCTCTTAATTCCTCGTATGTCCCCTTTTTTCTTGTAATTAAGCGATAATTCGGGATAAGGGATCCCTAAACCTCCTGCCAAAATTTTGACGTCAATAGTCTCCCATTTACTCACATAAGCTTTTTCTTTAGAGGAGTTCAACATTCTATCAAATTCTTCCAGAGTCGTCGCTAGCTGAAAGTCTTGGAAGGTGGAGCACCTCAATGGAGGGTTGTAAAACTGAATTAGGGCAGAAACAACATCAAATTACACCTCTACTTTGGTTAAGTCAAGGGTATCCCCATAGCAATGAGTGAACATTTTCAGATCCTTTTTAGACAATTTTCCTTTTATAGCTTTGATTTTTGTCATGTCTGACTTGATGGCATTGATACAGACAAGTTGTTTCCCTTTGGTATTCATCTTTAAGACACTCAACAAAACCTTTAACTATTATATATATATATATATATATATATATATATATATATATATATATATATATATATATATATATATATATATATATATATATATATATATATATATATATATATATATATATATATATATATATATATATATATATATATATATATATATATAACCCTGTGAATAAGACAAACAAATTATTATAAAGGATAATGAATGTATGAAATGCGAAAATGCATGAATGTATGGCTTAATGACGAGATTTTATGAAAGATACCCTTATAAGGTAGGCTCCTAGTTTTGGCCTACTAATATTCTACCCTCCCCATAAGGTGGTTTCCTTAAGGGTATCATGAATAACACTAGAGGGAAAGGCGCAAGGGCCTCCCTTAAGTGGAGTCTCTTTACAGATTGGAACTTTCGTCTCTAGGTCATTAAAGGTCTCTTCATGAGATTTGGGTTTAAAGATTGTACAAAGAGTCATATGTGTCATTCCAAAGTCCTAATTCCCAATAGGATGTCTCTTGAGACGTATTCCTTTCGCGGAATTCCACGGAATCTAGGCGAAGTCGTCACATAAACCCATAGGACTGATGTATCCCTTTGGCTAATAGACGAACCTTCTTTCTAATGGTTTTTGAAAATAATTTTTGCAATAATAAAATCCCACCACAGATGAATAAAAGATAAAAATATAATAATAAACAACAATTAATAAATAAATAAAAGTAAAATAGAAGAATAAATAAACCTAAAATCCCTTAACCAAAAGAAAAGGTTTCTAAACCCTAGGGTTGAGTCCCCGACAGAGTCGCCAGCTGTTGTAACCGTTTTGAAAATGAGAGTCGCCACCCTTAATTTTTATCTTTTGGAAGGGAATATAAAGGATAACCCTAATATGGTCAGAGATTCTAAGTTTTGGACTCATTCTTAGACGAAAGGAAGACGTTAGGCACCCCTCGTCTACCTTGTTCACAAGGATACTAGGGTTTAGAATTACGGTTTAGGAAATAGGGTTTTAATTTTTTACTAGGGGAACTCGCCACAATTTTAGTCGTATGCCTATGTATCCTCTTAAGAGGAGTCAGATTCCCAATTCATAGTTTGTATGGGTTGGTGTTTTTATGGATTACAAAGATATTTCGAATTCTCCTTGTACTTAGTCCAGGTGTGTGAATAGCAGAGATTTTGGACAAAGCGCGTAGTTAATTAAAATATATTCATAATCATTTTTGAAAATCGATTGCTGAATTTAATTTGATTTATGAAAATGATTTGGTGTTGGTTGAATATTTCTTAATGTATTAATTGTAAAATATCTTATTAATGCATGACTAAAAAATAAATTTTATGCAATAAAATAAATAAATATTTGGATGCATATTTAGAAAAAAAAATAATATTTGATTCTATGATTAATACAATATTATAATTATAAAATTGGAAAATATAAAAATTAACAATTATAAAATAAAAAGAAATTAAAAAACACAGGGGGGTGTGAACTATGTTAGGCTAGTAAAATAGGGGGTGTTAACAACATGGGTCAAACTCCAGACATTAGATTTGGCCCAGCAGCGCAAGGGGGTGTCAATTCTAGTTTAAAAGTAAAAAATGGGGGTGTAAGGAGTAGGGCTTTTGGCCCAGGAAGTTGTATGAGCGGCCTAACGAGAACGGGTTACGTGTGTGTATGTGTGTATGATGCTACGATGGGGATGCACGATTTGGATTGTTTGATTGAGGTCGTGTGGTTGATAAGTGGGTGCATGGTAAAGCGCAAAGCACATTATCATAGGGAACAATATATTTTGTTTTACATTTTATTTCGTCATTTTCATCTTTCTCTCTGAATCCTCCCTCATTCTCTCTTCTCTCTTTTATCTTCCTCCTCTAACCCTAATAATACAGAGAGGAAAAAAAAAGCTAATCTCCGCTGTTCGACCCCCCCCCCCCCCCCCAAATTAACCTTAATCCCCCAAATCTCTTCCTAATAGACACAAACAAGGTCAAAATAGCAAAAAATCGAAAGCTAAGTATTAAGATTTACCTCTACCCATCGCGATTTTTCTGAGTCCCGGAGTTTTTCGATCTCTAATCCTTCCCTTTTCTTCTTGTTTCGTAGATATCAGAGGCTTTTAATGTGGAGCGGTGATGTTTTGATGGAGTGGCGACGCTTCAAGGAGAGATAGGGTTTCAAATATTGAAAACCTGAGTTGGAGCGGCGATAAAAGTTGATGGTGCCGGCACTCTAACCTCCTTCCCTCAATATCTCCTTCTCCGTTTTTCAATGTTTTGTATAAAATTGTCTTGTGTAAAATTCCCCCCTCCCTTCTGTCTTTGATTTCTTAGGTTTTATAGTGTTTTAGGATTAGGTGTTTTAGGAAACAATTTATGATTTTGTCGTTACTCAGCAGAATTGAAGGAATTAGAGATTAGAAATTTGATTGAAATGTTATATATTTGATTT
Source organism: Vicia faba (assembly GCA_948472305.1). Taxonomy (NCBI): domain Eukaryota; kingdom Viridiplantae; phylum Streptophyta; class Magnoliopsida; order Fabales; family Fabaceae; genus Vicia; species Vicia faba. The sequence continues at coordinate 203,112 of CATIWC010001880.1, forward strand.
GTTTATGTATTTGATTCTTTTCTGCTTTGTATTAAGATTTGATTCGGATTATGTTGTAAATTTGTTTTGATATGTTTCAATTTGATTTTTGTAAAAATTGTATCAATTTCTGCTTATAAGACCCACAGACGATTCAAAGTGTAATGTAAAGATTTCGATTTTATTTTATTTGGAATATAATCTGAACAATAATTGTTTCTAAAATTAATCACACGTTTCTTTTCCTTAATCCAAACAGTAACCGTTTCTTTCTCTCTACGATCTGAACAGTGAACATTTTAGACTTTGCGCCTGGGCCTTGTTTGAGTTTGGACTGAGAGCTTCACTTTTGGACTTTTCTTAATCAATTGTTTTCTTCTCAATAATAAAACTAATATAATCTTTAATTAAACTTAAAACACTAAAGTGATACGGTGGGAGAACTGACTTGAGGGTTTTGCGTTTGATCGCAAATGTTGCGGTTAACAAGAGTCGCCATCGACTTTTCTTTTATCCAAAAGGAAAGGTGAAAAAGCACATGAAAGACCTTTGAGATTGTTTCTTGAGTTCGGGGGGTAGATTATGAAAAGGGAAGGTATTAGCACCCTTTTCATCCATGGTTTTCCATGGGCTCTTAATTACTTTCTAGATCACTTGCTTTTGTTTGAAATTGTGCTTTGTGTGGTTTTGAAAGTATTTTGTAAAAGAGGCCATTGTTTAGGCAATCTTTGTAATGATTCTCGTTCGTAAGAATGTATACAAAGATGTTTGTCTTTTTGAGAATGTTTTCAAGTTTGTAAGATGTTTTGAAATGTGTGTTTGTTTTAAAAATAGCAAGGATATTTGTTTGAAATAGAGCAAGTAACTAAAAGTAATCTACCTACTCAAATGTCTTTCTTGTTCATTTTCTTTTCCTTTGATATTGTTGTCTTATCAATGATTTGGTAAGCAACCCTATCTTTGGATGTAAACAGGATCGGCGTGGGTCATCGTATAGCCATGATTAGAAATGTTGCAAATTATCTTAGCATTTTTGAGGGACTAAGATCATTTTTGTAAGGCAACTTTGAATAGCGTCATCGAGGGACTATGATCTTGTATTTGTTTGTTTTTGCTAAGACACTTTACATGCGTAATATGACCATTTTGTATAAGGAAACCAAGTGGGATAACCCTAAGGGTGTCTTGTATGCAAGTGTGTAATTTTCATGCTTGATTTTGTCTTGGATTAGGGTTTTCTATTTGATTGATTATATCTTGCCATACAAACCCTAATTACTAACATATTATATAAAAAGCGATAAATTGCAAAATTTAGAGATTACTATGCTATTACAACACTTTGTGGGAGGGGGGTATACAATTGATGAATGGGGATTGCAATAATATAAACCTAATTAATCTATTACAACCAAATTGAATTCATACAAGTATTGGATTAAATAATGTACAAAATAAATTAAATAAGTAAATATGTATGAATGCAAAGAAGATTTTGTTTGGTTTTTATGTGAAAAAAAGTTTTAATCCTACCTAATAAATAAATCAAGATTATTTCAAATTAATTAAGGAAGAAAAATATTTTTTAGAAAAGATTTTGATTAAACCCTAATCCTAATTTATTAAAAGAAAATAAATTTCTTTAAGTATTTTTGTATTGAAAATAACATATGGTATTTATGAAGTATTTTGGCCTTTTTATATGTGAAAATAAATATTTAATAGCGGTGAAGAAAAATAAATATTTAACCTAATTCTATTTTAATTTACAAATTTATTTAACAAAAATAGATAATATATAACTAAATAAAAATGTTTTTTTATGAGAAAATAAAATAAAATAAAACAAAATATAATATTGATCATTTTATATTTTTTATGATTTTTATTATTAAGGAAAATATATTTAATAAAATAAAAATGAAAATAAAAATGAAAATAAAAATGAATAATAAAAATAATGGGCCAAGGGTGCCATGAGTAAACTGTAGGCAGGAAGTTAGCAAAAATATAGGGCCCAACGTCCAGAAGCCCATGCTACAAACAAACAAAAAAAGTGGAAAAAATTATGAAAAATTGCAAAAGGCAGCGCCAAGGCTCGAACTCGTGATCTAGGGCATTTCTGCGCGCTGCCTTACCACGGGGGTGGTTGTACATTCGTTAGTCTAAATGAAAGAAAAAATACATAACATATAACGCTTCCTTGCCCTGTACTTTATCTTCAACCTTTGGCCAACCGGACTCCCTGTAACTTTTTCATGTCTCAATAAAAATGGAAAGTGATAACATGAACATTATAGCATTTCACCTCACGATTCTAACCATATGCATAACGAAAACTATAAGTCCAAGATCAAAGATAATTTTGTTGGCCCTAATTCTTAACCTAGTTTTTCCACGAACTTCAAACTTAAAATTCTCTAAACTCAGGTCAAATAAATGCAAGCTATGGATATGTACAGCTTCGTAGCAATGATGCCTACATTCTATATTCACAAATAGAAAGCTAACTATATCTGTATCAAGAGTTAGAAAAACAGAAAACTCACCTTGAAAATGGAAATCGTGTTTGAAAATGAGCTTGCTTTAGGATGCTGTGATGATCAGGTTAGCTTCCTTGAACCTCTAGGAAGCTAATGCAATGCTTAGCTTGTCTTGAGGGTGGCTGGAATGGTCTAGAGAAGTCCACCTATGTTGCTCTGTTTTTTACTTTCAACAATGGGGAAGATGGAGTTACAGTGGTGTTTCAGGGTGTGGGATGGTTTAGTTATATGGTAAGGAAGCTTGGGAAAGCAAAAGGCCTGAAAACGCACGAGTGGAATGGAAGATTTAGTTCACAAGTCAGAAATGGCAAGTTTGGAGGCTTGTTATGCAATTTCTGATTCTAAGGTGTTTCAAAGCTTGGGCATGCGTGGTTTTAGTTTCAAAATGATGGCTTTATATAAAGCAAGAGGTTAGAGGACTTGTGCTTGCTCAGAAGTACAAGATCACATGTCTTGCTACATTTCTTATTTTTGAAGCAAGTGTGAGAAGTGACTTCTTAAGGCATCAATCTGAGCTTATAGGGTGGCTTGAAGCTCTAAACATATTTTGCTCAGGTTTAGAGACTTGGTTTGTGCAGAAAGAACAAGTCCAAGGCTCAAGAAATGAAAAAAAATGCAAAAAACATGCTTTTCTAAAATGGCAATGTTGCCTTTCTTCCAAAAATGGCTATTTATTTGTACAATGCATTGAAGAATGGTGGAGTGTCAAACGAGTTTGAGGCCTGAAAATTGAAGATTGTACAGCCAATTTGCAAATTTGAAAACTTGTTCTTCATGAAATGGTTTGAAATCAAAGTGAGAAATTTCCAACATCATCTCTTCGATTCTCCATACTAAAGAATGATCTCAAGGAGTTCTTGGACATTTTGGAAAGCTTGTAATGTACTCTACAACCCATCTTTGAAATTATTTTGAATATTCCTCTTGGAACTAGGTGAAAAGTTTCCATGAAGTTAAGTCAAAAACCTGCCTAACTAGGGCAAAATTTCACTAAGTTATTTTAGTTCATGAGCATGTATTCACAAAATCATATCTTTAAATCCAAGCATCTTTAGGAAAAACTGTGTAAAGTAAAGTTGTAGATTTCATGGAGATCTACAACTTTCATGTTGGGAACTTCCTTTGAATCATTTTGTATCATGGTGAAAATTTGGCCTAAAGTTGAGAAAAAATAAGAAATTTTCTTTACTTAGAAAATTTCTAAGTTAGAATTATTCAAATTCTCAAATCCAAATCTTAAATCTTTGGTTTCTTGATGAACAAGTTTCACATTTTGACATGTTTTGATGAATTATGATCCTTGGCACTTAAATTTGACCAAAAAGTCAAAGTTTGACTTTTCAGTGCACAATTGACTTTTGATCAGTTGACTAAAAAATTCATTTGTCAATCCAATGAATTTGTAATGTTTTGAATCATGTCATTAGGTCAAGATGATTTAAATCTTGAAATCATGCTTCAAACCAATTGATCATTTGCTAGGTCAAAAATAAGAAATTTCCCCTTCTCAGTCAAAACCCTAATTTTGACCATTTTGCCCTTTTGATGATTCGATCAAATTTCTTGGGGAATTGTGGTTCAAACTTGATCAAATCATACATATGAGTCTAATATGTTGATGTGGATAAAAAATTATGAAATTTTGACTGAAAATTGGCCATGGTTGACTTTTTTTCCCAATACAACTGATTTTCAAGTCAATTGTCCAATTGACTGATCAAAAGTGTGATTCAAGGCTTGAAACTTAACATGAGTAATCTTGGGGGTCCATAATGATCCTTGAAAGTCAAATGAAGAATTGATAGTCCAAAAATCCTTGTGCAAACTCAAACCCTAATTTTGGTCATCAATGCATGAGGAGGTGTCTTGAGCTGATCAAACCCTAGTGCAGTCTTAAGTCAAGGAGATCTTGTGAGTAAATTCTTGATAAGTGAGAGGGAAAATTTTGGGGTACAACAGCTTCCCCTGTTCAATCTTCTTAAACCTGAAGAGTTAGACTGGAGAGTTTTTCCATTCGTGACTCGAAGGTGGAAGATGATGGGACACTAGAGTGCCCATAAATTTGCACTCGATGATGTGATGATAGAAGGAATGGGCTTACAGATGACATTTGGAGAGGTGATAGAAAATTATGGAGATGGGCTTAAAAGATGCCATCTGAGAGTGATTGTTGAATTGTAATTTGTAAGCTGAAAGAACGAGTACCAGAATGGCATCTGTGTCTGGAACGTATTTGTACTGTATTTGAAAATCGAATCTGAATGAATATCAGAATGGAATCCGTGTTTGGAGCGTATCTGAACTGTATCTGAAAAGTTGAATCTAAATGAGTATCAGAATGACATCCGTGTTTTGAGCGTATCTGAACTGTATCAAAAGGTTTGAATTTGAATGAGTATCAGGATGACATCCATGTTTGGAGCGTATCTGAACTGTATCAAAAGGTTTGAATATGAATGAGTATCAGGATGGCATCCGTGTTTGGAGTGTATCTGAACTGTATCAAAAGGTTTGAATCTGAATAAGTATTAGAATGGCATCCGTGTTTGGAGCGCATTTGAATTGTATATGAAAACTTCGAAAATATTAATGATAACTGTTAATCTTTTCCTGAAAAGGGTAAAATGTTAGCTTAAAATGCCAAGTCATGATACATGAAATATGTGCATAATGGGATTATGTTGTATGTATTTGTGTTTATCAATGTTTATGATATATGTATGCGATATATGCGTATGTGAGTTGATTTGCTGCATTGCTGTTTGATTTGGGGAAAATAAATCCCTGACTACTGCTGAGGATATGGAGCGTAAATCTTTTTGTTGATGAATTTCTGTTTTGAGAAACAAACTCTATTGTAAATGCCATGTGCTGCTTGTAAAACCTGTTGGGGAGCCCTGAGAAATTTGACAACTTCTACTGGGGATCAATAATTTGAAACCTCATTCCGCTGGGGATTTGGACGATGCACTGCATAGGATTACTTATGGAATAGCCTAAAGATATTTCTCTATTCTTTCAACCTATCAGTAATCGCCTCTTTTCATTATGTTTATTTGTAAACAGTAATTATGTTCAAATGCATATGCTCAACAATGAATCATTGGACGTTTTTGTAAACAAAACAAGCATAAATAAAAGACAAACAATTTTTTGCACTTTCAAAGGAATATTTTGTATTGATTTTGAATAAGTACTTTTTTTGTACAAGGAGACAAACATTCTAGTAAGAGAATGCTGTCGTAAAAAATGAAAATTTTGATACAAAGAAAAGATAGCTATGTGCACAAAAAATCCCATGGGGTTTCCATTCTGCTATAGCCTTCGTATCTCCGAGCGTCTTGTCTATTTGTTTCCTTGTCCGAAGATGATTGAATTGATCAGAACCTCTGAGTTTGTCAGTGGTAGCCAAAGGTTGTCCATAAAGTTATCCAATGGGACATAGTCATACGCTTTAATTCCCTAACTTTTGCTTGGACCACCCTTTCGGGTTTTCAGTCCACCGGGAAAACCTTTTTTTGCCCAAGTCGCCCTTTCGGGTTTTCAACTTGCCGGGTGTACAGAATTTTTTTTGTTTTATCCCTAACTTTTGCCCGAACCCTTTTGGTTCGCGGGATGCCCTTGTTTTGCCTAGGCATGTCAACCTAGAGGGTCTCTTATGCGTAGTATCTTTTGACTATGTCCGCGTTCGCAGGGTGTGGCAGGTCGTCGCCATCCATGGTGGTCAAGATCATTGCTCCACCAGAGAAAATGTTTTTGATTACAAATGGTCCTTCATAGGTAGGAGTCCATTTTCCCCTGGGATCATTTCGTGGCAAGATGATACGTTTGATCACTAGATCCCCAACTTGATACACTTGGCGCCTGACTTTCTTGTCGAATGCCTTGATCATCCGTTTTTGATACATTTGACCATGGAAAACAACAGTAAGTCTCTTCTCATCGATCAAATTCAGTTGATCAAGTCGAGTCTGGATCCAATCGTCTTCATTTAACCATGCGTCCTTCATAATCCTCAAAGAGGGGATCTGAACTGCAATAGGCCGGACAACTTCTATGTCGTAAACCAAAGAATAGGGTGTTGCCCCAGTTGATATGCGAGCCGTGGTACGATAACCGTGGAGAGCTAATGGTAGCATCTCATGCCAGTCTTTGTATGTTACTGTCATTATCTGTATGATCTTTGTATGTTCTGACATATCAGGCCTCATCTGACATATCAATCCTCTCTTGTAGGCAGACGATGTACCACAATATCTTCACCAAGTCCTGGCATATCTTCATATAACTAGGTGTCGCACACTTTTCTGGTGCTCAATTGCGACAATGATGATATGTAAAGAAATGTAGCGGTAAAGATCTAAGATTAAGCCATCAATTGACTTATCTTAACATAATGAAGTTGCCACCAAACTTTATTGTTTCCAAAGGGAAATGGGAAAAAAGTGAACAAAACCCAAAAGATCAGAGATCGAGGTACGGGGGTCGGTTATGCAAAGGGAAGGTATTAGCACCCTAAGCATCTACGGTATTCCGCAGGATCCACTTTATTTGGTTTCTTTTAAAAGGAGTGTTATGTAAAGGTTTACTTGCTAAAGAAAAATAATGAATGAATATTTGTAAATAAAAGAAAATGAAATGTTTTATTATTATTTTTGTTGCTCGCTTTGGTTCGTAAGACTTAATGCCTACGTACTCCCTCGTGCAATGGGAAAGTCAGAGCACCGTAGTTCAGCTAGAAAAGACTTCTCTGTTGATTATTTTTAAACAAGGAGACAAGTCGTCATTGTTAGGAGAGAAATCTCGACTAACGCCCACAAGGTGTAATAAAGATGGACCCTGCGTCAGCAAGACTGAGGGTTTGAGAACGCCTCTAGTACTCAAGTGGAAGAGTCGACACCTTTATAACCATGTGGATAGGAGAATGTTGCTTGACTATCAATGAATCATGTCTCATCTTGAAAAAAGTTTTGAAGGGTAAAAGTGCTCGAGCGCACAAAAAGGTTTGAATGAGTTGAAGTGTTTTTGTTAATTTTGAAAGATGTCAAAGTATGATTAAGTGAATTAAAGTTTGTTTCAAGAAAAGAAGTTTTAAAAGAAAAAGCACTCGACAAAGTCATGGTTTATCATGAAAGTGGTTCAAGTTTATAAACAAAGAAGGTTTTGAAAAAAGATGAGAATATTTTGAAAATTAAAGAAGATGGGAGGAGATGAAGGGACTATCCTAAAGCATAAGGTAAAAGCTAAGGAGAAGAACCGTCTAACCAACACGAAGCCCAAACTTGACATTATGGGTCAAGATAGAATTCTCATTCTTTGGATTGAAACCAAGAAAGCAAAGATACTAGACCTCTTGAGAAGACCAAACTTCAAGTGTATCAGCTCTTCGAAAAAATTGGGCAGAGTAACGGTTGTATACAGGTGAATTCCAGATTACAAACAAAGTGTGTAATCACAATAACCTGTGCACAAAACAAACAAACAACCCAATGTCTTGAGTTAAACCCAAAGAGCTCTAGACAAAATATCCATTAAGGTCACAAGGTCTCCAACATAATCCAAGGTTTCTAATCCTAAGTCCAAGAAGTCCAATACTCCATAATGCCAAGAATGGTAACCAAATAGTCCAAGTATCATTAATGTTTTTTATGGTTCAAGTTGATTATTAAGTGTCTTCAAAAGGAAAAGAAAAGCTCAAGTGAGCAAAATAAAAATGAAATGAAAGTAAATTCTCAAGTGAGAAAAGATGAAAATAGCATGAAGTGTAAAATGCTAAAAGTAAATGGTACATAAAGTAAAGAGCATACAATAAAGTCAATTGTTAGAAATTAGTGGTTAGTTGGATGACCATCTTGAAACTTACATTTGGAACTCATTAGAGAATTGGTAGAACGAAAGCCTCCACACAACAAGTTGCATTTGCTTTTTGTCAAGTATATCATCCATTTTGGAATCCTCAAAAAGTAACATGTAATGATCAATGATGTTTAAGTGATCCGCGTTGACCAAAAGTGATGTAGATCCATTAGAGGATTGATAGAACTAAATCCTCCACACAATGAATCTCAAGGTTATTGGATCAAAGAGATCAAATTAACATACTTGGGCTTGCAAACATAGGTTTGGGCCACGAATGATCATTTATTCGAATCAGGACAAAATTTAGTGCTATGTTAAGCAATCGTAAGTGGATTTATGTAGAAGTCACACCTATTTTGAGGCCGGTCAATAGTAATCTATGTACTTCATGTTTGGATAAATGATATAAATATCACCATCCCTTAACATGTAGCACAATTAAAAAAGAAAGGGATAAGATGAAGAGGGAGGGTAATGATAAGTTAATTTGGATCACCATCTCAAAATTCTTTCATCTTTAAATTCAACCACTCCTCTAGATGGATTAAAGAACTAAACACATCATTAATCCAAAGCACCAAAAATAAATTAAATAATTCACTCTTTGATAGATTTGAATTGATGAACATTTATCCAACTTCATCTACACCACAAAGTCCATTGAATTTAAAGATAAATTGGACATTTAAAATTGTAATCCAAATTATCCATCAAAGAGAGTGAGCAGAAAAAATATTTGAGTCAAAACAGCCCCAAAATAAGGCAAAAAAACTATTTTTGGCACTGTTACAATCAATTGTGCTTAGACAGCAACCAATCGCATCAGTGCAATTTTCTTCAAATCAATTTTCTGTGACAATCGATTGCAATGTTACAACAATTGATTGCAACCTGTTAAAATCAGTAGAAAACAACATTTCAAGGATAAAATTCTTGTTCCAACTTTTCATCAAACACCTTATGATCATGGATCCTACTGAGCATGAAAATTTCATCAAATTATGAGAAAATAGCACTAATGGAATCATAAAACAATGTTCAATGAATCAAAACAAGAAATCCATAAGAGATCACATTGTGAAAGATGATGATCCAACTTACCAAAGGTAGAATTTAGAGAATTATCAAACAACTTCCAGAATTTGCTTCAATTCAACCACAAGAATCAATTACCAAAGCTTGGATGTAGAGAATTGATGAAGAAAAAGTGTTTGGATGAAGGTTTAGCTCAAAGATTAGTAAGCTTCAATGCAAAGCTTACTAACTTTTCTTGAGAATGGAGCTTTGAGTGAATTTGGTAGATGGAGAGAATTGAGAGATTTTTTTAGCAAGGTGGATTTGGCTATCAAAATCTTGTGATTTGAATGAAATGAGGTCTCTATTTATAGAGTTTAGGATTGTGATTAGTGGTAATTTGGTAATTGATTATTGGAGCCAAAAATTAAATTAATGATATAATTTTCAAATTATGCAGAAAAGTTGGAGCAAAAAAGATGACAATTTTGAAATTGCTGGCTTTTTTTTCAAAAATCACGTGTGTTTTGCTGCTATGAGTCGACACAAGAGTCGTATGCGTAGACACATTCTAGTTGTATAACACATCATGAGTCGACGCAAGCTTCTATGGATTGATACAAGCTTCCTTTTCATCTCAATAGCGAATCAATCAATTTGCATGGGTCGACGCTTAACATGTATGTGTCGACACATACTAGTTTTACAAAACAGAATGAGTCAACACAAGCCTCTATGGGTCGATACAAGCAGTTATTTAAACACAATACATAACCAATCAATTTGCATGAGTCGACACATAACATGTATGTGTCGACACATGCTAGTTATACAAAACAGGATGAGTCGACACATAACACGTATGTGTCGACACATACTAATTTTTTTTTTATTTTTGAAGGCTGAAAACACAGTTTTTTTTCAAAGATTGTGCACAATACACTCTGTGCCATCGATTGCACTATGGGAGCAATCGATTGTACAGTGAAAAAATGAAAGAAAAAAAAATTCTTTTTCTTTGCAAATATAGATTTTAGGGAAATAATACCGGAAAACCTTATTTGCCATATGCTTCGACTCGGTACCTACAAAACACAAATATGCAAAGACAAAGACAAATATTTTTTGTATTTTGATTAGAAGTTAGTCAACAACACAAGAGCAAACTTAAAAATAGGATGCAAATGTGATGAATGAAGCTATTTATTAATGATTGTGACCAAACGACAAAATATGATATGGAAGTGCGACTGAAAAAGTTAGGGGTGAAATTTAGGGTACAACAGTTGCCCCTATTTAATTATATTTCTGCCAGATAGGCAAAAAGTAATTAAATACAAACAAACTTGAATTTCGTCCCTGATGCGATGAGATGATAGCATATGTTATGAATGAATGCATGGGCTCTTTTTTTACATATTTTTTTGAATGATGTATGAGATGAGACAAACTTTGTGGGAATATGGAAAGACTTGAAAATGGAAACTTATGGTAGTTCAGATGAAATGACATAGAAAAGACATGCCGAGGAGCAACAAGATACTTCTGGATATCTGTCAGGGTGACAAGGAGTAACCAGCAATACTTGGAAAACAGAGATAAAACTCGAGAAGGCAAGCAACGACATCCAAGAATGGCATTGAATGAGGCGAGCAACTCTTTGGAAAAGACAATCAGAAACATCTAGAAGAACATTAGATGTGGGATGAGACCAAATCTGAAGCTACGTCAGAGTCATCCAAAAAAGACGCTGGACGGAAGAGAAACACGACATCCAATACTGGCTTTGAATGAAGGGAAAACTCAACGTCTAATAATGGCTTTAGACGAGAGAAAAGATCACAACATCCAATACTGGCTTTGAATGAGGTGAGACAAATTGTGGCATCCAATAATGTCTTTGAACGACAACAAAGATAACAACATCCAATGTTGGCTTTGGGTGGAAATAAATGATCCTGACATTCAATACTGGCTTTGAATGAAAGAAAAGCTCAACGTCTAATACTGGCTTTAGACGAGAGAAAAGATCACAACATCCAATACTGGCTTTGAATGAGTGAAAGGTAACAACATCCAATACTGGATTTGGATGGAAAAAGAGATCTTGACATTCAATACTGGCTTTGAATGAAGGAGAAGATAACAACATCCAATACTTGCTTTGAATGGAAAAAGAGATCCTGACATTCAATACTGGCTTTGAATGAAAGAAAAGATGGTAGCATTCAATATTGGCTTTGGACGACAACAGAAGGTAACAACATCCAATATTGGCTTTGGATGGAAACAAAAGAGAAAACATATCCAAGATTAGAATTGGACGAAAGAGAAACATCTCATCCAAGATTAACATTGGACGAGAGAGAGAGACAATTGAACTGACGTTTTCTTTGGTAGGTGCCAAGTAAGTTGGACTTTTGATCTCAAGGTGACATGTCAACTGCAACAAGACCTAGGAAGATGCAAATGAGGATGAAACACTCATGTTATGGATTATGTATGAGTTTTTTTATGCATGATATGTGAATGATCTATGCACGTAATGCAGACATTTACGAAAATAGATTTTGACTCTTTTGTGGAGGTAAGATTGGAAGTTTGATTCCTCAACACGGAGAACTCTGTCAAATTTGCTTGGGAAGAAAATGTCTTGATCCCAAATTTGTCACACTTGTAAATTGTATTGAACTGATGATCTTCTGGGGAAGGACATGGAGAGATGCTTGGGTATTTGTACCAGATTAGATGACTGTTAAAGATACACTGATCATGGCTTCAGTCGAAAGTTGATGGAAGTGAGCTAATCATGGCTTCAATTCTGAAATGACTATTGGAAATAAGCTGATCATGGCTTCAGTTCTTGAAATGACCATTGGAAATGAATGCCCCTGTATGATTCTTGTAAATGATCTTTTGGCTAACCAATTCTGAGAAAACTTGCACTGAGCAACAAATCTTAAACTGATTCGCAAATGGACCTGGAAAATACTTTCCCCTGATAGGGTCACTGACCAAGTTCCTCAGCTGTCTGAAATTCCTTGATGAGGAAAACTTGTTTGCAAGAAAAATTGTTTATTCAAACATGGTAATTTTAATGCAAAGTTCATGCAAAAGTTTTGAATCCAAAATCATTTTTGAAATGATGTTATTGGTGTGTAGAAAATGTATCACTGGTTAAAACACAATGGTTTATACTTTTAAAATGAAAGAGAAAGCAAAGGCGTGAATCATACCAAGACAAATGATTTTCAAAAGATCTTGGGAGTCAGTTTACGCAACCTTGCTGTAGTATGCTTTCAAAAGAAACCTGGCTTCAATTAGGTCTTTTAAGGGTTGTAACGTGGTCGGGTTCACGGTTTAAGAAATAAAAGATAAAGGCTCAAAGTATATATTTACCCAACCCAATCTTCGTGATGTTCTTCAGTCCTACGTTCAGTTAATTCAGAATATGCATTCAGGTTCCAAGAGATTTTGGAATTTCACTAATGGTAGCAATGACGATGGCTCAAAAGGTAAAGGATTCTTGAGAATGACAATCATTTCTTCTTACGTCTTTTTGTGTTTTGAGGACTTTTGTCAACTCTGATGGAGAACTTTGAGGATTTGAAGACCTCTTCTAATTGAATTTATTATTCCCAACTTTTGCCTGAACTGTTTCATTTGAGATTACAGTCAGCGGGATGCCCTAGTTTTTTCCTGAACTATTTCATTTGGAATTACAGTCAGCGGGATGCCCTAGTTTTTTTTTTGCCTAAGTCTCCTTCAGAGGTTTTGACTTAGCGGGATTTTTCTTTTGATTTTTATTTTCATTTCATTTTTATTTTTGGAAAGATAATGAATGCCTTGCTCAAGGATTACGGAGAACCATCTTTGTCATTTTTGGTTTGAGAGCATCTTTGGCACTTCTTGCTGTGTGCAAAGGAAAGCTTGATCGCGACCTTTATTGAAAGGTGTCTTGCACGATTTCTCTTGTAACTGAATGCACAACCAAATTAATTGAGAAATACCCATCCCCAGGTTAAGATTGCAGTTTTTTTCGTATAGTAAGAAACTCCAACTTCTAGGCTCAAAGGGGTGAACGAGGGATTAACTTCCTTATTTCTCAGGTGTTTAGGAGTTGAAACAATGCTTGTATATCTTCAACAAAGTTTTATTCGAAAGCATACCAACAACAATTATGGGTATTTCGTTTTCATCATCCTCCCTTCAATCTTTTCATAAACAAAAGCTTGATAAAGAGAGTAAACAAGAGAAATATATTTGAAAGCAGTAAATGAAAATGATTTAATTAAAACATTGCAATGCTCATTTCATTAAACTTAACATGAAAGTATAAACAGTATTTGAAAGCAACAATTTTAACATAAATAAGGGGAAAATGCAAACATAAATGAAAATGGCCTAATGACTAATCAGTAACAAGGATGAGCTATCCTGTCTGAAACACTGGCTTTAGGAAGTGACTTAAGGGTACCCCAACTCAGTCTTCAGCCACTTTGTTTTGGCAAAGGATTGTTGACAACATTAGGACCTGCCTCTTTGAAAATGAGAATATTTGCTTTCACCAATTCTTGCACTCTGTTTTTCAATGCATAGAAGCTCTCTAAGTCATGACCGGCAGCTCCCTGATGAAATTCACAATGAAGGTCAGATCTGAACCCGCCTGGAGGAGGATTTTGAGGAATCAGAGGCCTAGTTATAATTAATCCTTTCTGCACTAATGTAGGATATAATTCAGTGTATGTCATAGGGATGGGATCAAACTGGGCCCTATTCCGATTCTGATTCTGTGCAATATTCTGTTGTGCAGGAACTTGAATTGGTTGAGCATTGACCGAGGGAGTAACAACCGCTACTTGTGATTGATCAATGTATTGAGGCCTACGGTGAGGTCCTCTTCTCTCAGTCAAGACAACATTGGCTTCTACCTATTTCTTCTTCTGAAAGTTCCCAAGGTATTTCTTTGCACCATTAGAAGATTCATCAACTTTAGACACTTTTTTGCTCTTGATTCCTTCTTCTAATCTTTGGCTGATAGTCACCAGGTCTATGAAGCTGGAAGACACACTACCAATCATCTTCTCCCAAAATAAAGGGGACAAAGTATCCATGAACAATCCAGTTAGCTCTTTCTCTGCCAGAGGTGGTTCAACTTGAGATGCCAATTCTCTCCATTGTTGAGCATACTCCTTGAAAGATTCTTTCTCATTCTAAAACAGATTTTGTAGTTGGTGATGATCAGGTGCCATGTAAAGGTTTTATTTGTATTGCTTTATGAAAGCATAAACAAGATCTTGGAAGCATTGGATACGGAATTTCTCAAGTCCCATATACCATTTCAATGAAGCTTCACTCGGACTATCTTGGAAGCAATGGATAAGCAGCTTGTCATTCTTTGTGTAAGCAGACATCTTTTGAAAGTACATCACCAAATGACTTCTTGGACAAGTATGCCCCTTATATTTCTCAAACTCGGGAGTCTTGAACTTTGCAGGCATAACCAAATCAGAAACTAAGCACACGTTTTCAGTAGCAATACCAAAGACATCATTACCTTCCATAGCTCAGAGTCTCTTCTATAAAGTTTGATACTGTTCTTTAAACTCTTCAAACTCACCAAAGTCTCCTTGACTCATACTTCGAGGACTGGAAGCATGGTACTCAAAGAGAGGATTCCCAAAAGCAGCTTGTGCAGTAGGTTGATGAGAAGCAGTATGAACGATTGGATGAGGTTCAGTGAAAACCGGAACTTGAAAGACTGGTCGGGAAGACTGGCCAGCCATTTAAGTAATGGCAACAGGCGAAGAGTAATTCTGAGGTAACCCAAACTCTGGCCATGTAGTATATGTATGCTGGATAGGTTGACTGTCAACAACAGCAGTTGGGATTTCAGATATCACAGTCTTTTGAGGTGGCTCTCCTTTGGAAATCAAGACTTGCATCATCTCAGTAAGTTTGGCCATGCTTGACTTCAACTCATCGATTTCCATTCTGACTTCCATGTTGTGTTGTTCTTGGTTTTCCATTCTCAATCTGACAGCAGCTCTAGTCAAATAGTTATGTTGAGGAATCATCTTGACGGTGGATGACTAACTAGAAGAAAGAATCAACTGGGAATAAGATCCTGAACAACCTGGATGTATGTAGAATGATACAGAGGATGCAAATGATATGCAAGGTTATGCAATGCACTGCATAGTAACAGGATCACACGGTTCAAAGTCACGAGCCTGGAGTCAAAGGTATGACCCATTAAGTCTTACTCCCTCAAAGTTAACATGACTATACCACCCGTTCTATCTTAAGTTTTCCCAAAGTCCGGGTAGAAGACTTATAAGAAATCACCAAGCCCCTGAGAACCAGGAAAATCCAAACAATTATATATACAACATAATGGAAATTAATAAACAACAAGTAAAACAATATATAAACACTCATATAAGAGAAACAAACAAAGCTAGGATTGACCCACTTAGGAATGGACCAACAATAGGTCAATCTTTCCCCAGTGAAGTTGCCACTTTCCTGTCGCACACTTTTCTGGCGCTAAATTGCGACAATGATGATATGTAAAGAAATGTAGCGGTAAAGATCTGAGATTAAGCCATCAATTGACTTATCTCAACAAAATGAAGTCGCCACCGCACTTTATTGTTTCCAAAGGGAAATGGGAAAAAAGCGAACAAAACCCAAAAAGATCAAAGATCGAGGTACGGGGGTCGGTTATGCAAAGGGAAGGTATTAGCACCCTAAGCATCTATGGTATTCCGTAGGATCCACTTTGTTTGGTTTCTTTTAAAAGGAGTGTTATGTAAAGGTTTACTTGCTAAATAAAAATAATGAATGAATATTTGTAAATAAAAGAAAATGACATGTTTTATTATTATTTTTGTTGCTCGCTTTGGGTCGTAAGACTTAATGCCTACGTACTCCATCTAGAAATGGGAAAGTCAGAGCACCGTAGTTCGGCTAGAAAAGACTTGTCTGTTGATTGTTTTTAAACAAGGAGATAAGTCGTCATTGTTAGGTGAGAAATCTCGACTAACGCCCACAAGGTGTAAGAAAGATGGACCCTGCATCAGCAAGAGTGAGGGTTTAAGAACGCCTCTAGTACTCAAGTGGGAGAGTCGACACCTTTATAACCATGGGGATAGGAGAATGTTGCTTGAGTATCAATGAATCATGTCTCATCTTGAAACAAATTTTGAAGGGTAAAAGTGCTCGAGCGCACAAAAAGGTTTGAATGAGTTGAAGTGTTTTTGTTAATTTTGAAAGATGTCAAAGTATGATTAAGTGAATTGAAGTTTGTTTAAAGAAAAGAAGTTTTAAAAGAAAAAGCACTCGACAAAGTCGAGGTTTATTATGAAAGGGGTTCAAGTTTATAAACAAAGAAGGTTTTGAAAAAATATGAGAAGATTTTGAAAATTAAAGAAGATGGGAGGAGATGAAGGGACTATCCTAAAGCATAAGGTAAAAGCTAAGGAGAAGAACCGTCTTACCAACACGAAGCCAAAACTTGACATTATGGGTCAAGATAGAATTCCCATTCTTTGGATTGAAACCAAGTAAGCAAAGATACTAAACCTCTTGAAAAGACCAAACTTCAAGTGTATCAAGTCTTCGAAAAAATTGGGCAGAGTAACGGCTGTATACGGGTGAATTCCAGATTACAAACAAAGTGTGTAATCACAATAACTTGTGCACAAAACAAACAAACAACCCAATGTCTTGAGGTAAATCCCAAGAGCTCCAGACAAAATATCCATTAAGGTCACAAGGTCTCCAACATAAGCCAAGGTTTCTAATCCTAAGTCCAAGAAGTCCAATACTCCATAGTGCCAAGGATAGTAACCAAATAGTCCAAGTATCATTAATGTTTTTTATGGTTCATGTTGATTATTAAGTGTCTTCAAAAGGAAAAGAAAAGATCAAGTGAGCAAAATAAAAATGACATGAAAGTAAATGCTCAAGTGATCAAAGATGAAAATAGCATGAAGTGTAAAATGATAAAATTAAATGGTACATAAAGTAAAGAGCATAAAATAAAGTCAATTGTTAGAAATTAGTGGTTAGTTGGATGACCATCTTGAAACTTGCATTTGGAACTCATTAGAGAATTGGTAGAACCAAATCCTCCACACAACAAGTTGCATTTGCTTTTTGTCAAGTATATCATCCATTTTGGAATCCTCAAAAAGTAACATGTAATGATCAACGATGTTTAAGTGATCCGCATTGACCAAAAGTTATGTAGATCCATTAGAGGATTGGTAGAACCAAAGCCTCCACACAATAAATATCAAGGTTATTGGATCAAAGAGATCAAATTAACATACCTGGGCTTGAAAACATAGGTTTGGGCCACGAATGATCATTTATTCGAATCGAGATAAAATTTAGCGCTATGTTAAGCAATCGTAAGTGGATTTATGTAGAAGTCGCACCTATTTTGAGGCCGGTCAATAGCAATCTATGTACTTCATGTTTGGATAAATGATATAGAGATCACCATCCCTTAACATGTAGCACAATTAAGAAAAGAAAGGAATAAGATGAAGAGGGATGGGAATGATAAGTTAATTTGGATCACCATCTCAAAATTCTTTCATCTTTAAATTCAACCACTCCTCTAGATGGATTAAAGGACTAAACATATCATTAATCCAAAGCACTAAAAATGAATTAAATAATTCACTCTTTGATAGATTTGAATTTATGAACATTTATCCAACTTCATCTACACCATAAAGTCCATTGAATTTAAATAGAAATTGGACATTTAAAATTGTAATCGAAATTATCCATCAAAGAGAGTGAGTAGAAAAAATATGTGAGTCAAAACAGCCCCAAAATAAGGCAAAAAAAGTATCTTTGGCACTGTTACAATCAATTGTGCTTAGACAGCAACCAATTGCATCAGTGCAGTTTTTTTTCAAATCAATTTTCTGTGACAATCGACTGCAATGTTAAAACAATTGATTGCAACCTATTAAAAATCAGTAGAAAACAACATTACAAGGATCAAATTCTTGTTCCAACTTTTCATCAAACACCTTATGATCATGAATCTAATTGAGGATGAAAATTCCATCAAATTATGAGAAAATAGCACTAATGGAATCATAAAACAGTGTTCAATGAATCAAAACCAGAAATCCAAAAGAGATTACATTGTGAAAGATGATGATCCAACTTACCAAAGGTAGAATTTAGAGAATTATCAAACAACTTCCAGAATTTGCTTCAATTCAACCACAAGAATCAATTACCAAAGCTTGGATGTAGAGAATTGATAAAGAAAAAGTGTTTGGTGATCGTGGGATTTGTACTTATGTATCCAATGATTCGGACTGCAAGTGCACAGTCTTGTCGACTAGTTTTAAAAGATATCGAACCACAGAGACTGATGAATCGATCTACCGTTTTCTATTGTTACTATGTAAATCTAAAGCTAATGAATATTTGATTTGGGTTGTAGGGAAACTAATCACTAAATTAAGTTGTATTTTAATAATCAATGAACTAAATTACCAATATGCATTAGTCTTACCTCGGTAACTAGCGACCTGTCGGGCGTCTTTATATTTTCAAAACAGTTTTCAAGAAAACCTATCTAGTTTAAAAACCCTCGTCTCACACTATCGTTTTGTTGATCTAGGCTATGCAGTTAAGTCCTAACGTACTCTTCCGCCATCCCGCAGGAGTTAAAAACACTTTTTGGAAACTAAACAAAATCTTAATTAACTTTAAAGTGCTTCCGCTGTATTTTAAGCCAATGCCTAATTACTACTGTCCAGTTAAAAGATCTCAAACTTCCGATTTGTTGACCCTAACCTCTATCTGTTTTTTACTTCCGTAACAAAAAAATTTAATGATTTGAAAAATAGTAACTTAGGCCAGAAAAGAAAGTTTCATAGTAAAAATAGTCCCGACTAAGTTACTCGTTCCCTCGGTTGATTGACTTTACATACCGGTATAAGATTTCTAGCCTGACATAATATTAAACCAAATCGCAGAATAATTTAAAGGACAAACACAAATAAACATAATTATATTAATTAATAAGCAATAAGAATTTGTAAACATAAACCTGGTAATAACTCTGAAGATAGAAGCACTCTTGCACAAATTGTAGGTTTTGCTTCGATCGGAGAATATATTTAACTGTACAGAAGAAAATAATGCTGGAAGAATAATGCTGGAAAGAAATAACTGGGAGAAGAAAATAATGCTGAAAAGAAAATAATGCTGAAAATAATATTCTTCTTAATAAAATCTCTAAACTTTCTCGCCAAAAAGAAGCACCCTTTCTACTGTGGTCTCTTGCTCTATTTATAGTGCTTGCTTGATTTCTTGCTTTCGAAAATGTAGGAACAATTGAATTCTTCCTTTGAGAAATAATAGGGCCATTAACTTGTCACGTTCTTTGCTCTTTTGACTGAGTGGGTGAGAGAATGTAGGAACTCGTTGGATTGTGCTTTGAACGTGTTTCTGTCCGTTGGATGAGGAAAAAGTGGAGTTGTAAGCTGTGACGTTCGTCACACGCAAGTGACTATCGTCACTTGGTCTTCATGGAGCATGACGTTCGTCACAGCCCCTTGAAGGTCGTCAGGGCTTGTTTGCATGTGGGCCACGTGCTCACATGTGTAATGGGCTTTTGGGCTGTTTTCTTCTCCTTAGGCTCTTTTACTACTTTTTGCACCCTTTTTTCTTCATTTCTTCAAAAGTGTTCGGCTCAGTGCATATCTGCAAAAATAGAAAAATACCTGCATAATACTTATAAAATAATTTAATTCAAACAAAAGTATGATAAATATTAGGTGTATATCAAGCCAGAAATATCACATATTTGTGTGTCATCAAACTCCCCCATACTTAAACTTTGCTTGTCCTCAAGCAAATGCTAAGTACGATGTTTTTCTAAACATGGTTATGACTCAGATCGACTAATACATAGCTGCGTTGTGTTTTTATCAGAAAATCGGTGGCTTGATTCGTGCTCCATAACTACGTCGGTGACGCTAGACAATCCCATTTATGTAAACTAGTTACAGGTCTTATCATAGCCTACCCCAAGTATTTGTCTTGTTTTTCCTTTTTAATTCTAGCGCAATCACATTAAGCCCTTTATCTTCACACGCACATAGCAGAACAGTCAGTTAGTGGTTATGATCCTGTGATCGGTGGATCTGGAACTGACTGTTTAAAGCTGGTTTCGTGAAATGTCACGGAAGCAAGAGTCGCCACCGTCTTTTATTTTCTCCAACAAGGAAAGGACAAAAGCACAGAAAAATTCCTTATGAGATTAGCTCTCGGTTCGGGAGGTAGATTTATAGAAAGGGAAGGTGTTAGCACCCTTTCTATCCATGGTTATCCATGGGCTCTTAGATACTTGCTCATTGTGTTTTCAAAAGTGTTTGTTTGCTTTTCAAAAGTGCGTGGATTTGAAAAAGTTTCATTGAAAACTTCAATTCGACTCTTGTATCAGTCCTCAAGAGTGTTGTGAAGCGTTTGTTTAGAAAGTGTCAGTGTGAAAAGAGTTTTTTTTATTTGTTTTGGATTAGAGCAAGTATCTATGAGTCCATGGATAACCATGGATAGAAAGGGTGCTAACACCTTCCCTTTCTATAAATCTACCTCCCGAACCGAGAGCTAATCTCATAAGGAATTTTTCTGTGCTTTTGTCCTTTCATTGTTGGAGAAAATAAAAGACGGTGGCGACTCTTGCTTCCGTGACATTTCGCGAAACCAGCTTTAAACAGTCAGTTCCAGATCCACCGATCACAGAACTGGCGATTCTGCTGGGGAAAATTATTCTAGCGACCTTGCTGGGGAACAGTACTCCGTGGGAAGAGAGGTACTCTGTTGAGATGTTGATGGTAACTTCGCTGGGGATACTGTTGTTATGTTGGAAGTTTCAATAGACTCCGCTGGGGATAAGAAGACTTCGCCGAGGACGATCTTTCCGTAGCTTTTGGCTGAGGATAACCCAGTTATATCCTGGTAGGGAAATAACCTTTGAATAAAGCCGGAAGACGCGTCCGTGCTTTGCAGGGGGGAAGGCTTCCAGAATCTATTGGGGATAAGCTTCCTGCTGGGGTGATTCAAACTTTCCTGGGGAAATCTTTGGACTGGACTCTCCTGGGGAATATTTGAGATATACTGGGGAAGTGGCTCCCTTGAATGTCTGGTATACCGCCGGGGAACCATCTTAGATCAAGACTACCGGGGATGCTTGTTAAGAATATCTGTATATTGTGCTGGGGAATGTTGAGATCTCTTGGGATACCCAACTGCCTTAAGACTGATGGTATAGCTTTGCTTGGGGAGAGTGTATTGACTTGCTGACTCACTCTCTTAGGAATTAAGATATCTTGGTTATGTTCTTTAGCTGAACTTACCTTGGTGCCTTGGTGGACAGAGCAATTAGATCGCTTAGACAACTCATTATTACCCCTGTTTCTAATGTTACCTGTAATTAATCTTTTGTTTTGTATGTAAATATTTATGAGTTAGCAATTATTGTCAAATGCATATATCACAAATTGAACCTTGGACGTTCTTCGCAAAACAAAACGGAAAAGGAAAAACGATTGGCAATTGATCTGAAAAGTGAATTTATATTGATTTTTGAATTTGCCTGTAAATAGGCGTTTATATACAAGAGGCTGACGTCCTAGTAAGAGAACGCCGCCGAACAAAAGAGTTTATACAATTTGTACAAAGGGAAAACAAAACAGCTGCGTGAAAAGAATAATCCCACTGGGTTCTAACTCTGCTATCGCCTTTATATCTTCGAGCGTCTCATCACTTTGCTGCTCAGTTGTCGATGAAGCTGATTGATCGATGCCGTTTGAACTTGATGTTGATACCGGATTCTGGATGCAAGGTGATCCAATGAGACATAGTATTACGCTTTAATCCCTAACTTTTGCCTGGACCGCCCTTTCGGGTTTTCAGTCCATCGGGATACCCATTTTTGCCCAAGCCGCCTTTTCAGGTTTTCGACTTGCCGGGTGTACAGATTTTTTTATTTCATCCCTCATTTTGCCCGAACCCTTTTGGTTCGCCGGGAAGCCTTAATTTTTGCCTAGGTATGTCAACCTAGCGGTTTTTTTTCATGCGTAGTATCTTTTTACTATGTCTGCATTGGCGGGGTGAGGAAGGTCGTCACCATCCATAGTGGTTAGGATCATGGCTCCTCCTGAGAACACATGTTTAACCACAAATGGCCCTTCGTATGTAGGGGTCCATTTGCCCCTTGGATCACTCTGAGGAAGGATGATGCGCTTGATTACCAGATCCCCAACTTGATATTCTTGTGGTCTGACTTTCTTGTTAAATGCCCTGATCATCCGTTTTTGGTACGTTTGACCATGGCAAATAGCAGAGTCTCTTTTCGTTGATTAAATTTAACTGATCAAGTCGTGTCTGGATCCAATCATCTTCACTCAGATCTGCATCCTTAATTATCCGGAGAGAGGGTATCTGCACTTCGATCAGTAAGACTGCCTCCATGCCGTAGACCAAGGAAAAAGGAGTTGCCCCGGTTGACGTCCTTGCTGAGGTACGGTACCCATGTAGAGCAAACGGTAACATCTCGTGCCAATCTTTATAGGTCACTGTCATCTTCTGCACAATTTTCTTGATATTCTTATTCGCTGCTTCTACAGCCCCATTCATCTTCGGCCGGTAAGGAGAAGAGTTGTGATGCTGTATCTTAAATTGCTCGCAGAGCTCAGTGATCATCTTGTTATTAAGATTGGTACCGTTGTCTGTAACGATTCTTTCCAGGACGTCGTATCGACAGATCAGATTGTGCCGAATGAACCGTGCCACAACATTCTTGGTTACAGTAGCATAGGAAGCTGCTTCCACCCACTTTGTAAAGTAATCAATCGCCACCAGGATGAAGCGATGCCCATTGGATGCTGTAGGTTTAATCTCGCCGATCATATCTATGCCCCACATTGCAAAAGGCCAAGGTGCAGTCAAGACATTCAAAGGGACTGGAGGAACATGCACCTTATCTGCATATATCTGACACTTATGACATGTCCGAGAATGTTGGTAGCAATCAGCTTCCATTGTGAACCAGAAATATCCTGCCCGAAGGATCTTCTTTGCCATGGTATGTCCACTGGAATGTGTTCCAAAGGTACTTTCATGTAGCTCTGCCATGATCCTTTCTGCTTCAGTCTTATCCACACAACGCAGTAAGGTCGAATCATGGTTTCGCTTGTATAGAATGACATTGCTAAGGAAGAACTTTGCTGCGAACCTTCTCAGAAACTTCTTATCGTTGACAGACGCACCTTCAGGGTACTCTTGAGCTTCCAAGTATCTCTTCACCTCATGGTACCAAGGTTTTTCAGTCACTACCTCAGCTTCAAGATCACAACAGTATGCCGGTTCGTCCAGTTTCCAAATAATGATCCGGGGAGCCTCATTGTCCCACTTGACTTTGAACATGGAAGACATCGTAGCTAACGCGTCCGCCAACTGATTCTCCTCTCTTGGGAAATGTTCAAACGTTATCTCTGTGAAGTGGGGGATCAATGTCAACACACATTCTCTGTAAGGAATAAGATTCGGATGTTTCGTATCCCACTCGCCTTTGATCTGATTGATCACGAGAGCGGAATCTCCGAAGACACTCAGAAACTTGATCCTTAAGTCGATCGCAGCTTAAAGACCCATGATGCATGCCTCATACTCCGCCATGTTGTTGGTGCAGTTGAAACATAGTCGGGCAGTGAGTGGAGTATGAGTGCCTTGAGGGGATATGATCACAGCGCCGATACCGTTACCCAAAGCGTTGGAGGCT
Source organism: Vicia faba (assembly GCA_948472305.1). Lineage (NCBI taxonomy): Eukaryota > Viridiplantae > Streptophyta > Magnoliopsida > Fabales > Fabaceae > Vicia > Vicia faba. The sequence continues at coordinate 227,337 of CATIWC010001880.1, forward strand.
CCGTCAAAGTGCATAGACCATCGGGATCCTTCCTCAGGTCCTTCATCCGGTCCGGGTATTTCACAATCAGTCACAATCATAATGCTCTCGTCTGGAAACTCGAAGTTCATTGACTGATAGTCATCTACTGCCTGGTGTGCCAAGTGGTCTGCCAATACACTTCCTTTGATGGCTTTCTGAGTTGTGTACTGGATGTCGTATTCTGTCAAGATCATTTGCCATCTTGCTATCCTCCCAGACAGAGCAGGCTTTTCAAATATGTACTTTATTGGATCCATTTTTGAGATCAACAAGGTAGTGTGAGTCAGCATATACTGTCTCAGCCGGCGAGCAGCCCATACCAAAGCGCAACAAGTTTTCTCGAGCAGTGAGTATCGGGTCTCACAGTCGGTAAACTTTTTTCTAAGGTAATAAATGGCGTGCTTTTTTCGGCCAGACTCGTCATGCTGCCCCGACACACACCCCATTGAGCTGTCAAGTACTATCAGGTATAGTATCAGAGGTCTCCCTTCAACCGGTGGCATAAGGATGGGTGGTTCCTGGAGATACTCTTTGATTCTGTCAAAATCGGCCTGACATTCATCATTCCAACGTACTACCTGATCTTTCTTCAGCAGCTTGAAGATTGGCTCACAGGTAGCAGTTAGATGCGAGATGAATCGGGCAATGTAATTCATACGTCCTAGAAAGCCTCTGATCTCTTTCTATGTCTTAGGAACTGGCATCTCTTGAATAGCTTTAACCTTGGCAGGGTCCACTTGAATACCCTTATCACTTACAACAAAGCCCAGCAACTTTCCAGATCTTACCCCGAGGGTGCACTTGTTCGGGTTCAGTCTCAGCTTGTACAGTTTCAAACGGTCAAACAGTTTCTGCAGATGGTCAAGGTGTTCCTCCTTAGTTTGGGACCTTGAAATCATATCATCGACATACACTTCTATCTCATGATGGATCATGTCATGAAATAAAGCAACCATGGCACGTTGGTAGGTTGCCCCAGCATTTTTCAACCCGAACAGCATAACCTTGTAGCAGAAGGTGCCCCACTGAGTAACAAAGGTAGTCTTTTCCATATCTTCAGGAGCCATCTTGATCTGATTATATCCTGAAAAACCATCCATGAAGGAGAAAACCTTGTGCTTAGCAGTATTGTCAACCAGAACATCAATGTGGGGTAGAGGGAAGTCATCCTTGGGGCTAGCCCTGTTCAGATCCCTGTAGTCAACACACATTCTGACCTTACCGTCTTTCTTCGGCACTGGCACCACATTGGCAACCCACTGAGGGTAAGAAGTCACTGCAAGAAAACCGGCGTCAAATTGCTTCATAACCTCATCTTTGATCTTCTCAGACATCTCTGGACGCATACGGCAGACCTTTTGCTTAACCGGAGGGCAGTCTTCCTTGGTAGGCAGGTGATGGACCACAATGTCAGTATCCAACCCAGGCATGTCTTCGTAGGACCAGGCAAAGATTTCCACATAATCATGTAACATCTGAGTCAACTGTTGTTTCACGCTGAGCTCCAGATTAGCACCAATCTTAACTTCCTTTTTATCCGTCTCAGTACCCAGATTTATTGTTTCCACCGGCTCTTCATGTGGTTGAATTGCCCTCTCTTCCTGGAATAACAGTCTTGCAAGCTCTCCAGGAACTTCGCAATCATCTTCACCTTCATCTTCGGCTAAGTTGATCGAATTTTCGAAGTCATAACTGGCAGTAGCAGAGTCGTTACCAGTGAGATCCAGAGTGGATTGAAACCTGTATGGTGAGTGTGTGTAAATATAGCTGTTTTGCAAGATATAAAGAAAGAAAGAAAGAAAGGGAGCGTAATATTTGAAATGCGAAAAAACATCCAAGGTATTTATTCATGATATATGGAAATGACAGTTAATAAGCCCTCACAAATGAAGCCAACGGTGCCCCAGGTAAGACACTGGGCCATAAAGTTTCAATTCATTGTTTATTACAAATAACAAAAACAAAGGAATTCATTACTGCGTAACAAAAGTAACAGGTATGTGATCTTTTGCGGTCCAATTGTTCAATCCACCGTCGGTCGTCGGGTAGATCCAGCTATCGAACTCTAATTCTTCCACTTCGTCTTCATCCCCAATAGAATTCACTCCTAGATTGGTGATGAGCACAGGAGATCTTCCGATCCTAGCTTTGCGCACAGCCCTCTGAGCCTCTGCAGTAAAACCCAGTCCAAACTTGTCAGTTTTAGGACTGAAATCAGGGAGCCTGCCCCAGTTAGCACATTCACCTTTTTCGATTACAGCTCGGCGTCCTTTAAGGAAGCCATCTTCAAAGGAGAACCCTCTTCAGTTACTGCTTCTGCCGCTGCCAATGTTGGAGGTACCTCTTCAAAATGTTGAAAGGGGGTTTCAATAAACTCCCCGTCCATCTCAATATACCGGAAGGAATTCAGATGACTAACCATATATTCCTCCTCCCCCTGCACAGTAACGATCTTCCCTCTGACAGGGTACTTGAGCTTCTGGTGTAGAGTAGAGGTCACGGCCCCAGCTTTGTGAATCTAAGGTCGACCCAGTAAACAGGAATAAGATGGACGAATATCCATCACATAGAAAGTTGAGTCGAATACTTAAGAACCCACACGAATAGGAATGTCTACCTCACCATGAACCATCCTCTTAGATCCGTCGAAGGCTCTAACAATGATGTTACTAGGCTTCAACTCCAGGCCCTCACAATCCAACCGGTCTAAGGCCTTCTTGGGTAACACATTCAAGGAAGAACCGGTGTCCACCAACACGTGAGCGAGAGTAGTGCCCCTGCATTCAATGGAGATATGCAGGGCATCATTGTGGTTTTTTCCCTTGGCGGTAAGGTCAGCATCCGAGAAACCCAAACCATTGTCGGCTGTCAAATTGGCTACGCAATCAGTAAACTGGTCTGTAGAGGTCTCTTGTGGCACATCGACCGTCTTCAGAAATGAGATCAGGGCCTTGGCGTGGGCCTCTGAGCACAGCAGCAATGATAACATAGAGATTTTGGAGGGTGTATGCCCCAGCTGTTCAACGACATTAAAGTCGCTCTTATTGATTATCTTAAGAATTTCCTCCATCTCTTGTTGGGAGGCTTCAACATTCACAGACTTTGGTGCCTCCATCCGGGCAGACTCACCATCAATCCCTTTGCCTCGAGTATTAGATGACTCGGCAGCAGGGGAAGCGACTTGATCAGAAGTGGAAACGGGTGCACTTGTAGGTGTAATTATGAGAGGTCTTCGAATAGCTGGTGGCGCAATGTCAAGCGAGAAGAGCCTGCCACTGCGAGTTACTTTAGCTGGACCGGTAATATTACTGATGCTGGTACCGGTGTTAAACTCCTGCTTTACTCCAAGTACATATACGTCTGCCCCATAGTGCCATGGGACAGCCTTGTCAGACTCATAGGGGAGGGGCCCCGGCACAGTAATAACAACGGGTGCAACAGTCATGATTTTAACTGGCTTCCTCGGGGGAGCCTTGATTGGATTGTTGAAAATTGTAACTACAGATACTTCTTCAGAGGGAACAAAAGGAACAACGGTCTTCTTGAACAAAATCTCCTTGCTATCCATCAGGCTTTGGATGCCTAACTTCAGCAACAGACAACTAGTAGGGGAAACAGAACACAAAAGGCAACCCTTGCCACAACCCGGAAATAAACCGGCCAGCAGCAAGTTCCTCTTAACAGTCAATAGAGGGGTAGCAACATCATTCATAGAAATTGCATACAAGTCTTCATCAACAGCATTTACTCCATGCTGGGGCATAGGAGCAGTCACCACATTTGGCCTCTCAGGCGCCTCAAATTGTATCTCCTTCGCATCAATAAGGTCTTGCACCTTATTCCTCAGGGCCCAGCAGTCATCAGTAGAATGCCCTGGGCTATCAGAGTGATAAGCACAGCGGGCATTTGGATTATATTTAGGAGATGCAGTGTTCATAACCTTTGGAGCCTCTCTGACGGTCACCAAGTTGGTTGATAGCAGCTGCGGCAAGATTTGTGACAAGGTCATACTCAGCCGGGTGTATTCCCTTCTGGGTCTCTCAGCCCTTGGTTGGTTAGCTTTCCGAGGAGCGGCAGCAGGCTTAGCAATCACCACCGCGTTGACAGATTGGCGGCACTCTGGTTTATCTTGCCTCCTAGGCCCATACACAGCACTGGCCTCCTTCTTAAAAGGTTTCTTCTCAGAACTTGAAGATGCACCTTTCTGAATCTTTCCGGACTTCATACCAGCCTCTATCCTTTCCCCAGTCAGAATGAGATCTGTGAATCCTGCAGATGAGTTACCAATAAGATGATTGAAGAACGGCCCAGATAAGGTCCCCAAGAACATATCCACCAGCTCACGGTCTGTCAATGGTGGCTGCACCCTGCCAGCCAGGTCCCTCCACTTCTGCGCATACTCTTTAAAACCTTCGCCTGATCCTAGCGACATACCCTGGAGTTGGGTACGTGTAGGAGCAAGGTCGGCATTATATTGATACTGCTTGTAAAAAGCAGTAGCCAACTCCTCCCAGTTACGAACCTTGGTTCCATCCAACTGATAGAACCATTCGAGATGAGTCCCTGAAAGACTCTCCTGGAAGAAGTGGATCCACAAGTTTTTATCCACTGTATACGGCTGAATCTTCCGCACATAAGATCTGAGGTGCAGCTTAGGGCAGGACGCCCCGTCATACTTGGCGAAAGATGGCGCTTTGAACTTGTGCGGGATGATCACACCAGAAGATAAACCCAAGTCTCCGAAATCCAACCCAGGCACTTGTTGAATTTCCATGGCGTTCAGACGGTCTTCCAACTGCTTGTATCTGTCTTCAGCTGGAGGATACTGCTCCTCATTAAAATCAGTCTCGTTGTCAGAGACTACCGGACTAGGACCTCTTCCCCCTTGGGGACTGTCTTTGCCTACAGAAGAACCAGCTTCCTCATTCTGCAGTGTGTTACCAAATCTCCGGCCCGTGTTGAATAGAACAATTCTCTTCTTCTTCTTCTTCTTGACCAGCAGAGCCTTCAGCTCCTCTTGACCTTGAGCCAAACCCATGATCAGCTCTTGAAATTGTGCGTTCTGCGCCTGAAGGGCTTTGATAGACTGCTCGGTAGATGATTCAGGGTTCATGATGCTGAAATAAACAACGAAGAACAATAAGCAACCTGAAAAGAAGAGTACCTGCTATGCACATGATGAATGGAATGCGTATGATTTATGTTTTCAAAGACAATCGGGAATCAACTTTGTAAACAAAAGGGAACACACTTCATTAGATTCAACTTTGAAATTTAAATTGTTCAACAGATTGCCCTTAGGTGTTACATAAAAAATGGAAATACTGAAAAGGGAAATAAAACTGTAAAAGAACATCCCAAGCTCATCACTAATCCCAGGGTCTCCTCTTCTCAGTACGGATGTAGTCATTCAGAGCTCGCTCATTCTCCAACTGCTTTGTCAGCTTCTAGATCTTCAATTCCTGTTCGTTGAACTTTTCCCGATAAGAATCCCGTTCTTCTCGCAGTTGCGCCCAAGTCCTCTTTAGTGTATCATAATCAGTCGGTATCTGAGGAGGGAGAACAGTTGGAGGAGCCCCATCTTTGTCAGGATACTCAAGAATGATGGGTCTGACAGCTTCGTATGGCATACCTAACTTCTGAGCACGGATGCGGACCCATTTGTAGTAGGCTTCCATAGGTAGAGAAGTCTTTGGTCCCAACTCTTGTGGGTCAGCTTTGTGAATTCTGTCCCAAGCCTTGATGAACTTTCGACGCAGCTCGTCACTATCCACCTGAAACTCAAAACTGAGGTGAGGCACCAACATCTCATGAGGCCCCGCTCTTCTGGCTCTTCCAAACTGACGGAGTGCTAGACATGGATTATAAGAAATTCCTCCTTGGGTACCAATCAAAGGAACATTAGGGTATTCTCCGCAACAATCAATAACAGCTACCTCATCCAAACCCCTGAAAGTCCAAATGATGTCCTTATCAGTGAGAGACATTAACCTATGAGCCCAACCTCTTCCTTCTAGGTTCTTCAGCACGAACTTAGGGAGGTGCGAAATAAACCACCTCACTAGCAAAGGGATGCAGCACCACAAAGTTCCTCGTCTTCGGGCAGTACGAGCATAAAGTTGTTGCAGGATATCACCCAAGAGAGTGGGCAGAGGGTTCCGAGACATGAGGATCCTTATGGCAGTGACGTTAATGAAGTTGTCAGGATTAGGGAACAAGACCAGACCATAGATTAAGAGAGCCAGGATGTCTTCATATGCCCTAAAATCCAGATCATTCTAGAAACTGTTAGCCTTACTAATCATAAACTTGGCCAAGAAACCCTTAACTCCGCTTCTAGTCACCCAGTTGTCCATTACTTCTTGGTGGGTCAAGGGAAGAGCTGCAGCAACCTCCTCAATCCTAAGAGTCTTTTCCCAACCAGTGTAGGGAGTTTGATCCAAGATAGGGATACCAAGCAAATCAGAGAACTCTTCCAGGGTAGGGACCAGCTGGAAGTCTTGAAAGCTGAAGCACTGGTACAGAGGGTCATAGAACTGGGTCAGGACACTCATCAACTGTTGGTCCCACTTTGTCGTGACTAAACTGAGAAGAGAACCATGCCTCTGGATGAAAGAAGTAGTATTTGGAATTCTGCTAACCAACTCTTCAAGCAACTCAGGTGGGTGAACAAAGTTGAACCGGATAGTATTCCTTCGCATAGGCATCATGATGTCCTATAAAACAGAGCAAAGGTGAAACCCTCTTGTCTTTGAAATGGTCAGTCCTTATGCAGGATGCATGCAATGTTCATGATGGCATGATGTTATGATAAAGCACACCACAAATATTTACAAAGGCAAACATGATAAGGCACACAAGTCACACAAGACAAGCCTTTAAAGTTTAGGCCAGCATGGGGTCTAGGTATTACCCTCTTTCAGTTTGTTGGTTCATACCTGTCCTATCAGAAGTAACCGGGTTCTAGAGGATCCCAATATCACTGACTACCCTCAATCGGTCATAACTCCAGCATCGCAATCTTTTCTTGCGGTCAGAACCATCACGAGAGTTTAGCCTCAATGGGCGTAGCATACTGCTACTGTTCTATTGGCCAAGTTGGGTCATTTAAGGTTCTAAGGTCGGTTGGTGCTTAATGACTCCTCAGAAGACCCATATTCTCCTCGTTGCAACACAAGGGATATCGGTACAGACCAAGGTGCCACACCAACATAGCCACTGCTTCATCCATGTCGGTCTATGCCGGACAGGTCCCTCACAGCTTATGCTACCTAACAGGGTATCCCTAGATCCGGGTTAGGATCTATGTAACTCCGATGCAACCCATAATTTTAAAGCAAATAGGTCAAAGCAATTGAAAACACAGTTATAAACTATCCTAAGGTACACCTCACTTTATAAGAATTCCCCAGCAGAGTCGCCAGTTTTGTGATCGGTGGATCTGGAACTGACTGTTTAAAGCTGGTTTCGCGAAATGTCGCGGAAGCAAGAGTCGCCACCTACCCTAAGGAATTAGGCTGTGTAAATGTCCTTTAGGTAGTGCCATCCCACCATTGAGAGGTAGGTAGCACCACCGTTGGAGGTGTTCGGGTCAATTCGTTTGTAGGGACAGTGTGGTCACCAGAGCAACTGTAGGACACCTTAGAAGCTACCCTTATGCCATTGATCTTTTTATTCCGAGGCAACTATTCTGAGGCAACCGTTTTGAGGCAACTTGTTTCGAGGCAAATTGTTTCGAGGCAACTAGATCAATGGACATAAGGACTTACTAAGACGTCCTATAGTCGACGACCACGTTTCGAGGGGCAAGGCAACAGTGTGGTCACCAGAGTAACAGTAGGACACCTTAGAAGCTACCCTTATGCCATGTTCATGGACATAAGGACTTACTAAAACGTCCTATACTCGACGACCACGATTTGAGGGGCAAGGCAACAGTGAGGCGTACCCTAAGAGTGGTGTGTGAATTGTGTGTCATTTTCAATTATGTTTTATCTTGGTCATGCATTGGGTGAGCTACGCTTTGATTTTATTTGGGCCATTCATTCTTTCATGTGATTAGCAGTTAAGGGGTGCGGAAATTAAAATGCAGAAAATAAAGGTCCTACGCTATTACAAGGCACGGGTCTATACATCGCCAAATTAACAAAGATCCGATTTGAATAAAAATGCAGAAAATAAAGGTCCTAATTACTATTACAAGGCTTTAGGGCAATTACATAATATTTAAAAGAAACATAAGAATACGGGTGCGAAAAGAAATTGGAATCGAGTGTTCGAGGGCGTTGGACCCTTTAAAGAAATTAAATTAAAATTGAAAGTTGATTAATGATTAAATTAAGAAAAGAAATTATTTTTATGTTTTTTTGGTATTTATGAAATAAAGAAAGTTAATTAAATTAGAAGTTAAATTAAAACCTAGTTCTAAATTATTTTTAATTGCTAAAGAAAAATATTTAAGTTTTGACCTAATTTATACTAATTATTTAATTACATGAGTATTTACAAAATAAATTAATAATTAATAATAATAATAAGGAGGAAAAGTTATTTATTAAGGAAAGAGAATAAAAATGCTAAAACCTAATTTCTACATTTTTTAATTATTTAAGAAAAAAAACATTAAAATTTTTAACCTAAATTAACCTAAGTTGATTATTAAAATTTATTTACAAAAAATATTAATGCATTAAATATTAAATAAACATTTTTTTTATTTTTTGATTTCTGATTTTTATATTGTAAAGAATTATTTTTGTGAATTTACTAAAATAGTTAAAACAAATTGAAAAAAGAATTAAAAAGGAAAGGAGAAAATTAGAAAGAAGAATACAAACAAAGGGGGTTTCTGGCCCAATTATGGAGGTGTTGTTGAAGCAATTAGGCCCACTGAAATCTGGCCACATTGACTTTCTATGCTTGCGTACATGTGGTTGACTGAGTGTGTATGGTGGTCTCCATATCTTGGCCTTTGGATTGATCCCTGGGGACATGTGGCAGGCACAGGCGTTGGGTGTTTGGTGGACCACTGGGAGTACACTGCACAGAAGCATTTTAAGAAAAATATTATGAAGAAGTGGGGGACCTGGGAATCGAACCCAAGTCCCAATACCTGCAAGCCAGCACATTTGCCAATTGAACCATTGAACGCATTTGTTATTATTATGGAATGGAAATAATATATGTGAAACATAAGCATCATACTGAACAATTAAAAAAAACGCGCCAGTTATTTAAACCTTCCAATCACGTTCCAACACGCTAGCATCTTCTTCCTTGTTTCTTCGTTTTGCCTGAAAATAACAAATAGATAGCGGGGGTTTTAAACCCCCACTAAATGGCAGCTACAAAAATAGCGAATAGAGCATATGCAAACATAAAAAGGGTGCGAATAGTGGATTAGTTTCGTCTGGATGTCCTGAATCCAATGGTCCTGGTTTGAGTGGCCAATTTTACCATATACAGAAACCCCTAAAATTGGAGCTCTGAAACCCTAGGGAATGTCCATGGTGGATTTCTGTTTAGGCAACCATTCTTCAATTGAATTGTGCCATTAGCTTCAGAATCATCACGTTAGTATAAATCAATCATTAAAAAACACAAATGATGCATGAAATTTAAAACACGATTATGAATTTTTTGTGAAAAAGTGCCACATGGTTCTACCAATTCCTTGTGCGTGGAGACTGGAAAGGTATTGAGACATGTTCAGGAACGTCCCAGCAATCGTTTGGAATACTTTTTGAGCTTTGAATCACACTCTATGTATGAAAACAGTTTTCAGTTTTTTTATGAAAAAAGTGCAAGTTTGTTCTATGCCTTATGCGCAACTTCTTGTGTCCAGGGCATTAGGTTTTGATTGTGCATATATGTGTGAATGAATTAGGTTAGAAAGACCAAGCCCAAAGCCTTTGCATTGATGATTTTGAATATTTGATTTTCATGATCTTTTTCAATCTTTTTCATGCCAATTATGCCAAATCATGGAAGATTCTTTCCTTTTAGGATGTGCACGAAATATTTAGGTCATGATGGATGAGAATGCTGCACAAAAAGATTCAAAACACATGATTTAGTATTTTTCTCATAATTAATTTTGATTAAATGAATTAATAGGATTAAAAATTCAATTAATTAATTAAAAATAAGAAAATAACTCCCCTTTATCTTAATGGGTCGTGCATAGCCTTTGGATAATGATTCATGGAAGAAATTGAGGCCCATTAGCAATTTTGAGGCATTTGAAGCAAAGTTGACTTTTCAAAATTCCCAAAAATTTCCCAACTTCCACAAGGCATATCTTGCTCAATTTTTAAGCTTTGGTCATGTTCTTGGACATTTTGGAAAGGTCTTGAAGTCCTCTAACCAATTTCTTTGGTACCATGTCATTTTGATTTACCAATATCAAGTTATGGTCTTTGACTTAAAGTGCCTTTTTGTTGACTTTTGAAAATGACCTATAATGTTGAGATTGATAACTTTTTTGGAGAGCATTTCTTGGACTTGAAGTGTGAAGATGGGTTGTAGGAAATGTCATTCTCTTAAAAATGAGCTTTGGATGGAATTTTTCTGATAAACCATGTGGAAGTTATGCCTTGGTCAACTTGTAGTTGACTTTTCCAGCTGTCCAAAAATAGAAACTTTTGCATCTTGAGACTTTTTGAGCCATGCCTCGAGAATCATGATCAAGAATTGATCAGATGATGTTTGTGGCTTCAAAATAAGATATTGACCAAAAATTTGGACTTTTGATTGTCAAATGACCATTTTGCCCCTACAGTTGACTGTGAAGCAATTAGGGTTTTTGACTGTGCAATTTGGTGCTGTGAGTCTTGAAACTTGACATATGGATGCTTGACAATGTTTATAGGCATGTGGGACTTTATTGGACCCTTGGAAACTTCAATTTCTTTGCCAGAACCAAAACCCTAATTTTTGACTGTTAGGAGGCAATTGGACTGTGCAACCCTTGAGAGATTTTGAAGCATGCTCTTAGCAAACCTTGAAGAATATGGGAGGGCAAATTTTGGGGTACAACAGATCCTTTTAAACTTTTAGAGGTTTCTGGCACATGAACGTGGCAACCTTTAATTCAAATGTTGGATGCGGGGGATCAGACCGTAATTTGCCCTACCGAGTTCAGTACCAGATGCTCCTGAACCATCCATCAAATGAATTTTCATGTTACTTTGTAAGGTTTACATCCTTTGGATTAGGCGATCGGGTGAGGATCGTCCAATTTAATCAGTGTTTTTACTTGCAACATTTTGCTGAAATATTCTATCATCCACTTATATTCATCGACTTCCTGCGTAGTTTGTGTTTAAGACGGTGTTGACTGCTAATATAAACTACTCAAGGTTACTATAAAGACTAAACTCAAGGTGTTGGAAACAACGGGTACTTGAACTGATCTATCATACTATGGGGTTGTAGAGTGTCTAAACGGTAGAAATTTCGCTCCATCTCGCCCCAATTCCTGATGATTAATGATTTTGCAGTCTATTTACTTGTCGAGTGAGAAGATTTTTTTTATGGGCTCAAAAAGAGAGGGGAATCTAAAAGAACAACACAAATTGCTGCAATAGATGACTTGCAAATTTTTTTTATTGAATTTAAGATAACAAAAGGGAAATTACAAAGAAAAATAAAAATTACTAGAAAAAGGGAAATACTTCCTCCCCCATACTTGAATCATACATTGTCCTCAATGTATTGAAAGAAGTGGGAAAGGGGAAAGATTTCAACATAATCATTCTTCCTCCTGTCTTTGGTATCGGCCACGTGTCCTTGCTCTTCGACATGCTTACCCGCCATGTATGGAAGATTCGCCGCCATCTCTTTGGGATATGATATTATGCAAGTCGTCAACACGGAGTGTTAAGGCTCGCATGTCCGCCGTTATTCCTGTGGTGAATTCTAGCATACTTTGATCGTGCCTGCGAGCGTGGTCATTTTGGTCTCTCTGCATTTGTTGCATGAGAGTCATCATCTCGATTTGGCGTGTCTCGAGGCTTTGGTGGCGTTGAGTGTACAACTGGTTTTGTTGCATTATCGCGGAATATATCGCGTCGATAGTGGCAGGATTGTTGGCTTGCTGTGGTTGGGGCCCTTGCTGCTCTAATTCTTCTTCGATTTCGTCAGCGGCAGCATTGTTAGCCTGACCTTGATTTCCTTGCACATTTTCTCTGGGTTCAGGGGCGTTCAGGTTGTAAAGCCAGTTATCTTGATTACCCAAGTAAGTACGATTATGATTTGGCATGATCACACTGCAAACTCTTGCATTCTTAACCATGAGATAGTATCCTCCAACTTCTCGTACATTAATCAGGCGTCCAACTCTACAGTTATCAATGTCCATAAAAACAGCTGGCAGCGGAGGTAGGAGTTGGATCCTTTCCCCCCAGTTCAAGTGAACTGCGATGGCGGTGACGATGCCTCCGATGCAAAAAGGTGTGGTCCCTTCTCTTGCAACGAGGTTTTGAATATGGGCCATCATTAAAGTGACGGGATTAAGACGAATGTTTTGCGAAAAGGTACAATGGAGAGCATATAATTCTTTAGTGTTTACCTTGTTGTTGTTTTCCCTTCCGAATATTGTGTTTGCCATAACACGGTGTAAGAAGCGGATGTTCGGGTTGTGGATGTGAGAGGCGTACCGTGCTTCGGGTGTGACATTTGGTTCGCCGATTATTCTCTCCCATAGTGCGTATGCACTTCCATTCTAATCCAATTCTGGGGGTATGCGGTATTTCACATTATTCCCTCGGGGAAAATGAAATATGTCGCTCAAAATCTCATGGTTGAGTTGGTACTCTCGGTTGAACATCCGAAAATGAGCGGCTCCCGTTAGGTGTGCGTCTGCATCTTCTCGGGTGTGATATGCGTAGGAACTCAAGAATTCTAACGTGAGAGCTTCGTAAGTTGGCGTGTTCATCGTGCTAATAAAGCTTAGGCTAGATTTATTTAGCAAGCCTTCCATATGAGGTAGCAGGCGTAATTCTTGTAAGCAAGTGTTGTCGACGAACCGTGTGGGTGTTAGCCCTCGGTGATGGAATTTTATGTACCTCTCTTTTTGAAGCTCACCGGCTTCTCCTTGTCGGATCACGAGATGTCGCATGTCGGGTTCGGGTTGGTTGGCCATTAGTATTGAACTTGATAGAAAGAAAAAAACTGTATATGTGGTAGAGAGATGGAAAGGAAGTGGTAGTAATGAAACTAAGGATGGAAGGGGAGAGTTTATATATATGGTTGTGTGGAGTAAGAAATTTAATGGTGTTTATGGGAGAATTTTTGAAATTTGAGAGGTTATGGAAGTTATGGGTGAGTGGAGTAAATGGGGTGGTGGGATTTTAAAACAAATTTTCCTTCATCAATGTTGTTCAATGGTCACGGTTTTGAAAGGCGTGGGGGAAAATGCCTGCCGCCCGTCACGTTCCCTATGACGCTCGTCAGAGTCAAAGATACTCCCTGACGTTCGTCACATGCACTCTGACGTTCTTCAGGGTCAGGTCATGTCTCTTTGACTGCTTTGAACGCATGCTCCACTAAAGTAATTAATTAATTAATTTCAATTTTTGAGAAGTGTATTGCAAGGGATTAGTAGCATATTGTATAGTTGGAAAAATGATATGGTAAATAAGAAGCAAATAAAGATGGTAAAAAAATAAATAAAATAAAACATGATAATTATAATAGAAATTAAGAACAAATGAAAATAATAACAGAAATTGCAAAAAATGAATGCATACTTTGTAAATAAATAAAATGGATATGAATAAAAATTTTAGGACCGAAAAGTAATATATTATTCGAAAATAATTAAAACCATAATGAGTTTGAGAATAATAATTAAAAACAATGAAACCCCCCCCCCCCATACTAAGAACAAACAGTGTCCTCACTGGGGCGGTACAGAAAAACTATCAAGCATGAGGGCCTCCGGAAGGTGGTGCAGAAGCGTGCAAATGCTGATAAATGTGGTCAAACTGCTCTGTAACGACGTCCATGAAATGAAAGAAGTCACGCCGAAGTGTGCTGACATTTTCTTTAATAGTGTCGAGCTTTCCGCGGAGTGTGGTAACATCTGTCTGCAGAGTCTTGATCGTATGTGCATGATCAGGCATGGGTATGTCATCAGCGGTAGTAACAAGGGGTAGCATAGGGTAATCCAAGGGTGTATAATCATGGTAACCTGTGGGTGTAGATGGGTCGCTCTCCTCCCTCTCAGGGTCGTGTTCGTCTGTCTTCTCTAGGGGATATAGCCAATTTGTCTTGGTATAGACACTGGTATGCTCGGGGCTAGGCAATTTGAAGCAATAGACAGGGTTACGTTGGACAAGCAGCTGAAAGTGAGGTGGGCTGAGGTTACCAATCAAAGAAATGTTAAAGTAAAAAGGGATGTCCATGGTATAATATCTGGCGTACGGTGTAAGGCGCGACAGAGATGACCGTAGGGATAGGGCCTCGACTATCATAGTGACTAGCCCGTCGACACAGATGGGGCCATGGGTACACTGAGCTACAGCTAACATGTTGGCTATCATGAATGATGCGCCATTGACTGGTCTTGTCTGAAAAGCACAGTAAATGATAAACAGCTCATCCCTAGAAACCGAGAGTTGATTAATAGGTTTTCCAAAAAATGTGAAAGCTAAAATGTGATGGAAATACCTAATAGTCGGGTTATGAATCTCGGTGGCATCAAGGTGGTCGGGGTCCTCGGGATATTGTCCCCCTATGTCTCTCCAAAAGTGATTAAGCTCAAAGTTGAGGTACTCATCCGCCTGGGTTTCCATGTGGGCGTCTAAAGAGCTAGGGAATCCTAGCAGCTGAGCTAGACTGCGAACTGTAAACTGGTGGGTGAAACCGAACAATCTAAAGGACATCTGACCTCTACTACACCCTAAGCCTTGTGTGGGTTTATAGATGAGGGAACTCAAGAACTCCAAGGTGAGGCGTTGGTGTGTAGGGTGTTTATGGGCTAGGAACCCCTCCTATCCTATTTGGTTAAACATGAAATAGACACTTTCCCTGATTCCTAAGGCTGTCAAGGTGGGATCATGCACATACGTGGTCATACTCATTTGGCGCTGAGCCAGAATCTCATATCGTCTCTACTGAGTCTCCGAGGCAAAAATGATAGTATCCATGAATTTTAGCTTGTAGGTTCCCGTGAATCGGTACTAAAATTTGGAAAATAAAAATGCAAATAAGTAAAGTATGTTGTGGGGGAAAGAAAGAAGAGGAAAAAAAACCGGAAAGTAAAAATCAGAATGCAGAAATGAAAAAATAAAAAATAAAAATAAAAGATAAAGATATTTGAGAGATAATAAATAAAATAAAAAATTGTGGGTTGCCTCCCACACAACGCTTGTTTAATGTCGTTAGCTTGACAAAGTTATTAGACGTGAATTAGTTTTCAAGTTGGTGCGGTAACTCTAATAACGTTAAGCTCGCGGTGTAATCCTTATTTTCGACGCTGTAATAATGCTTTAGGCGTTGGCCGTTCACTAAGAATGGATTCATGGATTTTCCTTTGATTTCTATGGCACCACTGGGGAAAACTTTGGTTACTTCGAATGGTCCAGACCATCGTGAACGGAGTTTTCCAGGGAACAGTTTCAGACGAGAGTTGAATAGGAGTACGACATCTCCTTCATTGAATTCTTTCCTTGATATAAGTTTGTCATGCCATTTTTTCGTCCTTTCTTTATAGATCCTTTCATTTTCATATGCATCTAATCATAGTTCTTCTAATTCATTTATGTCGAGGATCCTTTTCTCTCCTACCGCAGTGTAGCTTAGGTTTAAAGTTTTAATAGCCCAGTAAGCTTTGTGTTCAATTTCCACTAGCAGGTGGCATGATTGTCCATATATGAGTTTAAAGGGTGTTGTACCTATCGGTGTCTTGAATGTCGTTCTGTAGGCCCATAATGCGTCAGGTAACTTAGCCGACCAATCCTTTCTTGAGGTGGCAACAGTTTTTTCCAGTATTTGTTTTATTTCTCGATTTGAGACTTCCACCTGTCCGCTTATTTGGGGGTGGTATGGAGTTGCGACGCGGTGCCTCACCCCATATTTGGTTAGGAGTTTATCAAAGATTCGTGATATGAAGTGGGAGCCACCATCGCTAATAACTTGTTTGGGTACACCAAACCTTGGGAATATGATGGTTTTGAAGAGTTTAATCACGACTCTAGTATCGTTTGTTGGAGAAGCTATTGCTTCAATCCATTTTGAAACGTAATCTACAGCCACGAGTATATATTTGTTTCCGAAGAAGGATGGAAATGGTCCCATGAAGTCGATTCCCCATACATCAAAGACTTCCACTTGTAGGATGCCAGTCTGAGGCATCTCATCGCGTCTGGATATATTTCTGGTGCGTTGGCATCGGTCGCAGTTTAGGATGGCTATGTGCACATCTTTCCACAAATTTGGCCAGTAGAAGCCAGACTGCAAAATTTTGGCGCATGTCTTTGATGTGTTTGCATGACCTCCGTAAGGGGCATCATGACAATGAGAAATAATGCTTTCTATCTTGTTTTCCGTGACGCATCTTCGGAAAATACCGTCTGCACTCCTCTTAAATAATAAAGGTTCATCCCAAAAGTAATGTTTCAAATTGTGAAAGAATTTCTTCTTCTGTTGATAAGTCATATCATGGGGTAGGATTTTGGCAGCTAAGTAATTTGATATGTTCGCATACCATGGTATGGTTTGGATAGAGACCACGACTTCTTGTATTGCATTATTTATTTGGTCTTGGCTTTCTCGTGAATCGCTGTTAGCAGCTTGTGTGTCAAGTCCTAAGAGCAGTTGATTTGGATTTGATTCAGGCGGTTCTTTTCTGGCTTCTCCTACGTCCATCTGAGCCATCAGACGTTCATACGGGAAGTCATCGTTAATAGGTACTTCTTCTGGTGTCAGCTAGTCCATTCGAGATAAATGGTCATCTACCACGTTTCCGGTACCTTTTTTGTCTTTAATTTCTAGATCGAACTCTTGTAGAAGCAGAATCCATCTCAAAAGTCTCGGCTTTGAGTCTTGCTTGGTTAAGAGATATCTAATAGCTGCGTGGTCTGTATAGATGATTATTTTTGTGCCTACGAGGTAGGAGCGAAATTTGTCTAGTGCGAAGACTATGGCTAAAAGTTCTTTTTCCGTTGTTGCATAATTCATCTGCGCAGGGTCCAAGGTTCTACTAGCATAATATATGGCATGAAGCTTCTTATCTCTTCGTTGTCCCAGGACTGCACCTACAGCGTAATCACTTGCATCACACATGGTTTCAAATGGAAGTCTCCAATCGGGTGGTTGCATGATTGGTGCGGATACAAGAGCTGTTTTTAGTTGGTTAAATGCCTTTAGGCATTTGTCATCAAAATCAAATTCAACGTCTTTCATAAGCAGGGTGGTTAGAGGTTTTGATATTTGTGAGAAATCTTTGATGAATCGTCGGTAGAAACCGGTGTGTCCTAAGAAACTGCGTATTTCTCTTACTGTTTTAGGGGGTTGCAAGTTTTCTATGACTTCGATCTTAGCTTTGTCGACTTCAATCCCCTTTTCGGACACAACGTGTCCTAGTACGATTCCTTGTTTGACCATAAAGTGGCACTTTTCCCAATTCAGAACGAGGTTAACTTTTACGCATCTCTCCAAAACTTTCTCCAAATTCACCAGACAATCTTCAAAACTCTCTCCATATACAGAGAAGTCGTCCATAAAGACCTCCATAATATTGTCTATGAAATCAGCAAAGATTGCCATCATGCATCTCTGAAACGTGGCGGGAGCATTACATAACCCAAACGGCATTCGTCGGTAGGCGAAAGTTCCATAAGGACATGTGAATGTTGTTTTCTCGTGGTCATCGGGGTGAATAGGGATTTGAAAGAATCCAGAGTAACCGTCTAGATAACAGTAATGTGAGTGCTTAGCTAGTCGTTCAAGAATTTGATCGATGAATGGTAGAGGGAAATGGTCCTTTCGGGTGGCCTTGTTTAGCTTCCTATAGTTAATACACATTCTAGATCCACTTATAGTTCGTTCTGCTACAGCTTCGCCTGCTTTGTTTGTTGTTACCGTTATACCACCTTTCTTTGGTACACAGTGGACTGGGCTTACCCATTGACTATCAGAGATGGGGTATATGATTCCAGCGTTCAAAAGTTTTTTAACTTCATCCTTAACTACGGTGCTCCATATTGGGTTAATTCTTCGTTGATGTTCTCTAGAAGATTTGCAGTCTTTCTCCAGCATAATACGATGCATGCATATGGAAGGGCTTATTCCTTTGAGATCTGTAATGTTGTATCCTAAGGAGGAGGGATATTTTCTTAAGACTTGTAATAATTTGTCTGTTTCTTGTTGTCCTAAGTCCGTGTTGACAATTACAGGTCACTTTAACTCGGTGTCAAGGAATTCATATCTGAGGGTCTTAGGTAATGGCTTAAGATCCAATGCCGGTTTTATTGGACAAGGCATGTGATCGGGTGTCAGAGCTAAGCATTCACTCATATTGTCGTCTCGGTATTCAGGACACCATTCGTTATCTTCGAATATAAGAGGTGTGGGAATCTTCATGGTTTTGGAACAAGGTATTGGTTCCCATTCAATTTCTCTTCTGCATTCGTCAACGATGTCCACCAGATAACATGTGTCATCTATGGCGGGCACTTGTAAGAATTGTGTTAGAGTAAACTCGACTTTCTCTTCACCTACTTCAAAGGTTAGTTTGCCCTTTTTTACATCTATGATAGCTCCAGCTGTGGCTAAGAATGGTCTTCCTAAGATGATAGGTGTGCTTTCGTCTTCTCTAATGTCCATGATTATGAAATCTATAGGGATGTAGAATTGGCCTATTCGTACAAGAACATTTTCTAAGATTCCTACTGGGTATTTGACGGAGCGATTCACTAATTGAACTGACATCTTTGTCGGTCTTAGTTCACCCATTTCCAGTTTGTTGCATATGGATAAAGGTATAACACTAATACTAGCGCCTAGATCACACAGGGCTTTGTCTATGACAAACTTACCTATATGGCATGGTATAGAGAAACTTCCAGGGTCTTTCAGCTTAGGAGGCATCTTGTTCTGGATAATCGCGCTACATTATGCTGTAAGCGTTACCGTTTCATTATCTTCTAGCTTTTTCTTGTTAGATAAGATTTCCTTGAGGAATTTGGCATAGAAGGGCATTTGAGTTATAGCTTATGTGAAAGGAATTGTTATATTGAGTTGTTTCAGAAGTTCTACAAATTTTTTAAATTGCCCTACGTTCTTAGGTTTGGCTAATCTACCAGGAAAAGGGATTTCGGGTTTATAAGGCGGTAGAGGCACATAGGGTTTTTCTTTTTCTTTGGCCTCTCCTCCTTTATCTTCTTCGTCTACCTCTGGTTTCTCTGATTGATTCTGCTTCTCAATTGACGTTTCAGCCTTTTGATACATACTTTGATTTTATAGTCTTGGGTCAGGCGGTCCATCTAACTCGGTTCCACTTCTTAATATGATGGCATGAGCATGCCCCTTTGGGTTAAGTTGTGGTTGACCGGGAAACGTATCGGCCGGTGCAGCTGTAGGTGCTTGCTGTTGAGCCACTTGAGATATTTGGGTTTCTAACATTTTATTATGGGTGGCCAAAGCATCTATTTTGTTTGCTAATTGTTTTATCTACTCATTAGTGTGTATGTTTTGATTTTGGACGTCTTTATTTGTTTGCGCTTGAGTAGCTATGAAGTTCTCCATCATCAGTTCTAAGTTTTATTTTTTAGGTGCACTAGGAGCATTTGCAGGGGCTTTCTGATATCCAGGTGGTACGGCAGGTGCTTGGTTTGGAGCATACAACACATTGGGGTTTTTATATGAGAAATTTGGGTGATTTTTCCATCCAGGGTTGTACATGTTTGAGTAAGGGTTTCCTTGAGCATAATTCACTTGGTCATCTGGAGTTCCTGCCAAGATCTTACATTATGTGACTAGATGTCCAGGTACTCCGCATATTTCGCAATTGGGAGTTATAGCAGCCACGGTGGCTGGAGGTATTGCGGTCAAATTATTAATCTTTAGGGTGAGGGAATCTACCTTAGCATGGACACTGTCTAGGTCGCTTATCTCATACATTCCTCCTTTTGTCGGTGCTTTCTCTGTAGTACCTTTGTCTGCGTGTCCTCTTTCACTTCCCCACTGATAGTGGTTTTGGGCCATACTTTCAATTAGAGCATAGGCAGCGGTGTAGGATTTGTCCATAAGTGCGCCACCTGCAGCAACGTCTATTGTTAATCTTGTATTGTAGAGGAGACCATTATAGAAGGTGTGGATAATCAACCATTCTTCCAGGCCATGATGTGGGCATAGTCTCATAAGATCTTTGTATCTTTCCCAAGCATCGAAAAGGGATTCGTTCTCCTTTTGTCTAAAATCGCTTATCTGAGATCTTAGCATAGCTGTTTTGCTTGGTGGAAAATATCTCGCAAGAAAAACTTTCTTCAGCTCGTCCCATGTAGTGGCTGAGTTTGCGGGTAGATATTGGAGCCAAGCTCTTGCTCTGTCTCTTAGAGAGAAAGGGAAAAGACGAAGTCTTATTGCTTCTTGACTGACCCCATTGTTCTTGATTGTATCTGCGTACTGTAGAAATATTGATAGATGAAGATTAGGGTCTTCCATCGACCCACCAAAGAACTGGTTTTATTGCACAGCGGATAACAAAGAGGGTTTCAGTTCAAAGTTGTTAGCCTCGATCGGAGGGGCAGCAATGCTATTATGTGGTTCATCTTGTGAGGGTATGGCATATGATTTGAGTGGGCGCGGAGCAGGATTTGCAGCCATTTCTTCGGTTGGTGGAGAAACAGGAGGTTCGAGTGATTGACGAGGTTGAGTGTTATGCAAGAGATGGTACTCTTGAATGCGGAGTCTAAGTCTGAGATAACGCTCAATATCGTTGATTTGTATGTATAACGGCTCGTCTTGCAAACGAGTGTTTGGCATACAAAATTAGAAAAGAAAAGAAAATAAATAGAGATAGAAAAGAAAGAACTAAGTTTTTGCTCTAGTCTCTACTGCGTAACAAAAGAGTAGCGATATCGACTTAAATCAGTCCCCGGCAACGGCGCCAAAAACTTGATCATGGGATTTGTACTTATGTATCCAATGATTCGGACTGCAAGTGCACAGTCTTGTCGAGTAGTTTTAAAAGATATCGAACCATAGAGACTGATGAATCGATCTACCGTTTTCTATTGTTACTATGTAAATCTAAAGCTAATGAATATTTGATTTGGGTTGTAGGGAAACTAATCACTAAATTAAGTTGTATTTTAATAATCAATGAACTAAATTACCAGTATGCATTAGTCTTACCTCGGGAACTAGCGACCTATCGGGCGTCTTTATATTTTCAAAACAGTTTTCAGTAAAACCTATCTAGTTTAAAAACCCTCGTCTCACACTGTCGTTTTGTTGATCTAGGCTATGCAGTTAAGTCCTAACGTACGTGTTGTACCCCAAAATTTTCCCTCCCATTTCCTCAACATTTTCTCACCACAAGACCCTTGGAGCTCAGGATCAAGTTAGGGTTTGCTCTGCTCAAGACTTCTCCTTGCACTGTTGACCCAAATTAGGGTTTGAGGTTGCACAAAGATATTTTGACCTAAAAGGCCCAAAGTGACTTTCATGCTTCATGTTGGACTCAAAATTTTACCCATACCAAGTTTCAAGCCTTGATTCCAATCTTTGCCCAGTCAATTGGACAGTTGACCTAGAAATCAGCTGTATTGGGGAAAAAGTCAACTGTGGCCAATCGACAGTCAAACCTCATGATTTTTGACCCACATCAACATTATGAACTCATATGGACCATTTGGTCAAGTTTGGATCACAATTCCATAAGAAATTTGATCAGATCACCAAAAGGGCAAAATGGTCATTTTTAGGGTTTTGATTGCACAAAGGCAATTTTTGACTGTTTGACCTAGCCAATGGCAAACCAAGCTCACATATGGACTCAAGTACCCCATGGAATTGTTTTGACATGTTCAACAAATTCAAAAGATCCCAAATGCACAAGATTGACAGATGAATTTTCCAGTCAACTGAGTCAAATTTGACTGTATACTGAAAAGTCAAACTTTGACTTTTTGGTCAAAATCAAATGTCAAGATTCATTTTTCATCAAGACATGTCTAAGTTATGAAAATCCCTAATTTTTTCCTAACTTTGTCCCATTTTTTCATCAAGATATATTTGGATTCAAGGAAAACTAAAAACATGAAAGTTGTATTCCATTGAAAAATCTACAACTTTGATTCACAAAGTTTCCTCAAAAGAAGCTTGTAGCTCAAGTTATGATTTTTGGAACAAGGGTGCAAAACATTCTTAACTTAGAAAAATTTTGACCTATTTTAGGCAGGATTTTTGCCTAACTTCATGGCCACTTTTCACATGCTTCCACTTGGAATTTCAAATTGCATTACAAAGATGGATTGTAGTACACATTCCAAGCTTTCCAAAATGTCCAAGAACTCATCAAACACCCTTGTGGTTAGGGAGAACCGAATTTGTCAATATGGGCAAAACTCACTTTGTTCATAAGCCATTTCCATGTCCATAACTTTGCATTTTTGAACTCAGCATGCTCTAAGCTAGATTACAGGCCTTTTATCTCATCCATACTCAATAATTTAATGCAAAACCTTTGTGTCCTAGCATTATCTTGTCCATTAAGCCATTACACAAAAGATTAACCTTAATATGGAAAAAGCAAATTATCCATTTTTGAAAAGTATAGCTTTATGTCAAGTTTGCAAATCATGAAGTACAATGCAAATCCTTTTGGCACAAGTTCAGGGATATATCCCACTGATTAAGACAAAGCTTTGCAGCACATTTGAGGGGCCTGCATAAGCCTAGAAACCAACTTGTCATTTTTTGCTTAAGTTAGAAGAAACTTGGCATATTGATATCCAACTCTCATTGCTGCAAGAACTAGCTTAGACAAACTTGTTAGACACATCCCAAACAACATAACTGAGCTAAGGCACGACCAAAACACCTTCCAAACCTCATCATTCATCAAAACACCATCCTACTGCAGAAAACAGAGTCACCTCTGCAGTTGGACTTCCATAACTCAATCCACTCATGCATTTTTGCTGAAACCAGTTCATACACACTCCATACCACATATACAAGCTATCCCAAGCATTGGACACGACCTGTAACACCTCTAACCAACTTCACCATTTTCACTTTTTCTGTTTTACAGGTTGATTACTATAGCTTGATTCACTTGGTTTCAAAGCATACCAAGCATTGGAATAGCATCCCTGGACTTCAAGTAAGCTGTACAAGTCTTCACCTTGCCTTGAAAGCACCTCCATTGTCAGATATGGTCCAAGCTGAACAGGTAAGTTCATGGACTTCTATCTCTCAATCTAGGAAGAGTTAGGTTTAGATTTATGAATGAAAAATGTCATATTCATGTCCCTGAAGCTATACATATCCTCACTTTCCATTTATATTGCATATGCTGAGAGAATTTAAGACCTGAACATTGACAAAAACCTAGGTCAAGAATTAGGGATGGAGAAATTCTCTCTCATTTCTGAGAGTTAAGTCAAGTTCTTGGCATGTATGGAATCGTGGCTTGATGCTTGACATTTTTCATGTTGTAAGTTTGTGCTAAAAGTCCAGGAATCAGGATGTTTGAACCAGGAGGGAAGGGCGCGCGTTTTTGACATTTTTTGTCTGGAGGTTGAAGACAACCTCTCTTGGGCTGGGCCTGAGATATTTTTCCTTTTTGCACTTTCATTTTTCACATGCACCCCCTGGCCCATTTTGAGATATACTTGTCATTTTTTTTATTTTTTCCTTTTGATTTTGTTTCTATATTTTTATTTAAGCATGAAAAAATATTAAAATTATTTTCCCCACATTTTTTTCATTTTATTTGATATTTATTTGGTTTCATTTAGTTTTGTACATAAATAAACCTAAATATACTTTTATTTAAAATAACTAAAAATAATATAAACACTTTTATTTTCTGATTTTTATTTTATTTTACCTTTGAAAACAATTTATAAAAAATATACTTTTTTTTGTAAATATTAAATATTTTATTTTTGTATATATTTAATATATTTAATAAATAACATAGATACTTATATATTTATTAGTCTATTTAGGTTAAAAACATCAAAATAATACATTTTTTATTTTTTATTAATATTTAACTTAAAAAATCACTTTTTGACAATATACTTTCTTTTTATTTATTTTTTACACATAATTAATAAATATTGCATATAATAAATAATTAATACATTTTATTTAGCAAAATTAGGGTTTTGCCCTAAATACCTAAAAATACCAAAAATTAATTCATTTTATTTTTGTTTATTTGACACATGAAAAATACTTTTTTACATACATATAAAAATCATTTCTTGCATCTTGCATATTTATCTCATTTTTATTTAATTATTGTGCAATTATTTAATTTGTATAATTCAATTTGGATGTAATAGTTTAGGTTTTAATTTCTTGCTAAAATATCCCCATTTGAACATTTGTACCCCCCATCCCATATATTTGTGTTGTAATAATTTAGGACCTTTAAATTCCGCACTTTAAAAGCTTTCTAAATATGCCATGATAGAATTAGGGTTTTGTATACAAATCAAAAACAACAAATAGTTTGACCTAAATTCAAGATAAACAAGCATGAAAATGGACAACACTAATCACACTTGCACCCCTAGGATACTCCACTTGTTGCCTTCAATAATGGGCCATATTGCATGTTAGGTATCTTTGGCAAAAACAAAACAATCAAATGATCATAGTCCCTCGATGACGCTTTCAAAAGTTGCCTAAAAATGATCAAGTCCCTTAAAGGAAAAATTGCCCAAAGATACTTGGCACCATTGTAATCATGGTCCAAACGATGACCCACGCCCGTCCCATTCACATCCTAACACAAGATTGTCCACCAAATACAATGGTGGAACAAAATTGTTAAAAGGTTTAAAACATAGCAATGATCTTTGAGAAATTTAGGGTAGATTAGCTCTTGGTTCCTTGCCAACCTGCAAAACAAAAACACTTGCCTATTTTTTCAAAATCACACATCACAACACTTTCAAAACAACTTTCAAAAACATTAGAAACTTTTTCAAAAGACATACACCTTTGTATACATCCCAACATGGATCATTACAAAGGTTGTCACCACATTGGCCTCTTTTCAAAACATTTTCAAAATCCACACACAAAGCACCATTTCAAACAATTGAAAATCAAGGCAAGTTGATCTAAGCAAGTAACTAAGAGCCCATGGATAACCATGGATAGAAAGGGTGCTAATACCTTCCCTTTCTATAATCTACTCCCCGAACCCAAGAAAACATCTCAAAGGTTTTTGCTGTGCTTTTTAACCTTTCCTTAGGATAAAATAAAAAGTCGGTGGCGACTCTTGCTCAACCGAAACATTTGCGAAAACAAACGCAAAACCTCAAGTCAGTTCTCCCACCGTATCACAGAACAGGCGACTCTGCTGGGGAAAATTTTAAAGTGGAGTAACCTTAGGGCTTAGATCACCCTCTTGCATGACTAATTGTTTGTTTTGATTGCTTTACATCTTGGCTCTCTTGTTTGGGTTTGCAATCCTACACCCGGATTTGGGGAAACATTCATAGATAGAAATATGTTGTGGAAACTGTGCGGGGTATACCGACACGGTTGAAGCAATAACTATATTAGTGCGACATATTTGTGAGTACCGGTAACCCTTGAGTTCAATCAAGGAGAGTACGGGGCCGCTGAGTGATGTCACCAAGCATTAATGACCTAGAACCTTACTTGACCATCTTGGCCTTTCATTAGGGGTAGTGAGATGACCGGCTTTGGTGCAGTCCGAAGTTGGTAGATACTCGATACTACACTCATTGAGGGTTGTTTTCTTGGAATATTTTGGTCGCTAGTTAAGTGGCTAAACCAAAACAATGAACATGGAAAGCAATCCAATGATATTGAGCTCCTTAGAACCCGGTTACTATTTATAGGACAGGTTTTTAAGCCAACTACACTCAAGAGGGTACTTACCTATGAAACCCCATGCAAGCCTGAAACTAGGGTTTGTTGTGAATTGCTTGTACATATGTTTTGTGCATACATCATGAACATCATAAAACATCATATGCATTCACTAACCATTTCAAGGGTTTAGATCTTCATCTTTGTTCTTGTTTTGTAGGTCATGGAAATTCCTCGCAGGAAAACCATCCAAGTCAACCTTGTGAGAATCCCTCCTCAACTCAAGGAGCTCACATCAAGAATTCCGGAAAGCTCTCCCTTCAGTGAAAGACATGGTAGACTGCTCACCCTAGTCAACACCAACATTGAAGAAGACATGATGAAGGTGCTGTTCCAGTTATTTGACCCTCTTCACCACTGTTTCACTTTCCCCGACTACCAGTTGGTGCCCACTTTGGAGGAATTTTCTCAACTCCTGAGAATTCATATCCTTAATCAACTACCCTACAATGGTACGGAAAAGGAACCAAAGCCTGAAGATGTTGCTCAAGCACTATATCTATAGCCATCTGACATCAAGGGGCATTGGGAAACTAGAAGCGGTGTCAAAGGCTTCTTGGAAAAATTCTTGTTTGAGAAGGCACAAGAGTGTTGGAATTCATTGGATCTACAAGCCTTTGAAGAAATTGTGGCACTCCTTATTTATGGGTTGGTCCTGTTCCTAAATCCTGACCAGCTTGTAGATGTCAACGCCGTCAAGATCTTCTTATCCAGAAATCCAATACCAACATTGCTTGGGGACATTCTTCACTCATTTTACACTCGAACAATGAGAAAGAGGGGTGTTCTCATGTGCTGTACTCCTCTCCTTACAAGGTGGTTTATTTCGCACCTTCCACAATCTGTCTTGAAGAATGACCAAGGCTTAAGGTGGTCACAACGATTGATGACCCTCACTCACTCTGATGTACATTGGTGTTCTCGGTCCAGAGAAAATGTCATCATCGTCGATCATTATGGAGAGTTCCCTAATGTTCCATTACTTGGCATTAGGGGAGGCATTACCTATAACCCTTGTCTAGCCTTGAGACAATTTGGATATGCACGAAGAGATGGCCCTCACGACATGTTGATTCCTGACCTAGTTTTTGACTTCGACAACGATGCGCAAGGACTTCACCAAAGATTCATCAGAGCTTGGAGGATGCCTAACAAGGTAGACAACAAGACACTGGGGCACAAGAACTTCATCCCTCTTGAGCCTTACCTCAAGTGGGTACGAACCCGAGCCCAGAGTCTAATGATGCCTTACCCTCATGTTCTCCCTGTGATTAAAGAGCCCGTTAAGGAAGGAGAGGTTCCCTACACCATCCTATACCCTGACATGCCTACATCGTGGGAGGAGATGCAGAAGAGTTGGATCCAACTCAAGGAGGAACATAACACTTTTGAAGCCAGCTTCTACGCCAGCGAGAAGAAGGTTTTGGAGCTTACCCACCGACTCCATGAGGAAGAAACCCTTAACACCTACATTGCACCAAAGAGGATGCGCAACGTCTTTTTACCTTGAGAAGTTTTTTGTAATATTTGGCCCATGGGGCATTTATGTACTGACAAATTTCTTCTTATTAATATGACGTGCGTTCTTTTTTGTTTGCGACAATTTTGAATTTGCTAAATCCTTGAATGCATTGCATACATAAGCATACCATTCATCATACGCATAAGCAGGTCTCCACACCAGGTTTCCTTATCTTTCTGCTGTTTATTTCAGTAAGATGGATCTCGAACAGACGGTCAAGGACTTGCAGTCTCAGAATTCACAGTTTCAACAACTCCTGATGACCTTGGCTAAGGGTCAGGAGGATCTAAAGGCCCTGCTGGGGAACAAAGACCAAGTGAAAAAGAAGAAGAAGAGAATTGGGGTGGCTACCCTAGGAAGAAGGTTTGAGGGTGAAGTCAGAAGAGTCCTTGAATTTCCCCCTACGTCTGAAGAGGGAACCAGTAAAGGGAATGCGGCTGCAGTACCTTCCGAATCCGAGGTCGAAGAAGAGGAGGCTGAAGAGGACGAAGACTACTCTGATCAACAATACCCGCCCGCTGATGACAAGTACAAAGTCTTGGAAGACAGGTTGGCAGCTATGGAGCTGCAGAATGTTCCCGGCTTAGATTTCGAAGATTTGGGATTAGTTGCTGGAATTGTGATCCCCCCGAAGTTCAAAGTGTCCGCTTTTGCAAGGTATGACGGGCTATCCTGCCCGAAGATGCATCTCAGATCATATGTAAGGAAGATCCAACCTTACACTGCCGACAAGAACCTTTGGATCCATTTCTTTCAGGATAGCCTTTTTGGGGCTCAACTCGAGTGGTTCTATCAGCTGGATGGAGCCAGTATCCGAAACTGGGAAGATTTGGCTACCATATTTTATAAACAATATCAGTATAATTTTGACCTCGCTCCTACGCGTACCCAACTTCAGGGTATGTCACTGGGGACGGGCGAAGGATTCAAGGAGTATGCGCAAAAGTGGAGAGACCTGGCTGGAAGGGTGCAGCCACCGCTAACTGACCGTGAACTTGTTGACATGTTCCTAGGGACCCTGTCTGGTCCGTTCTTCAATCATCTGATTGGTAATTCCTCTGCTGGGTTTACAGATTTGATCTTGACTGGTGAGAGGATAGAAGCTGGTATCAAGTCAGGGAAGATACAGAAAGGTGCCGCTGCGAGTACTGAAAAGGAGCCCTTCAAGAAGGAAGCCAGTGCTGTTTATGGTCCCAGAAGACAAGTTAAGACGGAACGCCGCCAAGCTGTCAATGCATTGGTAATTTCAAAGCCTGCTGCTGCTCCTCCGCAGTATAATCAACAAAGGGGTGAGAGACCCAAAAGGCAATACACTCGGCTCAGTATGACCCAGTCTCAGATGTTGCCGCAACTACTGTCAACCAATCTGGTAACTGTCAAAGAAGCTCCGAAAGTAGTGAACAGAGCTTCTCCAAAGTACAACCCCAACGCCCGTTGCGCTTATCACTCTGATAGCCCCGGGCATACTACGGACGATTGCTGGGCTATGAGGAATAAGGTTCAAGACCTTATTGACGCTAAAGAAATATAGTTTGAGGCGCCCGAAAGACCCTATGTTGTAACTGCTCCCATGCCCCAGCATGGAGTGAATGTTGTGGAAGAAGACCGATATGTAGCCTCCGTGGAAGAGATTGTTACTCTGTTATCGACCGTTAAAAGGAATATGTTACTAGCCGATTTATTTCCGGGATGTGGTGAAGATTGCCTTCTATGTGTTTTTTCGCCTTTTGGTTGTCCTTTGCTGAAATCAGGTATCCAAAGCCTGATGGATAGCAAGGAAATCTTGTTCGAGAAGATTGTCGTTCCTGCTGCCCCTGCCGAAGAAGTTTCTATTGTCACTATTTTCAACAAACCTCCCAAGGCTCCTTCAAAGAAGCCTGTCAAAATCATGTCCACTCAGAAGATTGCTCCCATCATCATTACTGTTCCGGGGCCCCTCCCTTACACATTCGATAAAGCTGTCCCATGGCACTATGGAGCATATGTTTATGTGCTTGGAGTAAAACAAGAGTTTGATACAAGTACCGGTATCAGTAACATCACCGGGCCTGCCAAAATTACTCGCAGTGGTAGGCTGTTCTCGCCAGATATTGCGCCACCGGCTATTCAGAAACCCCTTATCATCACACCTGCAAGTGTGCATGTTCCACTTTCTAATCAAGTTCCTGTTTCTACCCCTGCTGCCGAGTCCTCTGATGCTCGGGGCAAAGGGATTGCTACTGATTTGCCTGCCCTGACGGAGGCACCGAAGACAACCACTGTTGAAGCCTCCCAGCAAGAGATGGAGGAGATCCTCAAGATTATCAAGAAAAGTGATTTCAATGTTGTTGAGCAGTTGGGGCACACCCCATCAAAGATTTCTATGCTATCACTGTTATTGTGTTCAGAGGCCCACGCCAAGGCCCTGATCTCCTTCCTGAAGATGGCCCATGTGCCACAAGAAACATCTGCTGATCAATTTACTGATTGTGTGGCTAACTTGACTGCTGATAACGGGTTGGGCTTTTCTGACGCTGATCTGACTGCAAAAGGAAAGAACCATAATGACACCCTGCATGTCTCTATTGAATGCAGGGGCACTACTCTTGCCCATGTGTTGGTAGACACTGGTTCTTCACTAAACGTATTTCCCATGAAGGCCCTAGACATATTGGATTGTGAGGGTCTGGAGCTCAAGCCCAGTAACATTATTGTCCGAGCCTTTGACGGTTCGAAAAGGATGGTACATGGTGAAGTTGACATTCCAATCAGGGTTGGTTCTCAAGTTTTTTATTCTACTTTCTATGTGATGGACATCCGTCCATCCTACTCTTGTTTGCTGGGTCGTCCATGGATCCACAAGGCTGGAGCTGTGACCTCCACATTACATCAAAAGCTTAAGTATCCAGTCAGAGGAAAGATTGTTACAGTTCAAGGGGAAGAGGAGTATATGGTCAGCCACTTAAACTCGTTCCGATACATAGAAATGGATGGGGAATTCATTGAAACCCCCTTTCAACACTTTGAAGAAGTGCCTCATACGTTGGCATCAGCTGAAACTGTGATTGAAGACTCTCCTTTGAAGATGGCTTCCTTAAAGGATGCCCGGGCTGTGATTGAGAAGGGTGAGTGTGCAAACCGGGGCCGACTTCCTGACTTCACTCCGAAGACCGACAAGTTTGGTTTAGGCTTCACTGCAGAGGCTCAGAGGGCTGTTCGCAAAGCAAGGATTGGAAGACCTCCTATGTTTATCACCAACCCAGGAGTGAATGCTATTGAAGACGGCATGGAGGAATCAGAATTTGACAGCTGGATCTACCCAACAACCGACAGTGGACCAAGCAACTGGACTGCCAAAGACTTCACACCTATTACTTTTGTCACTCAGTAATGAAGTCTTTTGTTTTCAATTTGTAACAAACAATATGTTGAAACTTTTATGGCTCGGTGTCCTACCCGGGGCACCGTGGCTCCATTTGTGAGGGCTTTTGTATGACATTTTCATATATCATTAATCAAAACATTGGACGTTTGTTGCATTTCAAATCTTGTGCTCCTTTTCTTTCTTTATTATATATTGCAAAACAGCTATATTTACACACACTCACTTATATAGGTTCCGATCCACTCTGGATCTCACTGGTAACGACTCTGCTACTGCCAGTTATGACTTCGAAAGTCCGATCAACTTAGCCGAAGACGAAGGGGAAGATGATTGCGAAGTGCCTGGTGAACTTGCAAGACTGCTACTCCAGGAAGAGAGGGCCATTCAGCCACATGTAGAGCCAGTGGAAATGGTAAATCTGGGTACTGAGACAGACAGAAAGAAAGTCAAGATTGGTGCCAATCTAGAGCTCAGTGTGAAACAACGGTTGATTCAGATGCTGCATGAATATGTGGAAATCTTTGCTTGGTCTTACGAAGACATGCCTGGTTTGGATACCGACATTGTGGTTCATCACTTGCCTACCAAGGAAGACTTCCCTCCGGTAAAATAAAAGGTCCGCCGTATGCGTCCAAAGATGTCCGAGAAAATCAAAGCTGAGGTTATGAAACAATTTGATGCCGGATTTCTAGCTGTGACTTCTTACCCTCAGTGGATTGCCAACGTGGTTCCAGTGCCGAAAAAGGATGGTAAGGTCCGGATGTGTGTTGATTACAGGGATTTGAATAGGGAGAGCCCTAAAGATGATTTCCCTCTGCCTCATATCGACGTGCTGGTTGACAATACTGCTCAGCATAAAGTTTTCTCCTTCATGGACGGCTTCTCCGGTTATAATCAGATCAAGATGGCTCCTGAAGACATGGAGAAGACCACTTTTGTCACTCAGTGGGGCACCTTTTGCTACAAGGTCATGCCTTTTGGGTTGAAAAATGTTGGGGCAACCTACCAACGTGCCATGGTTGCTTTATTTAATGACATGATCCATCATGAAATAAAAGTATATGTCGACGATATGATTGCAAGGTCCCAAACTGAGGAGGAACACCTTGACCATCTACGGAAGCTGTTTGACCGTCTAAAGTTGTACAAGATGAGGTTGAACCCAAACAAATGCACCTTTGGGGTGAGATCTAGAAAATTGCTAGGCTTCATCATAAGCGACAAAGGTATTCAAGTGGACCCTGCCAAAGTAAAAGCCATACAAGAGATGCCAACTCCCAAGACAGAGAAAGAAGTCAGAGGATTTCTAGGACGGCTGAACTACATTGCCCGATTCATCTCGCATCTAACTGCTACCTGTGAACCAATCTTCAAGCTACTGAAGAAAGATCAAGTGGTACGTTGGAACGATGAGTGTCAGGCTGCTTTCGAAAAGATCAAAGAGTATCTCCAAGAACCACCCATTCTTATGCCGCCGGTTGATGGGAGACCTCTAATACTATACTTGATAGTACTTGACAACTCAATGGGGTGTGTGTTGGGGCAGCATGACGAGTCTGGCCGAAAAGAACACGCCATTTATTACCTTAGCAAAAAGTTTACCGACTGTGAGACCCGATACTTACTGCTCGAGAAAACTTGCTGCGCTTTGGTATGGGCTGCTCGCCGGCTGAGACAGTATATGTTGACTCACACTACTTTGTTGATTTCAAAAATGGATCCAATCAAGTACATATTCGAAAAGCCTGCCTTGTCCGGAAGAATAGCAAGATGGCAGATGATCTTGACGGAATATGACATCCAGTACACGACTCAAAAAACAATCAAGGGAAGTGTATTGGCAGACCATTTGGCGCACCAAGCGGTGGATGATTACCAGTCGATGAACTTTGAATTTCCAGACGAGGATATCATGGTAGTGACTGATTGTGAAGTACCTGGACCGGATGAAGGACCTGAGGAAGGATCCCGATGGTCTATGCACTTTGACGGAGCCTCGAACGCTTTGGGTAATGGAATCGGCGCTGTGATCATATCCCCCAAAGGCACTCATACTCCACTCACCGCCCGGCTATGTTTCAACTACACCAACAACATGGCAGAATATGAGGCATGTATCATGGGTCTTCAAGCTGCAATCGACTTAAGGATTAAATTTCTGAGTATCTTCGGAGATTCCGCTCTCGTGATCAATCAGATCAAAGGCGAGTGGGATACAAAATACCCAAATCTTATTCCTTACAAGGAGTATGTGCTGACATTGCTTCCCCACTTCGAGGAGATAACTTTTGAACACTTCCCAAGAGAGGAGAATCAGTTAGCGGACGCGTTGGCTACAATGTCTTCTATGTTCAAAGTCAAATGGGACAACGAGGCACCCCGGATCATTATCTGGAAGTGGGATGAACCTGCACATTGCTGCGATCTCGAGACCGAAGAGGTAACAGAAAAACCCTGGTATCATGATGTGAAGAGGTACTTGGAAGCTTAAGAATACCCCGAGGGTGCATCCGTTAACGACAAGAATTTTCTGAGAAGGTTCGCAGCAAAGTTCTTCCTCAGCAACGGCATTCTGTACAAGCGAAACCAGGATTCGACCTTACTGCGTTGTGTGGATAAGACTGAAGCAGAAAAGATCATGGCAGAGCTACATGAAGGTACCTTCGGGACGCATTCCAGTGGACATACCATGGCAAAGAAAATCCTTCGGGCAGGATATTTCTGGTCCACAATGGAGGCCGACTGTTATCAGCACTCGCGAACTTGTCATAAATGCCAGATCTATGCTGATAAGGTGCACATTCCTCCGGTTCCTCTGAACGTCTTGACAGCACCTTGGCCTTTTGCAATGTGGGGCATTGATATGATCGGTGAGATCCGACCTACGGCATCCAACGGGCATCGCTTCATCCTAGTCGCGATTAATTACTTTACGAAGTGGGTTGAAGCGGCTTCCTACGCCACCGTAACCAAGGGCGTCATGGCACGTTTCATTCAGCACAACCTGATCTGTCGATACGGTGTACCTGAGAGGATCATTATGGATAATGGTACCAATCTTAACAACAAGATGATCACTGAGCTCTGCGAGTAATTCAAGATACAGCACCACAACTCTTCACCTTACCGGCCGAAGATGAATGGGGCTGTAGAAGCAGCAAATAAGAATATCAAGAAGATTGTGCAGAAGATGACAGTGACCTACAAAGATTGGCACGAAATGTTACCGTTTGCTCTTCATGGTTACCGCACCTCAGCACAGACGTCAACAGGGGCAACTCCCTTTTCCTTGGTCTATGGCATGGAGGCGGTCTTGCCTATTGAAGTCCAGATACCCTCTCTCCGGATAATGAAGGATGCAGACTTGAGCGAAGATGACTGGATCCAGACTCGGCTTGATCAGTTAAACCTAATTAACGAAAAGAGACTCATAGCTATTTGTCATGGTCAGACGTACCAAAAACGGATGATCAGGGCATTTAACAAGAAGGTCAGACGACAAGAGTATCAAGCCGGAGACCTGGTAATCAAGCGCATCATTCTTCCTCAAAGTGACCCCAGGGGCAAATGGACCCCTACGTACGAAGGACCATTTGTGGTTAAACATATCTTCTCAGGAGGAGCTATGATTCTAACCACCATGGATGGTGACGACCTTCCTCACCCCGCCAATGCAGACATAGTAAAAAGATACTACGCATGAATCAAATACCCGCTAGGTTGACACACCTAGGCAAAAATAAGGGCTTCCCGGCGAACCAAAAGGGTTCGGGCAAAAATAAGGGACGAAATGAAAAAAATATGTACGCCCGGCAAGTCGAAAACCTGAAAAGGCGGCTTGGGCGGAAGTGGGTATCCCGTTGGACTGAAAATCCGAAAGGGCAGTCCAGGCAAAAGTTAGGGATAAAGCGTAATACTATGTCTCATTGGATCACCTTGCATCCAGAATTCGGCATCAACTATCGGGCTCAGACGGCATCGATCAATCAACTTCATATTCAACTAAGCAGCAAAGTGATGAGACGCTTGAAGACATAAAGGCAATAGCAGAGTTGGAACCCAGTGGGATTATTTTCACATAGCTGTTTTGTTTCCTTTTCACAAAATTGTATAAACTCTATTTTGCTCGGCAGCGTTCTCTTACTAGGACGTCAGCCTCTTGTACACAAAAACGCCTATTTACAGGCAAATTTCAAAATCAATACAAGTTCGATTTCTCAGACAAATTATCCGTTGTTTTTCCTTTTTTCTGTTTTGTTTTGCGAAGAACGTCCAATGTTCATTTTTGATATATGCATTTGACATTAATTGCTAATCATGATTAGTTGCATGCGAAACAAAGGACTGATTACAGGTGACATCAGAAACAGGGGCAATGTAGAGTTATCCAAGCAGTCTAGCTGCTCTGACCACCAAGGTACTAAGGTAAGGTCAGCTGAAGAACGTAACCAAGTCACCTTCACTCCCCACAAAGTAAGACCAGATTTCAGCAATACTCTCCCCAGGAAGAGTTGGTCTCCCCTCAGCCCTGAAAAGGCATATTGCTCCCCTA
Source organism: Vicia faba (assembly GCA_948472305.1). Lineage (NCBI taxonomy): Eukaryota > Viridiplantae > Streptophyta > Magnoliopsida > Fabales > Fabaceae > Vicia > Vicia faba. The sequence continues at coordinate 262,893 of CATIWC010001880.1, forward strand.
GCAAGTCAGCGATACCCTCCCCAAGCAGAGTTTAGTCTACTGTCAGCCTTAAGGAAGTTGGATATCCCCGGAAGATCTAAATATTCCCCAGCGGAGTATAGACATTCCTCAGCAAGCATCCCCGACAATCTTAATATAAGATTGTTCCCCGGCGGAGTACAGACATCCACTATAGCCATTCCCCAGTACAATTCAAAAATGTCCCCAGGAGAGTGGAATCCACATCCCCAGTGAAGTCGCCGGTAGATTCCGAAGCTTATCCCCAGTAGATTCTGGAAGCTTATCACCTGCAGAGTACAAACGTCTCTCCTAGACTTTATTCAAAGGTTATTTCCCCATCAGGGTATAACTGGGTTATCCTCAGCTAATTACCACGGGAAGATCATCCTCAGCGAAGTTCTTCCTATCCCCAGCGGAGTTCATCAAATTCCACAACATAACTTATCAGTGGAATCCCCAACGGAGTTCTCATCAAAACCTCAGCGAAGTATCTCTTCCCACAGGGTAATCCCCCGCAGAGTAATTTCTCCAACAAGTTTATTCCCCAACGGAGTCATCTTCTCCTACCGGTTTATTTTCGCAACCGTCATCCCCAGCGGAAACGAAGAACTCTACTCTTCAAACATCAGCCCAGGATTTGATTCCCCGGCCAGTCGTCAAGGATTTATTTTCCTACACAAAAATACATTCATAAACATTTCACATTTCATACATCCTGCTTGCATACATGATAAAGTGCATACAACACTATCCCATTTTGAGCATCATGCACATCATGACATTGCATACAACTAATGTTTTGCCTTTTCAGGAAAAGTCAATCCAAAGATGATTACTATCAACTATCGCAATTCCAGATTCGATTCCTGTATCTAGCCAGGGCACATCTGTAAGTGATTGAGTGTAGATTCGATACATGTACCTAGCCAGGGCATATCTGCATGAAGAGTTTGAAGATCAACCCCTGTAATAGGCCAGGAAATTATCTTTCATTCTCAGGTCAGAGGCTTACACCTGTATCCAGCCAGGAAAGCTATCTCTACCAACCTTTCGCAATTCCAGATTTGATTCCTGTATCTAGCCAGGGCACATCTGTGAGCAACTAATTCCATATTCGATACCTGTATCCAGCTAGGGCATATCTGTAGACGACAATTCCAGATTCGATACCTGTATCCAGCCAGGACACACCTGTAGATAGCAGTTCCAGATTCGATTCCTGTATCTAGCTAGGGCACATCTGCGAACAACCAATTGTAGATTCGATACATGTATCCAGCCAGGGCATATCTGCATGAAGAGACTGAAGATTAACACCTGTAACAAGCCAAGAAAACATCTTTCTTTCTCAAAATACACAAGTTCTCGCTAAGGAATCTCTTACGCGACCAACACTTCCAAATGGCATCTATAAGCCCATTCCCGACAAGGTTCTGTCACGTCTCCAGATGGCATCTATAAGCCCATCCCCCTATCCACCATCTCTCCAAATGGCATCTATAAGCCCATTCCCGCCATCACATTGCTGATACTCCAGCATGCGAGTGCAAATTTCCGGGCACTCTAGTGTCCAATCTCCTTTTAGCCTCGAGTCGCGAAGGGCAACTTGACAATCTAACTCTTCAGGTTCAAGAAGATTGAACAAGGGCAACTGTTGTACCCCAAAATTTTCCCTCCCATTTCCTCAACATTTTCTCAACACAAGACCCTTGGAGCTCAGGATCAAGTTAGGGTTTGCTCTGCTCAAGACTTCTCCTTGCATTGTTGACCCAAATTAGGGTTTGAGGTTGCACAAAGATATTTTGACCTAAAAGTCCCAAAGTGACTTTCATGCTTCATGTTGGACTCACAAGTTTACCCATACCAAGTTTCAAGCCTTGATTCCAATCTTTGCCCAGTCAATTGGACAGTTGACCTAGAAATCAACTGTATTGGGGAAAAAGTCAACTGTGGCCAATTGACAGTCAAACCTCATGATTTTTGACCCACATCAACATTATGAACTCATATGGACCATTTGGTCAAGTTTGGATCACAATTCCACAAGAAATTTGATCAGATCACCAAAAGGGCAAAATAGTCATTTTTAGGGTTTTGATTGCACAAAGGCAATTTTTGACTGTTTGACCTAGCCAATGGCAAACCAAGCTCACATATGGACTCAAGGACCCCATGGAATTGTTTTGACATGTTCAACAAATTCAAAAGATCCCAAATGCACAAGATTGACAAATGAATTTTCCAGTCAACTGAGTCAAATTTGACTGTATACTGAAAAGTCAAACTTTGACTTTTTGGTCAAAATCAAATGTCAAGATTCATTTTTCATCAAGACATGTCTAATTATGAAACTTGTTCATCAAGAAATAAAAAATTTCAAATTAGGGTTTAAAATGAAGAATTTTCATAACTTAGAATTTTTCTAAGTTATGAAAATCCCTAATTTTTTCCTAACTTTGTCCCATTTTTTCATCAAGATACATTTGGATTCAAGGAAAACTCAAAACATGAAAGTTGTATTCCATTGAAAAATCTAAAACTTTGATTCACAGAGTTTCCTCAAAAGAAGCTTGTAGCTCAAGTTATGATTTTTGGAACAAGGGTGCAAAACATTCTTAACTTAGAAAAATTTTGACCTATTTTAGGCAGGATTTTTGCCTAACTTCATGGCCACTTTTCACATGCTTCCACTTGGAATTTCAAATTGCATTACAAAGATGGATTGTAGTACACATTCCAAGCTTTCCAAAATGTCCAATAACTCATCAAACACCCTTGTGGTTAGGGAGAATCGAATTTGTCAATATGGGAAAAACTCACTTTGTTCATAAGCCATTTCCATGTCCATAACTTTGCATTTTTGAACTCAGCATGCTCTAAGCTAGATTACAGGCCTTTTATCTCATCCATACTCAATAATTTAATGCAAAACCTTTGTGTCCTAGCATTATCTTGTCCATTAAGTCATTACACAAAAGATTAACCTTAATATGGAAAAAGCAAATTATCCATTTTTGAAAAGTATAGCTTTATGTCAAGTTTGCAAATCATGAAGTACAATGCAAATCCTTTTGGCACAAGTTCAGGGATATATCCCACTGATCAAGACAAAGCTTTGCAGCACATTTGAGGGGCCTGCATAAGCCTAGAAACCAACTTGTCATTTTTTGCTTAAGTTAGAAGAAACTTGGCATATTGATATCCAACTCTCATTGCTGCAAGAACTAGCTTAGACAAACTTGTTAGACACATCCCAAACAACATAACTGAGCTAAGGCACGACCAAAACACCTTCCAAACCTCATCATTCATCAAAACACCATCCTACTGCAGAAAACAGAGTCACCTCTGCAGTTGGACTTCCATAACTCAATCCACTCGTGCATTTTTGCTGAAACCAGTTCATACACACTCCATACCACATATACAAGCTATCCCAAGCATTGGACACGACCTGTAACACCTCTAACCAACTTCACCATTTTCACTTTTTCTGTTTTACAGGTTGATTGATATAGCTTGATTCACTTGGTTTCAAAGCATACCAAGCATTGGAATAGCATCCCTGGACTTCAAGTAAGTTGTACAAGTCTTCACCTTGCCTTGAAAGCACCTCCATTGTCAGATACGATCCAAGCTGAACAGGTAAGTTCATGGACTTCTATCTCTCAATCTAGGAAGAGTTAGGTTTAGATTTATGAATGAAAAATGTCATATTCATGTCCCTGAAGCTATACATATCCTCACTTTCCATTTATATTGCATATGCTGAGAGAATTTAAGACCTGAACATTGACAAAAACCTAGGTCAAGAATTAGGGATGGTGAAATTCTCTCTCATTTCTGAGAGTTAAGTCAAGTTCTTGGCATGTATGGAATCGTGGCTTGATGCTTGACATTTTTCATGTTGTAAGTTTGTGCTAAAAGTCCAGGAATCAGGATGTTTGAACCAGGAGGGAAGGGCGCGCTTTTTTGACATTTTTTGTCTGGAGGTTGAAGACAACCTCTCTTGGGCTGGGCCTGAGATATTTTTCCTTTTTGCACTTTCATTTTTCACATGCACCCCCTGGCCCATTTTGAGATATACTTGTCATTTTTTTTTCCTTTTGATTTTGTTTCTATATTTTTATTTAAGCATGAAAAAATATTAAAATTATTTTTCCCACATTTTTTGCATTTTATTTGATATTTATTTGGTTTCATTTAGTTTTGTACATAAATAAACCTAAATATACTTTTATTTAAAATAACTAAAAATAATATAAACACTTTTATTTTCTGATTTTTATTTTATTTTACCTTTGAAAACATTTTATAAAAAATATACTTTTTTTTGTAAATATTAAATATTTTATTTTTGTATATATTTAATATATTTAATAAATAACATAGATACTTATATATTTATTAGTCTATTTAGGTTAAAAACATCAAAATAATACATTTTTTATTTTTTATTAATATTTAACTTAAAAAATCACTTTTTGACAATATACTTTCTTTTTATTTATTTTTTACACATAATTAATAAATATTGCATATAATAAATAATTAATACATTTTATTTAGCAAAATTAGGGTTTTGCCCTAAATACCTAAAAATACCAAAAATTAATTCATTTTATTTTTGTTTATTTGACACATGAAAAATACTTTTTTACATACATATAAAAATCATTTCTTGCATCTTGCATATTTATCTCATTTTTATTTAATAATTGTGCAATTATTTAATTTGTATAATTCAATTTGGATGTAATAGTTTAGGTTTTAATTTCTTGCTAAAATATCCTCATTTGAACATTTGTACCCCCCATCCCATATATTTGTGTTGTAATAATTTAGGACCTTTAAATTCCGTACTTTAAAAGCTTTCTAAATATTCCATGATAGAATTAGGGTTTTGTATGCAAATCAAAAACAACAAATAGTTTAACCTAAATTCAAGATAAACAAGCATGAAAATGGACAACACTAATCACATTTGCACCCCTAGGATACTCCACTTGTTGCCTTCAATAATGGGCCATATTGCATGTTAGGTATCTTTGGCAAAAACAAAACAATCAAATGATCATAGTCCCTCGATGACGCTTTCAAAAGTTGCCTAAAAATGATCAAGTCCCTTAAAGGAAAAATTGTCCAAAGATACTTGGCACCATTGCAATCATGGTCCAAACGATGACCCGCGCCCATCCCGTTCACATCCTAACACAAGATTGTCCACCAAATACAATGGTGGAACAAAATTGTTAAAAGGTTTAAAACATATCAATGATCTTTGAGAAATTTAGGGTAGATTAGCTCTTGGTTACTTGCCAACCTGCAAAACAAAAACACTTGCCTATTTTTTCAAAATCACACATCACAACACTTTCAAAACAACTTTCAAAAACATTGGAAACTTTTTCAAAAGACATACACCTTTGTATACATCCCAACATGGATCATTACAAAGGTTGCCACCACATTGGCTTCTTTTCAAAACATTTTCAAAATCCACACACAAAGCACCATTTCAAACAATTGGAAATCAAGGCAAGTTGATCTAAGCAAGTAACTAAGAGCCCATGGATAACCATGGATAGAAAGGGTGTTAATACCTCCCCTTTCTATAATCTACTGCCCGAACCCAAGAAAACATCTCAAAGGTCTTTGCTGTGCTTTTTAACCTTTCCTTAGGATAAAATAAAAAGTCGGTGGCGACTCTTGCTCAACCGAAACATTTGCGAAAACAAACGCAAAACCTCAAGTCAGTTCTCCCACTGTATCACAGTACGCTTCCGCCATCCCGCAGGAGTTAAAAACACTTTTTGGAAACTAAACAAAATCTTAATTAACTTTAAAGTGCTTCCGCTGTATTTTAAGCCAATGCCTAATTACTACTGTCCTATTAAAAGATCTCAAACTTCCGATTTGTTGACCCTAACCTCTATCTGTTTTTTACTTCCGTAACAAAAAAATTTAATGATTTGAAAAATAGTAACTTAGGCCAGAAAAGAAAGTTTCATAGTAAAAATAGTCCCGACTAAGTTACTCGTTCCCTCGGTTGATTAACTTTACATACCGGTATAAGATTTCTAGCCTGACATAATATTAAACCAAATCGCAGAATAATTTAAAGGACAAACACAAATAAACATAATTATATTAATTAATAAGCAATAAGAATTTGTAAACATAAACCTGGTAATAACTCTGAAGATAGAAGCACTCCTGCACAAATTGTAGGCTTTGCTTCGATCGGAGAATATATTTAACCGTACAGAAGAAAATAATGTTGGAAGAATAATGCTGGAAAGAAATAACTGGGAAAAGAAAATAATGTTGAAAAGAAAATAATGCTGAAAATAATATTCTGCTTAATAAAATCTCTAAACTTTCTCGCCAAAAAGAAGCACCCTTTCTATTGTGGTCTCTTGCTCTATTTATAGTGCTTGCTTGATTTCTTGCTTTCGAAAATGTAGGAACAGTTGAATTCTTCCTTTGAGAAATAATAGGGCCATTAACTTGTCACGTTCTTTTCTCTTTTGACTAAGTGGGTGAGAGAATATAGGAACTCGTTGGATTGTGCTTTGAACGTATTTATGTCCGTTGGATGAGGAAAAAGTGGAGTTGTAAGCTGTGACGTTCGTCACATGCAAGTGACTATCGTCACTTGGTCTTCATGGAGCGTGACGTTCGTCACAGCCCCTTGACGGTCGTCAGGGCTTGTTTTCATGTGGGCCACGTGCTCACATGTGTAATGGGCTTTTGGGCTGTTTTCTTCTCCTTAGGCTCTTTTACTAATTTTTGCACCCTTTTTTCTTCATTTCTTCAAAAGTGTTCGGCTCAGTGCATATCTGCAAAAATAGAAAAATACCTGCATAATACTTATAAAATAATTTAATTCAAACTAAAGTATGAGAAATATTTGGTGTATATCAAGCCAGAAATATCACATATTTGTGTGTCATCATTTGGATGAAGGTTTAGCTCCAAGATTAGTAAGCTTCAATGCAAAGCTTACTAATTTTCTTGAGAATGGAGCTTTGAGTGAATTTGGTAGATGGAGAGAATTGAGAGATTTTTTTAGCAAGGTGGATTTGGCTATCAAAAGTTTGTGATTTGAATGAAATGAGGTCTCTATTTATAGAGTTTAGGATTGGGATTAGTGGTAATTTGGTAATTGATTCTTGGAGCCAAAAATTGAATTAATGATATAATTTTCAAATAATGCAGAAAAATTGGAGCCAAAAAGATGATAGTTTTGAAATTGCTGGCTTTTTTTTCAAAAATTACGTGTGTTTTACTTCTATGAGTCGACACAAGAGTTGTATGCGTCGACACATTCTAGTTTTATAACAATGCATTAGTCGATGCAAGCTTCTATGGATCGATACAAGCTGCCTTTTCAACTCAATACAGAATCAATCAATTTGCATGGGTCGATGCATAACATGTATGTGCTGACACATGCTAGTTATACAAAACAGGATGAGTCGACACAAGCCTCCATGGGTCGATACAAGCTGCTATTTCAACACAATACAAAACCAATCAATTTGCATGAGTCGATGCATAACATGTATGTGTCGACACATGCTAGTTATACAAAACAGGATAGTCGACACATAACACGTATGTGTCGACACATACTAATTTTTTATTTTATTTTTAAAGGATGAAAACATAGTTTTTTTTTCAAAGATTGTGCACAATACACTCTGTGCCATCGATTGCGCTATGGGAGCAATCGATTGTACAGTGAAAAAATGAAGAAAAAAATTTAATTCTTTTTCTTTGCAAATAGAGATTTTAGGGAAATAATACCGGAAAACCTTATTTTCCATATGCTTCGACTCGGTACCTACAAAACACATATATGCAAAGACAAATACAAATATTTTTTGTATTTTAATTAGAAGTTAGTCAACAACACAAGAGCAAACTTAAAGATAGGATGCAAATGTGATGAATGAAGCTATTTATTAATCATTGTGACCAAACGACAAAATATGATATGAAAGTGCGGCTGAAAAAGTTAGGGGCGAAATTTAGGGTACAACACCAGGCAAAGACTTTGACATAATCATGCAATAGCTGAATCAGACGCTTCTTGATACTGGGTTCCATATTGGCACTCACTTTGATCTCTTTTTTATCTTCTTCGGTACATAAGTTGATCGTATCTACGGGTTCTTCATGAGGTTGGATGGTTCTTTCTTCTTGTTGTAGCAGTCTCGCCAATTTCCCTGGTACTTCACAATCTTTCTCACCTCTGTCTTCGGCTTGGTAGATTAAACTCTCATAGTTACGAAAGGCCATAGCAGTATCATTACCCATGGGATCCAGAATGGATGGATACCTGCATTGTGAGTGTGGGTGTGTATAAGGGTATAATTATCTTTGAAAGAAAATAAAATGTAAAAGAAAAACAATGAGCACAAAAGTTTGAATGCGAAAACGTCCATGATTCATTGATGTCATATGAAGATGAAATGATAACCCTTACAAATGGACCATTGTGCCTCGAGTAAGACACAAGGTTTCAAGAGTGCGAATTGTTTTGAATATTACAGATCCAACAAAAATGTAAAGATAAATTACTGAGGGATGAAAGTGATTGGGATGAAATCTTTGGCCTCCCAATTGCTGAGCCCTCCATTGAAAGTCAGAAAGATCCATTCCTCCAGGTTGCAGCCATCTTCACCATCTTCTACCGCGTTGACTTCACGGTTTCTAATCTTCAAGGGTGGCCCTCCAGCACAGGCACGACGTACAACCTTTTGAGCACTTGAAGTGAAACCTAAGCCAAACTTGTCAGAATTATACGGGATATCTGGAAGTTGTCCCCAGATAGTGCATCCTCCTTCTTCTACTACTGCTTTGGCGTTCTTTAGTGATGACATCCGGAGTGGAGGTCTTATAATCTTGGGAATTTGGGAAACAGTCATGGTCACTGCCGCCTCTTGGGGGACCTCTTCGAAGTGTTGAAATGGAGTTTTAATGAATTTACCGTCCAATTCCACATATCTGAAGGAATTGAGATGGCTGATCATGTATTCTTCCTCTCCATGTACGTTGATAATTTTTCCTTGGACCGGATACTTCAACATCTGGTGCAGTGTAGAGGTAACAGCGCCAACATTATGGATCCATGGCCGGCCTAGCAAGCAGGAGTAAGAAGGGCGGATATCCATTACATAAAAGGTTGAATTGAAAGTTTGAGTTCTAACCTTTATGGAGATATCCACTTCCCCGTGCACCATCCTCTTCGAACCGTCAAAAGCCCTTACCACTCTGTTGCTTGGCTTCAAAGTCAACCCTTCACAGTCAAGTCGGTCGAGAGCTTTTTTGGGTAATACATTCAGGGATGAGCCAGTATCCACCAAAACATGGGCCAGGTTTGTGCCCCTGCATTCTACTGAGACATGTAATGCCTCATTGTGATTTCTTCCCCTTGGTGTTAGATTATCATCCGAGAAGCCTAAACTGTTATCCGCAGTTAGGCTGGCCACACAGTCTTGGAATTGATCAGCAGACGTCTCTTGAGGCACATGGGCTGTTTTTATAAACTTCACCAAGGCTTTTGCGCGTGCCTCGGAACACAGTAGTAATGCCAGCATGGAGATTTTGGAGGGAGTCTGCCCCAATTATTCAACTACATCGTAGTCGCTCCTCTTTATAATTTTTAGGATCTCCTCCATTTATTTCTTGGATGTCTCAGGGATAGTCAGTGATTGAGCCTTCGTCCGGACAGGCTCTACTTGAATAATCTTTCCTTGAGTTTCAGCAGCAGGAGTGTTGGTAGGAATGATAACAAGGGTTATAACGTCTTTGTCAATAGGAGCACTTGCAGAGATGATTATAGGTACGGAAGTAACCTTTGGAACATCCACAGGGATGATTGCGGGTCTAGAAACTGCTTTTGGGGGAGTGATTTCTGGAGAAAAGATCCTACCGCTTCGGGTAATGTTACTAGTTCCGGCAATATTGCTGATGTCATCATCTTCTTCTTCGGAATTTATTTCTTCAGCGACCGACCAATCTTGTTTGATGCCATGGTAGTAAATATCCCCTCCGTAATTCCATGAAACGGTTTTGTCTGATTCATATGGGACTGGCCCAGGCATTGTGATTATTAGAGGAGCTGCTTTCGGAACTGATGTAATTCTAACAGGTCATTTGGTGGAGAACCTGGAAGAATTGGTGGAAATGGTAATAATTGAAACATCTTCAACATGAATAGGTGAGACAGGAGTACTTTCAAACAAAATCTCTTTGTTATCTATCAGGCGCTGAATGCCTGTTTTCAACAAAGGGAAATCAGTTGGTGAGGATAAGCAGAGATGGAAAACTTCATTACAACCCGGGAACACACCGGCTTTCAACAAGTTCATCTTAATGGTTGGCAGTGGAGTCATGAGTTCATCGACTGTGGCAACAAACAAATCTTCTTCAACGACATTGGTATTGTGACCATGTCTGGGCATAGGAGCAGAAATGACATTTGGCTTCTCGGGCGTATCAAACTCAATTTATTTTGCTTCAATGTGGTCTTGTATTTTGTTTTTCAAGGCCAAACAGTTATTAGTATCGTGACCAGGACTTTCAGAGTGATATGCGCAACGGGCATTGGGGTGATAATGAGGGGATGTTGTATTGTGGTTTTTAGGAGCTTCTTTCAAGGTTGCCAAGTTGGCTCTCAAAAGATGTGGTAATACTTGAGACAGAGTCATGTTGATTCTGGTGAATTGCCTGACTAGCCTTTCCACCCTTGGTTGATTACTGCTTTATTTCTCAGACGTAGGCTTTGGAATCATAACAGCCCCCACCATTGGTCAGCGTTCGGCCCTATCTTGGTTCCTTTGCGGATATACAGCAACTACCTCTTTCTTCCTGATGAAAGGCTTCCTTACAGCTATAGAAGAAGATGTATCTTTCTGAATCTTTCCACTTTTTATGCCAGCTTCTACCCTTTCTCTGGTCAGTATTAGTTCAGTAAAGCCTGCAGATGAACTTCCGATTAAATGGTTAAAAAAGGGACCAGATAAGGTGCCTAAGAACATGTCTACCAATTCCCTTTCAGACAGAGGGGGTTGAACTCTTCCATCCAAATCTCTCCATTTTTGTGCGTAATCTTTGAAACCTTCATTGGAAGCCATGGCCATACTCTGGAGTTGAGTATGGGTAGGCGCCAAATCAACATTGTATTGATATTGCTTGTAGAAAGCTGCGGCAAGATCTTCCCAATTGTGAACATTATCCCTTTCTTGGTTGTAGAACCAGTCAAGTTGAGTACCAGACAGACTATCTTGGAAGAAATGTACCCATAAGTCTTTATCAGCAGTGTGGGGTTGAATTTTCCTCATATATGATCGGAGATGCATTTTAGGGCATGACACTCCATCATATTTTGCAAACATAGGCACTTTGAATTTCGAAGGAATCACAATCCCTGACACTAATCCCAATTCTTCAAAATCTAAGCCCGACACCTTTTGTATTTCCATCGTGCTCAAACGCTCTTTGAGATGTCTGTACTTGTCATCAACTGGAGGATACTGTTCCTCAGATTAGTCTTCCTCTTCTTCCTCCTCTTCTTCCGATTCTGATGGGACACTTGTTTCCTTGCCTTTCCCTTCTCCCTCACCGGATGTTGTTGCAAAATTCAAAGTCCTTCTTGTATGTCCCTGAAATCTTCTCCCCATGTTTAAGACTCTAGTCACCTTCTTTGTTTTCTTTTTCCTCTCTTCAGCCAGCAGAGTCTTCAGCTCTTTTTTCCCCTTGGCTACGGTCATGAGAAACTGTTGAAACTGCGTATTCTAAGCTTGAAGATATTTCATTGTGTGCTCTAGATCCATTTTACTGAAATAAACAGTAGAGAGATGAGGAGACTTGTTGTAAAAGACCTGTTTATGCTATGATGGATGATATGTGCATATGCAATGTTTTCAAGGATTTCAAAGATTCAAATTTGTTTTAGACAAAAAGGAAACACATGTTATATTAATAAGAACAAGTTTTAATACATCAATGCCCCTTGGACAAAATAATACAAAACTCTAAGATAAAAAGGTACTGCGCATCCTCTTTGGTGCAATGTAGGGATTTAGTTTCTGCTCCTCATGAAGTAGCCTAGTGAGTTCCAAAACCTTCTTCTCGCTTGCGTAGAATTGGGCTTCGAAAGTATCTCGCTCTCATTTGAGTTGTATCCAATCCCTTTGTAGGTCTTCAAAATATGTGGGCATGTTAGGATGTAGGATAGTGTATGGAACGTCTCCCTCCATGACAGGCTCAATGATTACCGGGAGAATGGAGGGATAAGGCATCATAAGACTCTGAGCGCGAGTTCATACCCATAAGAGGGATGGAATTCTTGTGCCCCAAAGTCTTGCTATCCACCTTGTTTAACATCCTCCAAGATCAGATAAATCTCTGGTGAAGACCTTGATCGTTGTTGTCATAGTCAAATACCAAACCTTGAATCAGCATCTCGTGCGGGCCATCCCTTCGGGCATAACCAAACTGTATTAAGGCTAAACATGGGTTGTAGGTGATGCCTCCCATAATGCCAAGTAGGGGGACATTATGGAATTCTCCACCACGGTCGACAATGATAACATTCTCTTTGGATCGAAAGCACCAATGAATGTCTGAATGTTTGAGCGTCATCAATAAAGTCCAAAATTCGTGGAAATAAGATTACACCAAATAGCAGTAGTCCTAAACAATCAATACAAGACTCCCATTCTTTGTTATTAGAAAAATTTAAAGCCTTAGTCTCCAAGTAGAATCTCTTAATTCCTCGTATGTCACCTTCTTTCTTGTAATTAAGCGACAATTCGGGATAAGGGATCCCTAAACCTCCTGCCAAAATTTTGACGTCAATAGTCTTCCATTTACTCACATAAGATTTTTCTTTAGAAGAGTTCAACATTCTATCAAATTCTTCCAGAGTCGGCGCTAGCTGAAAGTCTTGGAAGGTGAAGCACCTCAATGGAGGGTCGTAAAACTGAATTAGGGAAGAAACAACATCCAATTGCACCTCTACTTTGGTTAAGTCAAGGGTATCCCCATAGCAATGAGTGAACATTTTCAGAGCCTTTTCAGACAGTTTTCCTTTTATAGCCTTGATTTTTGTCATGTCTGACTTGATGGCATTCATACAGACAAGTTGTTTCCCTTTGGTATTCATCTTTAAGACACTCAAGAAAACCTTTGACTATTATATATATATATATATATATATATATATATATATATATATATATATATATATATATATATATATATATATATATATATATATATATATATATATATAACCCTGTGAATAAGACAAACAAATTTAAATAGAGGATAATGAATGTATGAAATGCGAAAATGCATGAATGCAGGAATGTATGGCTTAGTGACGGGATTTTATGAAAGGTACCCTTATAAGGTAGGCTCCTAGTTTTAGCCTACGAAATTCTACCCTCCCCATAAGGTGGTTTCCTTAAGGGTATCATGAATAACACTAGAGGGAAAGGCGCAAGGGCCTCCCTTAAGTGGAGTCTCTTTACATACTAGAACTTTCGTCTCTAGGTCATGAAAGGTCTCTTCATGATATTTGGGTTTAAAGATTGTACAGAGATTCATATGTGTCATTCCAAAGTCCTAATTCCCAATAGGATGTCTTTTGAGACGTATTCCTTTCTCATAATTCCACGGAATCTAGGCGAAGTCGTCACATAAACCCATAGGACTGATGTATCCCTTTGGCTAATAGACGAACCTTCTTTCTAAGGGTTTTTGAAAATAATTTTTGCAATACTAAAATCCCACCACAGATGAATAAAAGATAAAAATATAATAATAAACAACAATTAATAAATAAATAAAACTAAAATAGAAGAATAAAAAAACCTAAAAACCCTTAAACCAAAAGAAAAGGTTTCTAAATCCTAGGGTTGAGTCCCCGACAGAGTCGCCAACTGTTATAACCGGTTTTAAAATGAGAGTCGCCACCCTTAATTTTTATCTTTTGGAAGGGAATATAAAGGATAACCCTAATATGGTTAGAGATTCTAAGTTTTGGACTCGTTCTTAGACGAAAGGAAGGTGTTAGGCACCCCTCGTCTACCTTGTTCACAAGGATACTAGGGTTTAGGAAATAGGGTTTTAATTTTTTACAAGGGTAACTCGCCAAAATTTTAGTCGTATGCCTATGTATCCTCTTAAGAGGAGTCAGATTCCCAATTCATAGTTTGTATGGGTTGATATTTTTATGGATTACAAAGATATTTCGAATTCTCCTTGTACTTAGTCCAGGTGTGTGAATAGCAGAGATTTTGGACAAAGCGCGTAGTTAATTAAAATATATTCGTAATCATTTTTGAAAATCGAATGTTGAATTTAATTTGATTTATGAAAATGATTTGGTGTTGGTTGAATGTTTCTTAATGTATTAATTGTAAAATATCTTATTAATGCATGATTAAAAAATAAATTTGATGCAATAAAATAAATAAATATTTGGATGCATTTTTAGAAGAAAAAAATTTGATTCTATGATTAATACAATATTATAATTATAAAATTAGAAAATATAAAAATTAACAATTATAAAATAAAAAGAAATTACAAAACACAGGGGGGGGGGGGGGGTGAACTATGTTAGGCTAGTAAAATATGGGGTGTTAACAACATGGGTCAAAATCCAGACATTAGATTTGGCCCAGCAGCGCAAGGGGGTGCCAATTCTTAGGTTTTATAGTGTTTTAGGATTAGGTGTTTTAAGAATCAATTTATGATTTTGTCGTTACTCAGCAGAATTGAAGGAATTAGGGATTAGAAATTTGATTGAAATGTTAGATATTTGATTTGTTTATGTATTTGATTCTTTTCTGCTTTGTATTAAGATTTGATTTGGATTATGTTGTAAATTTGTTTTGATATGTTTCGATTTGATTTTTGTAAAAATCGTATCAATTTCTACTTATAAGACCCACAGACGATTCAAAGTGTAATGTAAAGATTTCGATTTTATTTTATTTGGATTATAATCTGAACAATAATTGTTTCTAAAACTAATCACGCGTTTCTTTTCCTTAATCCAAACAGTAACCGTTTCTTTCTCTCTGCGATCTGAACAATGAACATTTTAGACTTTGTGCCCGGGCCTTGTTTGAGTTTTGACTGAGAGCTTCACTTTTGGACTCTTCTTAATCAATCGTTTTCTTCTCAATAATAAAACTAATATAATCTTTAATTAAACTTAAAACACTATTGTGATACGGTGGGAGAACTGACTTGAGGGTTTTGCATTTGATCGCAAATGTTGCGGTTAGCAAGAGTCGCCGCCAACTTTTCTTTTATACAAAAGGAAATGTGAAAAAGCACATGAAAGACCTTTGAGACTGTTTCTTGAGTTCGGGGGTAGATTATGAAAAGGGAAGGTATTAGCACCCTTTTCATCCATGGTTTTCCATGGGCTCTTAGTTACTTGCTAGATCACTTTCTTTTGTTTGAAATTGTGCTTTGTGTGGTTTTGAAAGTATTTTGTAAAAGAGGTCATTGTTTAGGTAATCTTTGTAATGATTTTCGTTCGTAAGAATGTATACAAAGATGTTTGTCTTTTTGAGAATGTTTTCAAGTTTGTAAGATGTTTTGAAATGTGTGTCTATTTTAAAAATAGCAAGGATATTTGTTTGAAATGGAGCAAGTAACTAAAAGTAATCTACCTACTCAAATGTCTTTCTTGTTCATTTTCTTTTCCTTTTATATTGTTGTCTTATCATTGATTTGGTAAGCAACCCTATCTTTGGATGTAAACGGGCATGGGTCATCATATAGCCATGATTAGCAATGTTGTAAAGTATCTTAGCATTTTTTAGGGACTAAGATCATTTTTTGTAAGGCAACTTTAAATAGCGTCATCGAGGGACTATGATCTTGTATTTGTTTGTTTTTGCTAAGACACTTTACATGCGTAATATGTCCATTTTGTATAAGGCAACCAAGTGGGATAACCCTAAGGGTGTCTTGTGTGCAAGTGTGTCATTTTCATGCTTGTTTTTGTCTTGGATTAGGGTTTTCTATTTGATTGATTATATCTTGCCATACAAACCCTAATTATTAACATATTATGTAAAAGGTGATAAATTGAGAAATTTAGAGATTACTACGCTATTACAACACTTTGTGGGAGGGGGGGGGGGGGGGGGGTACACAATTGATGAATGGGGATTGTAATAATATAAACCTAATTAATCTATTACAACTAAATTGAATTCATACAAGTATTGGATTAAATAATGTACAAAATAAATTAAATATGTAAATATGTATGAATGCAAAGAAGATTTTGTTTGGTTTTTATGTGAAAAAAAGTTTTAATCCTACCTAATAAATAAATCAAGATTATTTCAAATTAATTAAGGAAGGAAACTATTTTTTAGAAAAGATTTTGATTAAACCCTAATCCTAATTTATTAAAAGAAAATAAATTTCTTTAAGTATTTTTGTATTTTTGTATTGAAAATAACATATGGTATTTATGAAGTATTTTGGCCTTTTTATATGTTAAAATAAATATTTAATAGGGGTGAAGAAAAATAAATATTTAACCTAATTCTATTTTAATTTACAAATTTATTTATCAAAAATAGATAATATATAACTAAATAAAAATGTTTTTTATGAGAAAATAAAATAAAATAAAACAAAATATAATATTGATCATTTTATATTTTTTATGATTTTTATTATGAAGGAAAATATATTTAATAAAATAAAAATGAAAATAAAAATGAATAATAAAAATAATGGGCCAGGGGTGCCATGAGTAAACTGGAGGCAGGAAGTTGGCAAAAATATAGGGCCCAATGTCCAGAAGCCCATGCTGCAAACAAACAAAAAAAAGTGGAA
Organism: Vicia faba; assembly: GCA_948472305.1. NCBI lineage: Eukaryota > Viridiplantae > Streptophyta > Magnoliopsida > Fabales > Fabaceae > Vicia > Vicia faba. Next base: position 279,789 of record CATIWC010001880.1, read on the forward strand.
AAAAGTATAAAAAATTGCAAAAGGAAGCGCCATGGCTCGAACCCATGACCTATGGCATTTCTGCGTGCTGCCTTACCACTGGGATGGTTGTACATCCGTTAGTATAAATGAAAGAAAAAATACATAACATATAACGCTTCCTTGCCCTGTACTTCATCTTCAATCTTTGGCCAACCGGACTCCCTGTAACTTTTTCATTTCTCAATAAAAATGGAAAGTGATAACATGAACATTATAGTATTTCACCTGACGATTCTAACCATATGCATAACTAAAACTATAAGTCCAAGATCAGAGAGAATTTTGTTGGCCCTAATTCTTAACCTAGTTTTTCTAGGAACTTCAAACTTAAAATTCTCTAAGCTCAGGCCAAATAAATGCAAGCTATGTATATGTACAACTTCGTAGCAATGATGCCTACATTCTATATTCACAAATGGAAAGCTAACTATGCATGTATCAAGAGTTAGAAAAACAGAAAACTCACCTTGAAAATGGAAACCGTGTTTTGAAAATGAGCTTGCTTTAGGATGCTATGATGATCATGTTAGCTTTCTTGAACCTCTAGGAAGCTAATGCAATGCTTAGCTTAGCTTGAGGGTGGCTGGAATGGTCTGGAGAAGTCCACTTGTGTTGCTCTGTTTTTGACTTTCAAAAATAAGGAAGATGGAGTTACAGTGGTGTTTCAGAGTGTGGGATGGTTTACTTGTATGGTAAGGAAGCTTGGGAAAGCAAAAGGCCTGAAAACGCACGAGTGGAATGGAAGATTTAGTTCACAAGTCAGAAATGACAAGTTTGGAGGCTTGTTATGCAATTTATTATTCTAAGGTGTTTCAAAGCTTGGGCATGCATGGTTTTAGTTTCAAAATGATGGCTTTATATAGAGAAAGAGGTTATAGGACTTGTGCTTGCTCAGAAGTACAAGATCACATGTCTTGCTACATTTCTTGTTTTTGAAGCAAGTGTGAGAAGTGACTTCTTAAGGCGTCAATCTGAGCTTATAGGGTGGCTTGAAGCACTAAACACGTTTTTCTCATGTTTAGAGACTTAGTTTGTGCAGAAAGAACAAGTCCAAGGCTCAAGAAATGAAAAAAATGAAAAAATCGTGCTTTTCTTAAATGGCAATGTTGCCTTTCTTCCAAAAATGGCTATTTCTTTATACAATGCATTGAATTTTTGGCTTTAGGTCATGAAACCATGTGAAATTCATTAATGGTGGAGTGAAAAATGAGTTTGAGGCCTGAAAAGTGAAGATTGTACAGCCAATTTGCAAATTTGAAAGCTTGTTCTTCATGAAATGGTTTGAAATCAAAGTGAGAAATTGCCAACTTCATCTCTTCGATTCTCCCTACTCAAGAATGATCTAAAGGAGTTCTTTGATATTTTGGAAAGCTTGTAATGTGATCTACAAACCATATTTGAAATGCTTTTGAAGATTCCTCTTGGAACTAGGTGAAAAGTTTCCATGAAGTTAAGTAAAAAACCTGCCTAATTAGGGCAAATTTTCACTAAGTTATTTTAGTTTATGAGCATGTATTTACAAAATCATATCTTGAAATACAAGCATCTTTAGGAAAATTTGTGTGAAGAAAATTTGTATATTTCATGGATATCTACAACTTTCATGTTGGGAACTTTCTTGGAATCATTTTGTATCATGGTAAAAATTTGGCCTAAAGTTGAGAAAAAATAAGAAATTTTCTATACTTAGAAAATTTTCTAAGTTAGAATTTTTCAACTTTTCAAATCCAAATCTTAAATCTTTGGTTTCTTGATGAAAAAGTTTCACATTTTGACATGTTTTGATGAATTATGATCCTTGGCACTTGAATTTGACCAAAAAGTCAAAGGTTGACTTTTTAGTGCACAGTTGACTTTTGATCAGTTGACTGGAAAATTCATCTGTCAATCCAATGAATTTGTAATGTTTTGAATCATGTCATTAGTTCAAGATGATGCAATTGAACTCTTGAAATCATGCTTCAAACCAATTCATCATTTGCTAGGTCAAAAATCAGAAATTCCCCTTCTTAGTCAAAACCCTAATTTTGACCATTTTGCCCTTTTGATGATTTGATCAAATTTCTTGGGGAATTATGGTCCAAACTTGATCAAATGATACATGTGAGTCTAACATGTTGATGTGGATAAAAAATTATGAAATTTTGACTGAAAATTGGCCATGGTTGACTTTTTTCCCAATACAGCCGATATTCATGTCAACTGTCCAATTGACTGATCAAAAGTGTGATTCAAGGCTTGAAACTTGACATGAATAATCTTGGGGGTACATAATGATCCTTAAAAGTCAAATGAAGCATTGATAGTCCAAAAATCCTTGTGCAAACTCAAACCCTAATTTTGGTCATCAGTGCTTGAGGAGGTGTCTTGAGCTGATCAAACCGTAGTGCAGTCTTAAGTCAAGGAGATCTTGTGAGTAAATTCTTGATAAGTGAGAGGGAAAATTTTGGGGTACAACAACTAACATTAATAATATCAATAATAAAATATATTCTTCAAAACAAAACCTGAAATGGGCCATATTATCTTTTTGCTTGGGCCTTAAAAGAAAACAGATTGCTTTATAGGCCTCTATGATATACTCCCTCACTTATTTTAAGATAGACCTTAATTCCTTTAGTGGGCTGGTCCAATTTAATCAATAAACCCCTCATTCAATCAGGGTACCCCCATTCTTCTATTGATTTCTAAATGGGCCAAAACTTAACTAACACCCCCCCTTTGTAAGAGAAACCGAATGGATTTCCATAATTTACATGGGCCTTTTCTGATTTAGAAAGGCCCATGGTTTCTTTAATAATGTAAAAAAGAAAACCCCCTCTCCCAAAATTTTAACCCTATGAACATTTAACAATAATAATTTTCTAAAGCCAAATGATAGTTCTGGAAGTTAATAAAGGATATAAATCTAGCTGGGTAAATTTGGGGTATGACACATTCATAACAGGTATTCAGGGTTGGGGAAATTCTTATGTAGGCTTGATATTCTTTTTAGAACTGTGAATCTTGACTTCTCACCGCACTGTGATCTGGAAAAGCCATGGAACCACTTCGTGGGGAATTGGATGAAATAAGAGATCATATGGGGATGTTTATGGTGGACATGTAGGCTATGGCCCATGGTCCGGAACTCTTGAGTGAAGAAAACCGTCATTTGAAGACTCAGTTAAGTTTGGTAATGGAAATTCTGAAAAAAATGTTGAAAAAGGGAGATGATTTTATACTGGATGCATCAACAGGGGTTGTTTTTCCTCCCCATACTTCGGGGGAACCTTTAATTCATGAAGTAATTCATGTATCTCCTACTCCGCCTTTTATTCCGGGGTCTTCCCGTTTGCAACCATTTTTTGTTTCCCGAGAAAATCCAAAGGGGAAATATCATAAGCAGAGGTCGAAGCAGCCTCCCTGAAAATTTGATGCACTTCCCATGTCCTATGTTGAATTACTACCTCATTTATGCCAACTGAAATTGGTTGAGTTACGTAATTGGGAGGTTGATCCATAAAGATTTCTGTGCAACTTTGATGATAATGCCTAGTGTGAGTTCCACCCAGGTGGACTGGGGCATACTCTTGAGAACTGCATAGCTTTTAAGCATGAAGTTCAAGATCTGTTTGATTCAGGGGAATTGGTGCTTACTCCTAATGGTCGAGATGTGCGAGTTAATGTTGTTCCCACTGTTGTAAGGGAAAATATTGGTCATGTTCGCCGTCTGAAATATACTCTCAATCGTTGTGCTTCTTAAATTTGTGATAGAACTGTTTGCCGAGCACCAGTTCAACTTGTTCAACAAAATCCTGTTCCTTATGTTTAGCCAGTGCAGTACGCTCCTTAGAATCAAAACTATCGACAGAATCGTCGACATCAAGGTGGGCAGAATCATATAAGGCCAAGAAAAGTGCATGATTCAATCCCTATGCCTCATAGTGAGTTTCTATCTCAATTATTCCAACATTATTTGGTGTATTTAAAACAGCTTGGGCCTCCTCCATCACCTTATCCTGTGGTATATGATCCCAATGCATACTTTGAATTCCATTCTATGGCAACTGGCCATACAATTGAAGGCTACAATATTTTCAAAGGCAAAGTTCAGAAACTCATCGATTCCAAAGTAATCACATTCACCCCAGGGGGCCTGCGCATTAATTGAGTTCTTCTTTAACTCAGTGGTGTCAAGAATATAAAGGCATTGTCTGAAGAAATAAGTCTATACGGAGTCTAGTCTCCTCGACATGGAAATTTTCAAATTTCATTTGTAACCTTTCTTGTTTTGCCCAGTATTTTCTTGTATGCAAAACTTTCTTATTTTTTTAATATTAATCATAATGCATTGAATATGTTTATCTTGAAATAATCCATTCATATTCACTCTTAAATGTTTTTCTTTGCTTTTTGATATCAAATCTTGTTAAATAAAGCAAAATAACTCTGGAGGGAGGATGATGAATAATATACCTAGAATCTCAAACAGTGTGCTTTTGAATAAAAATCCTGCTGACAATGTACAAGCATTATTTCAAATCCCCAAACATCGGAGATATAAGGGAGTGAAACCCTCGTTAACCCCTTTGAGCCTTGAAGTAGGAGTTTCTTTTTTGTTTAGAAAAAACCCTCATTTTTTAACCCAGGGCAGGGCAGTGTTCAGTTAATCTGATCGAGTATTCAAATCTCATCAGGAGTGCCGATCTAAGGATCAACCACAATGGTTATCCTTCACCCTTCAAGAGGACAAAATATGACGATACCCCAATAGTTATCCCTCATCAACCAAATTTCAGGGTAGTCACCACTTTTCGGAAAATCAAAACACTTAAGGTCACACGACTTGTTCAAAAAAGAAAAAGAATGATGAATGAAAAAGAAAAAATAAAGAAATCCCGCTAAGTCAAAAAGAAAAAACTTGAAAGAAAATGACTTAGGAAAAAGTTAGGGCGTCTCGCAGGACTGCAAAATCAAAATTCAAAATAATTTGTCCAGGAAAAAGTTAGGGAAAGTGGAAAAATGAAAAGCCTGAAAGGCAGAAAAGGAATAAAATGAAAAATACTCAAAGGAACAAAGTCGTGTGATCAGACACCAAAACAAAAAAAAAGGTGAAGTGATTGTCTTCTCCAAGAAATCTCAGTTGGTTCCTCAATCATTGTAAACTCCTTGTGAGAGATGAGTGCTCGTATTGAGTTAACTGAACGTAGTAACAGAGAACATCACAGAGAATGGCTGGGCACCAAATATTTTAAGCCTTAAAATCCTTTTTTCTAAAACCGTGAACCAGGCCACTTTACAACCCTTGAAAGTTCTAACTGAAGCATGGGTTAATTCGAAGCAATATTGTAATCAGAGTATGGTAATCTGACTCTTAGGAGGCTTGCTAAAACTTTTGAGTTGGTATCACTCCATCTTTTTACTTTCTTTCGTACAAGAAAAATTTGATGTTTCGACATCTTTCAATAAAATTTTCTTAACTTCAAGACAAGCATAGGATTTTCATTAGAACTATCATTCTTAGAATAAAACATTCTTTGCATATGAAAAAGTGATTAAACATCAAGTAAGCTTCCATAATGAGCATCAGATGGATGTTTGATTATCCCGAGGTAAAAATTGCTTCAGGATAATGTTGAGGGGTAAATCATTTTTGAGAATGATTTTAATCTGGGGCATATCTTCTATTGAATCTATTGAGTAGAAGAAGACCAGTTTGAGAAATTATCCGAAGAACATTGTAGGGAAGTTTTGGTGGCCCAGAGGTCTCCGTTGAGTAAGGGTGTACCACTTTTATATTGGTCCTAAGGGAGAGTTTGCTTCAAGTATCTACTTGAACAATGAGGCAATTCAATTTGAGAAGAACAGTTTTGTACTAGCCTACTGTTGTACCCCAAAATTTTCCCTCTCATTTCATTAACACTTTCTCATCACAAGACTCTTGGAATTCAGGATCAAGCTAGGGTTTGCCCTACTCAAGACCCCTCCTTGCACTGTTAACCCAAATTAGGGTTTGAGTTTGCACAAGGATATTTTGACCTACAATACCCAAATTGACTTTCATGCTTCATGTTGGGTTCACAAGTTTTCCCATACCAAGTTTCAAGCCTTGATTCAAATCTTTGCCCAGTCAATTGGACAATTGACCTAGAAATCAGCTGTATTGGGGAAAAAGTCAATTGTGGCCAATTGAAAGTAAAACCTCATGAAATTTGACCCACATCAACATTATGAACTCATATGAACCATTTGATCAAGTTTGGATCACAATTCCACAAGAAATTTGATCAGATCACCAAAAGGGCAAAATGGTCATTTTTAGGGTTTTGACTGCACCAAGGCAATTTTTGACTGTTTGACCTAACCAATGGCAAACCAAGCTCACATATAAACTCAAGGACTCAATTACATTGCTTGACCCATTCAACAAGTTCAAAAGATCTCAAATGCATAGGTTTGACAGATGAATTTTTCAGTCAACTGATCAAAATTTGACTGTATACTAAAAAGTCAAACTTTGACTTTTTGGTCAAAATCAAGTGCCAAGAGTTAATTTTCATCAATACATGTAAAATTATGAAACTTTTTCATCAAGAAACCCAAAAATGCAAATTAGGGTTTAAAATGGAAAAATTTCATAACTTAGAATTTTTCTAAGTTATGAAATTTTCTTATTTTTTCCTAACTTTGTCCCATTTTTTCACCAAGATGAAAATGGATTTAAACAAAACTTGCAACATGAAAGTTGTAGTACATCACAAAGTCTATAACTTTGATTTACAAAGTTTTCTCAAAAGAAGCTTGTATCTCAAGTTATGATATTTGGAACAAGGGTACCTAAAACTTTTAACTTAGAGAAAATTTGCCCTAATCTAGGCAGGATTTTGACCCATCTTCTTGGCCATTTTTCACATAATTCCACTTGGAGTTTCAAGTTTAATTACAAAGATGGATTGTAGTACATGTTCCAAGCTTTCCAAATTGTCCAAGAACTCATCAAGCACCCTTGTGGTTAGAGAGAATCGAATGCTTGAAGTTGGAAAAAACTCACTTTTGTCCATGGCCAATACATGTTCATAACAACTTGCAATTCTGATCTAGCTAGCTTGGTTCAACATTACAGGCCTCAAAACCAATTTTTACTCCTTAATTTAATGCATATACATTGTATTAAGGTTTTGTCTTGGTCATTAGGGCGTTATACTTTAGTTTAAGCCTTAAAAGGAAAAAGCAACAATGCCATTTTTGCCTAAACTTCACTTTATGTCAAAACCAAATCCTTGAGGCATGGGGCCAGATCTTTGAGACAAAATCAAGTCCACTAGTTCCAGTAACCAAGAACAAAAGTTGCAGCATGATAGGAGGGCTGGTACAGGGCTATAACATCATTTCCATTCTCTTGCTTCAAGTAGAAGAAAAGTGGCAAAACATAAGCAATCTCTCATATCTGTTAACACAAGCTTACAATAACTTTGTGAAAAAATTCCATACCTCCCAACAAGCCTAAAGCACGACCCTTTCACCCCTAAAACCTCCTCATACTCAGAACCACTATTTTTCTGCAAAACAGGGCAGGTTCTACATTTTGTAAGCCACAACAAAATTCCATCGTGCGTTTTGTCCCAAGATAGTTCCAACACCTTCCAATAAACTCACTTGAACTATCCCAGGCCCCCATTGTAAGTTGTAACACCTCTTACTCACTTTTCCATTTTCATTTCAAAGCTCTGCAGATTGAGTTCTATAGCACGATTCAAGTAGTTTCAAAGCAAGCCAAGCATTGGAGAAGCTTCCTTGGACCTCAGGCAAGCTCAACAGAAGCTCAAACACCATTGAAGGTTGCTACATTGCCATACACGAGTTCATCTGAAACAGGTATTTGTCAACTTTCTATCTCTCTATTTAGGAATCATTAGGCTTAGGTTTGTGAATAAAAAATGTAGTACTCATAGCCCTGAAGTTGTACATATGCATAGATTTCATTTAAGTTAAGTGTGCTAAGAGAATTTGAGTGATGAACTTTCTGAAAAAACTAGGTTAAAAATTAGGGCCAGAGAAATTCTCTCTGGTCTTTGAGAGTTAATCCAAGTTTTTTATATGGTTGAATTTGTTATTTGGTGCTCTACAATGTTCATGTTATGAGTTTTGTCAAAAAATCAAAGAATCAGGAGTTAGCCATTGATACACAGAAGCGCGTGTTTTGTGAACAAGAGGAAGAAGAAGAAGTCTGGTGGGCTGGGCCTGTTGTGCTTTCACTTTTAACACCCATATTTCCTGTTTACACCCCCGTGGCCCATTTATTTAATATTTATCATTTTTGACATTATTATTTTTTATTCTAACTTTATTATTTTTTGTATAAATATAAAAAATGCCAAAAATAATTTTCTATATTTTTTTTATATTTATTTAATATTTATTTTATTTTATTAAGTATATATATGTAAATAAACTATTTTCTTTTGAAAACAAAACTCAAAAATAATACAAAAGATATACTTATTTATTTCATTTATTTATATTTAAAAACATTTTCTTGAAAATATTCATTTTTTTGTAAATAGTTAATTTTTATTTTTATGTTTAATATGTTTAGTATATATATACATATACTTATATATTTTATCTTATTAAATAATTAGGTCAAAAATTTTATCTTATTAAATATCATTTTTATAATATACTTTTATTTTTTGTATAAATTAGTATATTATTACACATAATTAATAAATAATATTATTTATTAAGAATTAGGGTTTCTTGCCCTAAATAGGAAAAATAATTAAAATTGATCTTTTATTTTACTTTTCACATTGAAAAAAAAAATACTTTTTTCATACAAAAAACATTTTTGGCATAATACATTTTATTTATTTATTGTATTTATTTCAATTATTGTACATTTAAATATTGTATCTTGTACATTCAATTTGGTTGTAATAGTAATCTAGGGTTTAATTTCTTGTCAAATACCCCCAATTCAAATTTGTACCCCCCTCCCTATATCATGTAGTAATAGTGTAGCATTTAAATTCTCGCACATTTAAAAGCTTTCAATTATGCCATGTTAGATCTAGGGTTTGTATGCAAATAAAATCAACAACTAGCTTGACCTAATCCAAGATAAAAATGCATGAAAAAACAAACACAATGCGCACTAGCACCCCTAAGGTTACAATCCACTTGTTGCCTTCAAAAATGGGCCATGGTTTCATGTCAAGTACTTTGGCAAAACAAAAACAAAACAAAAGATCATAGTCCCTCGATGACGCTATCTGAGTTGCCTAAACAAAGTGATCAAGTCCCTCAAGAAAATTGCCAAAGATACTTGACACCATTGTTATCATGGTCTATTCGATGACTCGCGCCTGTCCCGTTAACATCCTAACACAAGTTTGTTCACCAAATACAATGGTGAAACAACACTGTTAAAAGGGTTAAAAACATAAGAAAGATCTTTGAGTAAAATAGGGTAGATAGCTCTTAGTTACTTGATCAAGCTTGCGAAAAACATCCTTGCTACTTTTCAAAACACGTACTCCATAAATACAATTTCAAAACCCTACTTTCAAAACATTGAAAAACCTTTCAAAAGACAAAAAACACCTTTGTATACATTCAAACAAGAATCATTACAAAGGTTGCCACAATGATGGCCTCTTTTCAAAACATTCTTTCAAAATCACACACAAAGCACCATTTCAAACAATTGAAAAGCACCATTTCAAACAATAGAAATGAAAAGCAAGTGATCTAAGCAAGTAACTAAGAGCCCATGGATAACCATGGATAGAAAGGGTGCTAATACCTTCCCTTTCTATAATCTACTCCCTGAACCCAAGAAAACATCTCAAAGGTCTTTCCTGTGCTTTTTGACCTTTCCTTAGGATAAAATAAAAAGTCGGTGGCGACTCTTGCTAAACCGAAACATTTGCAAACACAAACGCGAAATCCCAAGTCAGTTCTCCCACCGTATCACACCTACTTTCAAGCTGTAAGTCAATTACCCTAAAACGGAAAAGTTTGAGACTTTGTTGGATATGAGCGAGTTTGTTTTCCCAGCACCATTTGTTTTCGAATGAAGCCAGTCTGAGGCAATCAAAATTGATAGGAGATATCTCAAAATTATCCAATCTGGTGCATTTAAGTCGATATTTGATCCCTCAAAGTGCAGTCAGATTGGGGAAGTTATATCGAGATTTGGCAAATCTCTCTGAGAATCCGTTGATGAGAGGAGAATCATTTCAGAATCTGAAGAATGCAAGGGCATTCACTCAAGCATGGTTGAAACCTCTTCCAATTCTGGTCAGTCAGGGGCAGTGTTCTGAAATTCATAATACTGGGGCAGGTTATCTTGATGGTACAGATCTCAAGAATTCCTCTCGAAGCAAATTTCTTCAAAGACCCTACAAACTGGGGCACGACATTATGCAAGGGAATTACTCCACTTTAGTGTTTGAGCAGGTTGAGACCAGGCGCATAATAAACAACTTGTGTATTTCAGGAAGTAGGGTTTGATTATCCTCGTTAAAGGCTTAAGCCTGGGTTATTGATTTTCCTCCATTAGAAGTTAGGATCATTATCTCCAATTGAAGTTTGGATTATTATGCTCTATAGAGTACGAGCAAGAGAGAAAGAAGCGTTTGAAATTGTTACCAATATACGATTCATGATGCAAATGTTGTTTCCTATAATGACTTCTTTCCCCAATAAAGGATCCATTGCTTCCTGACAAAATTATGTCTGCTAAGAGGTTTCTCTTTAGAGATCTTTCCCCCGGAGGAGTACATCTTATTGGGTTGGGTACAACAATTTATCTCCCCAGTACAACTCGCACTTGTGAGAGTTCTCTTAAAAAGTCTCCTTTTCCCCAATGAAGGAAGGTGTTATATCATCTTCGACATAAGGCAAGCTTAAAAGAGTCCTTGATCAAAAGTCCACATTTCCTCAAGTGAATTGTTTTCTTTCTTTCAGTGAAGCGTTTATTCCCAAGGAATTTATGATCTATTTAAAGTCAAGATGATTTATTTTCACTGGAATGCAATTTATTTTTGCAATATGTTGGAGTTTCAATCTTGCATCACAGTTGTAGCAGTAGAAATGTTGAGACTAAGCCATTGGATTGACTTGACTCGCATAGATCAAATAAAAAATGCCACCACGCTTTATTGTTTCCAAAGGAATGGGAAAAGGGCGAGTAACCAAAAAAAAGGGCGAGAGAATCTAAGTTCGGGGGTTGGTTATGCAAAGGGAAGGTATTAGCACCCTAAACATCTACTGTACTCCGCAGGAACCTCTTTGGAAATTTGTGTATTTGGGCTATAAAAGTTGTATACAAAAATAGATTGTGGGGATGAGAAAAGAAATATTTTTTTATAATTTTTTCACCCGCCACGGTTGTGAACCTTTAGTGCCTACTTACCAACTTCCGTGCAATAGGGGATCAGGGTACTCATATTTCACCTTTAAAATTTTAAAAACACAAGTGTGTTGGTTAATTTTAAGAGACAAGACATCATCGTCTTATCCAAGTGGAAGAACATACTTACTACCCACAATTTATGAGAAAGGAGAATTTGCATCATCTCAAAGTGGATGATATGGTTTGGATTTTAAAATAAACAAGAGCCTCACTCATCACCCTAGTGGAAAATATCCCACTTCACTACATATCGTAGAAGTATAGTAGCTCACATCACTATAAAGATTGACAAGAGTCAGATCTTTTGAGAAAATTTTAAGGTAAAAAGCCAAAGTGGCAAAGATAGTTTGAATGAGATTGATTGACTTTTAGTCTTCTCACAAAAAAATGTCAAATTATTATTAAACTGATTAAAGTTTGATTAAGAAAATGTTTTTAAAATGCATGGACATAAGTCCAAGTTTATTATGAAAGAGGTTCAAGTTTAGAAACAAGAAGAGTTTTCAAAAGGAGGGAGAGGATTTTTGAAATTAAAGAAGATGGGAGGAGATGAAGGGACTATCCTAACGCATAAGATAAAAGCTAGGGAAAAGAACCGTCTAACCAACAAGAAGCCAACACTTGACATAATGAGTCAATATAGAATTCCCATCCTTTGGATTTGAAACCACACAAGCAAAGATAATAAACCTATTAAGAAAACCAAGCTTCATTTGCATTAAATCTTCACAAGAATTAAGCAGAGTAACGGCAGTATATAGAAAAATTCCTGATTACGAACAAAGCATGTAATTAAAATAACCCGCACACAAAGCAAACAAACAACCCAATGTCTTGGGGTAAACCCCAAGAACTCCAGATAAAACATTAATAGAAGTCACAAGGTCTCAAGATAGACGGAGGTCTCTAATCCTAAGTCCAAGAAGTCCATCACTCCATTATGCCAAGGATAGTAACCAAATAGTCCAAGTAACATTAATGGTTTTTATGGTTCAAGTTGATTATTAAGTATCTTTAAAAATAAATGAGAAGCCCAAGTGAGCAAAATAAAAATGACATAAAAGTAAATGCTCAAGTGAGCAAAGATGAAAATAGCATGAAATGTAAATGCTAAAATAAATATGCTTAAAGTAAAGGCATAAAGTAAAAGTATAAAACAAAGTCAATTGTTAGGAATTAGTGGTTAGATGAATGACCATCTTGAAACTTGCAATTCAAACTCATTAGAGGATTGGTAGAACCGAAACCTCTCAACAACAAGTTGCATTTGTTTTTTTTCCAAGTATATCATCCATTTAAGAATTCAGAAGGCAACATTAAATGATCAATGATGTTTAAGTGATCCACTTTGACCAAAATTGATGAAGATTCATTAGAGGATTGGTAGAACCAAAGCATCCTGTGATACGGTGGTAGAACTGACTATTTTTTGTTACTACTGGTTTTACGTTTTTTGTTTGCAAATGCATGGTACAAAAGAGTCGCCACTGACTTTTATTTCATCCAACAAAGGAAAAGGGAAAAGAACAGAAAAAACCTTTTTCGAGATGTTTCTGAGTACGGGGGGTAGATTATAGAAAGGGAAGGTATTAGCACCCTTTCTATCCATGGTTTTCCATGGACTCTTAGGTACTTGCTCATTCTTAAATTACTTTTGTGCTTTTGCTTTTGAAAAGTTTTGAAATTTGCCTTAGTGAGGCGTTTCACTTTATGGTAACCCTTGTATCAGTCATCAAGGGTGTGTAAAAAGTTTTTGAAAACTTTAGTTTGAAAAGCTTGTTTGAAAGTGTATGTGTAAAAATTGGTTGTTTTGAGCAAGTACCTAAAAGTTTCTACCTACTCAAAAAATGTTTGTTCGTTTTCTTATTTCCTTTAGACAGCGCTATCCTACTATTAAGGAGTAGGTATCTCCATCGTTGCAGTTCAAGGGACAATTGTAAGGGACGAAAGGGACAATTACGATCACCAAAGCAATGGTTAGGAAACCTTAGTAATTACCCTAGAGTCCTAAAGATCTTTCCGAGGCAACATTCGAATGGGTCATTTTTTATCTTTTGGAACTAGAGAACAACCACTAAGACTCCCTATACTTCATGATCGTTTACCGAAGGCAACCGAAGTGGGGCAAACCATAGGAGTGAGCACGTGCAAGTGTTTATTTCTCAGTTTATTTATCTTTGCATAATTAGGGTTTTCTACTGTATTAATTTGATTTATCTTTTGCATGCAAGCCTATTATCCATACACCTAGACAGTTTATAGTTGCAGAAAATTAAAAGCGGAAAAGTAAATCTACGTTATTACAAGGCTTTGGGGAGGGGGTTACATAACCAACAACCGGGGATTGAACAGTAAAATAATAAGCAGTAAATAAACCCTAATTAAAAGCTATTACAAGCTCGTAGCAAATACAATAATTGGAAATAAAAATAAAATATTGTGTGCGCGACGAATTAAATATGGGAATCAAAGTCTAAAATCAAAGGAAATCAAAGAAAATATTTTTGTTATTTTTTATTGATAAATTTAACTATTTGCAAGTTAACCCTAATTTTCTAATTAATTTTAATTATGAAAAAAAGAATTTAAATTGCCCTAGTTAAATTAATTTAATTAATTAATGAAATAAAATATTTTTTGAAAAATCTAATTTTAATGTTTTTTGGGATTTTGATTTAATAAAAAAATGATTTTGTTTTGTAAAAATAATTAAACAACTAATTAGAACAAATAAAAGAAATTAAAAAAGAAATTGTGGGCCTGGTGGGGGTGCAACCCAGATTGAAGGGTTGCAAGCTGAATTCTGTCCAAAAAGCCCAATCCAATGGCCTAACACAACGCTGGATTTGATGTGATTATTCCAGGGATGTCCATCATGAGCTGCAGCCTTGAAGAGTTAGATCTAGGCCGTGTGATGAACCAAGGCGTGAGATCTTGAGGTGCATGGTAGGCGCTTGGTTGTAAGGAGCATGGAATCTGCAGTTAAACATTGAGAAAAATATCATGTAGGAGGAAGGGATCGAACCCCTGACCTCCTACATACGCGCGTCTTGAAACCTCCTCCCTTTGCCACTGAACCATTTGCTTCATTCGTTACTATCAATACAAATAATATATTATAAAGAATGAAAAGTTAGCTTCTAATAAAAGCGCACGAATTTTTAAATGAACCATTCAGGGTCTGTTACGCCTTCATCTTCCTCGTTGGGACTGTTGTCTTAGGTAAAGACCTTTACCCACAGACGTTTGCCATAGCTACAACCTGTGCATCTCAAAAATCATATCCAAGCAACATAAATCAAATCCAATTACACATATCAATTAGGTTTGATCTCCTGAATGCAATGATATTCGTCTTTGGCCTTGATTTTTCCTGAAACGCAAAGCCCTAAAAAGCAACCTTAAACCCTAACAATGGCGTTTCATCACACAGGCATAAAAACACGTGATTAAATATACAAACATAAAGGATGATAGAATCATGAATATATACTTATAAATTATTTATCATGCGTGAATTGCAAAAATCAATTTCAAGAATATGAGCAAACCATGATGTTGCTAGCGCGCAATTCTTGATGCTTCAGGCCTTGATAATGCTTGCAAGCGCTCCAATGAGTGTCCAAGAATATGGTTTGATCCTTAGAACGACTTGAAACGGCCTATGATGAAAGATCCGATCTGCACTTTTTCCTTGTTCTTGGGAGGAAGGTTGCACGTGTATTCCTCTTTTTTAGGGTTCACAAAGCTCTGTTATAAGTACTGAATCAAATTAGGACAATGAATTTGGAAAGAATCAAAAGATTGATGGTCTTGAAGTTTTGATTCCAATCTTTCCAAAATTGGAGTTTTCTTCTTGTTTTTGGCTTGGCACGATTTGCTTGAGGTTATACAGCTTGCATGATCTATAATTCAATGCAAAGCAAATCTCATTCCATAAGTTTGATTTATTTTGATTTAATTTGATTTTATTTGAATTTAAATGAATAAAAATCAAAATAAATTAAATAAAAAAAATAAAAAAGCATGGAGGGTCCCATAGGTCATGGACCATGCTAGGACTGAGATTCAATCTTTAAAAAATGGGCCCATGTGGAAAAAATGCAATTTTGAGCATTGTTGATTTTGGGCAAATTTTCCAAAAATGGCCAACTTTGACAATGCATATCTCCTTCAATTTTTACCCTAAGAGAGTGTTCCAATACTTTTAGAAAGATTAGGATGTCCTCTAAACAACCCTTTTGGTTTCATCTCAATTGGGTCTTCCATGTTCATGTAAGAAGCTTTGACCCAATGGTGTTTTTGTTGACTTTTTAAAATGACCTATAATGTCTGAATTTATATCTTTTCATGAGTGCATTTTTTGAACTTGATGGATGAATATGACTTGCAGGTAATTGGATTCTCTTCAAAATGAGACTTGGATGAGAAATTTCTGATAAAGTATGAGAAAGTTATGCCTGGTCAAAGTTTGTTTGACTTTTCCTATAGGAACCCTAATTTAGCAACTTTTGAGTTTTGATGAATTAGGAGCATTCCTTGAGGAATCATGATCAACCTTTGATCAAATGATGGATATCACTTCAAAATGTTGATGTTGACCAAAAATCTTGAAGTTTGAATGTATGTGGGCCACAATTGACTTTTTACCTTGTATAGTTGACTTTCAGGCATCTGAGCAGTTTACTGAGCAAACTCCTTGTGCAAGGCATGAAACTTGGCATGGATGATCTTGAGAACATATTAGGGCAATGGAAGTCATTTATGACCCTTGGAACTCAAACATCTTGATGAGGAGTGAAACCCTAGTTTGAGGCTCATTGTCTTAGAAGGAGGATTTGTCTGGTCAATCCTTAGTCCACTTGAGCAATTGAGGACCTCTAGGAATATGTTTTGAGTAAACATGGGAGGGAAAATTTTGGGGTACAACAACTGCCCCTGTTCAATCTTCTTAAACCTGAGGATGTAGATTGGTTGGTCTGCCTTTCGTGATCTGAAGGTGGAAGATGATTGAACACTAGAGTGCCCATAAATTTGCACTCGCATGAAGTAATATTGAGTGGTGATATTGGGAATGGGCTTACAGATGCCCTTTGGAAGGCGACGAAGAATCTTTGGAGATGGGCTTAAAGATGGCATCCAGAAAAGATATCGGTTGCATAAGAGATTACTTTGTAAGAATTCCTTTACCTGTCGTTGAGGAGGACTTCACTGGGGATTATTGATTTATGTCATGGGAAATAGAGTCTAGGAGCTTCAGTTATCCATTACTCTACTGGGGAATTAATTCTTGATTAAGGAGGTGGAAGTGAACTTCTTATCTGGTCAGGGTCCAGGCTGCACATCGACTTACTGAGGAAATGTGAAATCGACCGTATCTGGTCGGGTCCAGGTCTTACAGTGTTGTAAACTGTTGTCTAGAGATAAAAGAGAAGGAACATTGATAGTAGGGTTACTTCGAAATGAAATCCTGAATAGTAGGGCTTCTTATTGATGAGTTCGGGTAAAACTACATCGGGACCGAGAAGAACCCTGGGTAGGGTTGCTTCGGGATAAATCCGTGTAAAAATTCAGAAGAAACCTGGGTAAGGTTACCTCGCGATAAGTTCGTGTAAAACTTCAGAAGGAACCTGGGTAAGGTTACCTCGGGATAAGTCCGTGTAAAACTTCAGAAGGAACCTGGGTAAGGTTACTTCGGGATAAATCCATGTAAAACTTCAGAAGAAACCTGGGTAAGGTTACCTCGGGATAAGTCCGTGTAAAACTTCAGAAGGAACCTGGGTAAGGTTACTTCGGGATTAGTCCATGTAAAACTTCAAAAGGAACCTGGGTAAGGTTGCTTCGTGATGGATTTAGGTAAAACTGCATCTGAACCGAGAAGGAACCTAGGTAAGGTGGCTTCGTGATGAGTTTGGGTAAAACTGCATCTGAATAGAGAAGGAACCTGGGTAAGGTGGCTTCGTGATAAGTTTGGGTAAAACTGCATCTGAACCGAGAAGGAACCTGGGTATGGTGGCTTCATGATGAGTTTGGGTAAAATTGCATCTGAACCGAGAAGGAACCTGGGTAAGGTGGCTTCGTGATGAGTTTGGGTAAAACTGCATCTGAACCGAGAAGGAACCTGGGTAAGGTGGCTTCATGATGAGTCCGTGTAACACTTTGGAAGGAACCTGGGTATGGTGGCTTCGTGATAAGTTTGGGTGAAACTGCATCTGAACCGAGAAGGAACCTGGGTAAGGTGGCTTCGTGATGAGTCCGTGTAACACTTCGGAAGGAACCTGAGTAGGGTTGCTTCGGGATAAGTCTGTGTGAAACTTCATTTGGAAATGTATGAGAAGGGACCCGTGTAAGATTTTTCAAGATAAACCTGTGTGAAGTCTGTTTAGTTTCAGGAGCTAATCTTGGACCTGCTGGAAATTGTTGATGATAACTAACTTTCCTGAAAAGGTACATGATCAATTATATGTGATGCATGAAATGCATTGTGTGATGATGTTCTCAAAATAAATAAGATTATGTTGTATGCAATATGTGTGCGCATGTCATGATGTATGAACATGAAATGCTATTGTGATACTTCCGAGTCTGGGAAAATAAATCCTTGACTGCTGCTGGAGAGTACTGGAAATTGAATTCCTGACTGTTATAGAATAAGTGGTTCTTCTACTTCCCCTGGGGATGGTGAAAGGAGATGACTATGCCGTGGACTTAATCCTGTTTGTGAATATTCTGCCGGGGAGAGACTATGCTTGAGAATAACTTTGCGAGGGAATACCATTGTTTGAGAGAGAAGATGCTTTACTAGAAGATTTTGCCGATTCGGAGAAATAAACTCCGCTGGGGGATGAACTTCCGTAGCTGGAGAAATAAAATTTGTTGGCGATTAAGCTTCTGTATTCAAAGAAATAAACTTTGCTTGGGAGAAAACTTTATGAACCGCTTGCGATTATAAAACTCGACTGGGGAATATAGACGTCGGCTCTCTGAAGGAGCTTTGCTGGGGAAAGTAGCTCCTATTTGGGGAAGCTGATGTCAAAGCTTTAGCTGCCTCTACTATGTGGGGAGTTGTCACTGTCAATATTTTTATGTTACAGTACTGTCAAAAATGTTTTCTTGATGGCACATGATTCATTGCTGGAATGCATGTGTAATGCCCCAAGTGATTCAGATGGAAATATGCCCCTGGTTATTTGGCACTTTTGGAGAGACTGCCCCAGGTGTGTTAGACATCATGTCATTCCCCTTGCTTATGGAAGTCCTGTTATTGGAAGTATCTTTCCCACTGAGGTAATTTTGTCCATTGAGAGGATGTTTGTTCATTGAATATCCATTGTGCGGATTTCTATGCTGTCAAACAATTAGTCATATGCAAACAATGTCATTTAAAGAATGAAAAACTCATGTCTGTCTTGAATTATTTTTTTAAAAATGTGTTTTGTGTAGTAAAACAAAATCTGCAAGAATGTGATATCAACTCAGGATTCGTAACAAGTCCTATAGGAGTCAGAATACCTTTGTAACAGTATGCTCTCAAACTAACCCATGCTTCAACTAGGACTTTTAAGGGTTATAACGTGGCCTGGTTCATAGTTTAAGAAACAAAGGATAAAGGCTCAAAATTTATTTGTGCCCACCCGTTCTTCGTGATGTCCTTCAGTCTTATGCTCAATTAATTACGCGTTTAGAATCCCAGTTGAGTCTTGGAGTACTGTTCTTGATGTTCCGGTGATGGTTCGGATACTGAAAGTTTATTTTGAAAAAGCAGTCTTTTTTGTAATCTTCTTTTTGTCAAGGATTTGTAGGACCTCTTTTTTTGATTTTGTTATCCCTATTTTTTCCTGAACTGTTTCTTTTGTGTTTACAGTCAGCGGGATGCCCCAATTTTTTCTTAAGTCTCCTTCATAGGTTTTGAATTATGGGATTTTATTTTGAGAGATAATGACTGCCTACTTTGATGATTATGCAGAACCATCACCATCTTATGATTCGGAAGGACGTCTTCAGGGTCATTCATTGTGTGTGAAGTGGAAGATTGCGACAGAATGTGCCTCTGAATTAACTGAGAAAACTACCCTTCCCCAGGTTATGATTAAGGGTTTTGATTTGTGTGAAAAGAAAAAACACCTACTTATTTGGCTTGAAGGGGTTGACTAGGGACTATCTTCCTTATAACTCCACTGTTTGAGATTTGAAACAACGCCTATACATCGTTAACGGGGTCTGTTCAAAAGCATACTGTAGAGATTATGGTATCATTTTCGTCATCCTCCCTCTAAGGCTTAGAGCTTTTAATCGAGAGTTGAATATCACGAAAAGGAAGTATAAAGCAGTTTCAGCATAATGAAAATAAATTAATTCGGGACAAACATGTGTAATGCATTAATGAAATAACAAAGTTTTGACATGACAATAATTGTTCAAATAAACAAAGAAAATACAACTTGAGAATTCGAATGAACAAAAATGCTTTCAATCCTAGCCATGTTTTGGCATGGGAGTAGTGATCACGTTGGGAGTCTCAGGAGGGTCGAATTCAATCTCCTTGGCGTCAATCATATTCTGAATCTTGTACTTCAGCGCCCAACAATCGTTAGTATCGTGCCTTGGGCTTCCAGAATGATAAGCACACCTTACATCCGGATTGTAATTATGAGAGGAAGTCTTAGGGTTTGGATGAAAGTCTATCACCGTAATCAGATTCATCTTCAACATGTGTTGCAATGCTTATGACAATGGCATGTTGATTTGGGTGAACTGCCTTTGAGGTCTTTCTGCCCTTGGCTGATTGTTCCATTGTTATGGTCGTTGTGTGCGTGCTGAATTAGAGACCAACACTGCCCCCACAGGTTGGTGGTAGTCTTCCTTATTACGCCCCTTCTGGCCGTGCACAACATTGGCTTCCCTCTTACCACCAAATGACTAATTCTCAGCATTAGAAGATGTAGCCATCGGGATCTTCCCACTCCTGATACCATTTTTGATCCTCTCTCCTGTCAGAACCATCTCTGTGAACCCGGATGAGGAACTCCCAATTAGAAAATTGAAGAATGGTCCTGTCAGAGTGCCCATGAACATGTCTACCATTTCGTGATTAGTCAATGGAGGTTGTACTCTGCCAGCTAGATCCCTTCACTTTTGTGCATATTCCTTGAACCCTTCTTTCGAGCCCATGGACATATTCTGCAGTTGCACTCGAGTTGGTGCCAGGTCAGCATTGTATTGATACTGCTTATAAAAAGAAGCAGCTAGATCTTCCCAGTTGCGGACATTAGTTCCCTCCAGTTGATAGAACCACTCAAGTTGAGTCCCAGACAGACTGTCCTGAAATAAATGGACCCGCAAGTTCCTATCAGTAGTGTGAGGCTAAATCTTCCTCATATAGGAACGGAGATAAACCTTGGGATAAGACACCCCATCATACTTCACAAAAACTGGAGTCTTGAACTTATGTGGGATGACTACCCAAAGATACCAAACCCAGCTCTTCAAAATCCAGCCCTGGTATTCTTTGGATCTCTATTGCGCTCAGACGATATTCTAACTGTGTGTACATATCCTCAGCAGGAGGATACTATTCATCATTGTAGTATGTGTCATTATCAGAAACCTTTGGGCTAGGGTCCTCCTCCCTTGTCTCTCCCCCTTGATTCTCCCCTTCTTTGGACGAAGAGGTCAGATCAACCGGTTGCTTCAACGGTCCCTTAAATCTTCTGCCCAGATTCAGGACACCAGCGGTCTTCTTCTTCTTATTCTTCTTCTTCTCTTTCAGAATAAGGGCCTTCAGATCTTCCTTCCCTTTAGCCAAAGCTACGAACATTTGCTGAAATTGGGCATTTTGTTCCTGGAGATCCTTGATACTTTGTTCAGAGTTCATTATTGCTGAAATAAACAACAAAGACAATGAGAAACTTGTTATGAAACCTGTTTATGCAATGTCATGGATGATATGCGTATGAAATGATTTCAAGGACTTTGGGAAATTTAAATTTGCGAACCAAAATGAAATAAACATTTTATTAGTAGAATTCAAAATACAACTGCCTTTTAGGCGTTACAATTGAAAGATCTAAAACTTAAAGAAAATTAAAGTTTCCCATGGATGCTTCCTCTTCGTTCTGAGATAGAGGCTTATTTCCTCATGAAGCTGCTTTGTGAGCTCTAAAACTTTCTTCTCCTGGGCATAGAATTGGTCCCTATAAGTATCCCACTCCTTCTTCAACTGAATCCAGGACCTCCGTAGTTCTTCAAGATCGGTGGGCATATCATGATGAAGAACCGTGTAGGGAATATCCCCTTCAATAATGGGATCCATAATCACTGGTAAGATGGCTACGTAGGGCATCATAAGTTTCTGAGCACGAGCCCATACCCATTGGAGATAAGGTTCCATAGGAATGGAATTCTTTGGCCCCAAAGTCTTGGCGTCAGATCTGTTTACCATGCCCCAAGCTCGTATGAACCTCTGGTGATACCCTTGAACATCATCCTCATAGTTAAACACAATGCCCTGGATAAGAATCTCATGAGGATCATCCCTTCGAGCGTAACCAAATTGTCGCAGAGCCATACAAGGATTGTAAGTTATGCCTCCCCTAATGCCAAGTAGTGGGACATTAGGGAACTCCCCGCAGCGGTCAATAATAGAAATATCTCCCATAGATCAGGAATACCAGAGAATATCCGCGTAAGAAAGTGACATTATCCTTTGTGACCAAACCAAACCTTCTTCATTCTTCAACACTGACTTGGGAAGGTGAGAAATAAACCACCTCGATAGTAATGGCATGCAGCACATAAGAACCCCTCTTCTCTTCATAGTACGAGTGTGGAGAGCATGAAAGATATCTCCGAGCAAAGTAGGCACGGGGTTGCGAGAGAGGAAGATCTTGATTACATTCACATCTATGACTAAGTCTGGATTAGGGAACAGTACTAACCCATATATTAGAAGGGCCAAGACCTCCTCAAAAGCCTGAAAGTCCAAATCACTCCAAGACAGTTGGGCCTTCTCTAATAGGAACTTGGCTAGAAAACCCTTGACTCCGCTTCATGTTTCCCAATTGGATACCACGTCGGCCCGTTTCAGATGTAAAGCTGAGGCAATGACTTCTGGCTTAGGAACCTCTTCTAAACTTGTGAAAGACATCTGGTCAAGAATAGGTAGATCCAATAATTGAGAGAACTCTTCCATGGTAGGTACCAACTAATAGTCTGGAAAGGTGAAGCAATGGTGCTTGGGATCAAAGAACTGAAAGAGTACACCCATCATTTTTTCATCAAAGCTCGACGTAACCAGGTTGAGAAGTCGACCATGTCTCTTAGTGAACGAAGAAGTTTCAGGAACCCTTGATACTAGCTCCTTGAGTTGGAGAGGTATTCTCACAAAGATGATTCGGATAGTGTTTCTACGAGCGGAAGCCATGATCTGAAAAACAGAACAAAGATAAATTCCCTTGGTCCTTGAAATGGTTAGTGTAATAAGAATGGATGTTATGTTATGATGCATGGTGTCATGTTCAAACAGAGTAAATCACACACAAGCAAAGCACACAAATAGGCCTTAGGTTCAAAGGCTTGGATGAGGTCAAAGGTAAGTACCCTCTTGCAGTTTAGTTGGTTTCAAACCTGTCTTAGAAAAGTAACTGGGTTCTAAGGATTCTCAATATCACTGATCATCCTTTATCCGACATTGTTTCAGCCCAAGCAATCTTTTCTTGCGGCCGAAATATCCCGAAAGTCTAATCTCAATGAGTGTAGCATCGAGTATCAACCAATCCTCATCTTTATACCAAGGCCGACTATCTCGCTACTTTCTAATGGCCAAGTTTGTTCAACTAAGGTTCTAAGGCCCGTTAGTGCTTCACGACACCACACGGCGGCCCCGTATTCTCCTTGTTTCCACACGAAGGATACCGGTACCAACCAAAGTGTCACACCAACACAACCATCACTTAAACCATATCGGTCTACACTGTAAAGTCTCCACGATCTATTGTTGTTTACCTAAAAAGTTCCCCCCATATCTGGGTGTAGGATCTTCAACAATACCCAAGCAAAAACCCTTAAAGATAAAGCAGGAAAAACAAACAAGAAAGCAATTAAAAAATGACCTAGATCCTAAGGTATACCCCACTTTATTAAGTCCCCAGCAGAGTCTCCAGTTGTGATACGGTGGCAGAACCGACTGTTTTTTTTTACTATTAGTTTTTTGTTTGCAAATGTACGGTAAACAAGAGTCGCCATTGACTTTTATTTCATCCAACAAAGGAAAAGGGAAAAGAACAGGAAAAAACCTTTTTCGAGATGTTTCTGAGTACGGGGGGTAGATTATAGAAAGGGAAGGTATTATCACCCTTTCTATCCATGGTTTTCCATGGGCTCTAAGGTACTTGCTCATTCTTAAATTTCTTTTATGCTTGTGCTTTTGAAAAGTTTTGAAATTTGCCTTAGTGCGGCATTTCACTTTATGGTAACCCTTGTATCAGTCTTCAAGGGTGTGATAAAATATTTTTGAAAACTTTAGTTTGAAATGCTTGTTTGAAAGTGTATGTGTAAAAATTGGTTGTTTTGAGCAAGTACCTAAAAGTTTATACCTACTCGAAAAAAGTCTTTTCGTTTTCTTATTTCCTTTAGACAACGCTATCCTACTATTAAGGAGTAGGTAGCTCCATCGTTGGAGTTCAAGGGACAATTGTAAGGGACGAAAGGGACAATTACGATCACTAAAGCAATGGTTAGGAAACCTTAGTAATTACCCTAGAGTCCTAAAGATATTTCCAAGGCAACATTCGAATGGGTTATTTTTTATCTTTTGGGACTAAAGGACAACCACTAAGACTCCTTATACTTCATGATCGTTTACCGAAGGCAACTAAAGTGGGGAAAACCCTAAGAGTGAGCATGTGCAAGTGTTTATTTCTAAGTTTATTTATCTGTGCACAATTAGGGTTTTCTAGTGTATTAATTTGATTTATATTTTTCATGCAAGCCTATTATCCATTCATCTAGACAATTTATAGTTGTAGAAAATTAAAAGCGGAAAAGTAAATCTACGCTATTACAAGGCTTCGGGGAGAGGGTTACATAACCAAAAATAGGGGATTAAACAGTAAAATAATAAGCAGCAAAATAAAACCTAATTAAAAGTTATTACAAACTCGAAGCAAATAAAATAATTGGAATTAAAAATAAAATATTGCGCGCACGACGAATTAAATACGGGAATCAAAGTCTAAAATCAAAGGAAATCAAAGAAAATATTTTTGTTATTTTTTGATTTAGAAATTTAACTATTTGCAAATTAACCATAATTTTCTAGTTGATTTTAATTATGAAAAAAAAGAATTTAAATTGCCCTAGTTAAATTAATCTAATTAATTAATGAAATAAAATATTTTACGAAAAATCTGATTTTAATGTTTTTTTTGATTTTTTGTGATTTTGATTTAATAAAAAAATGATTTTTGTTTTGTAAAAATAATTAAGCAACTAATTAAAAAAATAAAATAAATTAAAAAAGAAATTGTGGGCCTGGTGGGGGTGCAACCCAGATTGAAGGGTTGCAAGCTGAATTTTGTCCAAAAATCCCAATCCAATGGCCTAGCACAGTGCTGGATTTAGTGTGATTATGCCAGGGATGTCCATCATGAGATGCAGCCTGGAAGCGTTAGATCTGGGCCATGTGATGATCCAAGGCGTGAGATCTTGAGGTGCATGGTAGGCGCTTGGTTGTAAGGCACATGGATCTGCAGTTAATATTGAGAAAAATATTATGTAGGAGGCAGGGATCGAACCCCTGACCTCCTACATACGCGCATCTTAAAACCTCCTCCCTTTGCCACTGAACTATTTGCTTCATTCGTTACTATCAATACAAATAATATATTAAAAAGAATGAAAATTTAGCTTCTTGTAAAAACACACGGATTTTTAAATGAACCATTCAGGGTCTGCCACGCCTTCATTTTTCTTGCTGAGACTGTTGTCTTAGGTAAAGACCTTTACCTACGGACATTTTCCAAAGCTACAACCTGTGCATCTCAAAAATAATATTCAAGCAACATAAATCAAATCCAATTACACAGATCAATTAGGTTTGATCTCCTGAATGCAATGATATTCGTCTTTGGCCCTGATTTTGCCTGAAACGCCAAGCCCTAAAAAGAAACCTTAAACCCTAACAATGGCATTTCATCACACAGGCATCAAAACACTTAATTAAATATACAAACACATTCTAAAGGATGATACAAACATGAATATATACTTATAAATCATTTATCATGCGTGAATTGCAAAAATCAATTTCAAGAATATGAGCAAACTGTGATGTTGCTAGCGCGCGATTCTTGATGCTTCAGGCCTTAATAATGCTTGCAATCACTCCAATGAGTGTCTAGTAATATGTTTTGATCCTTAGAACGACTTAAAACGGCCTATGATGAAAGATTCGATCTGCATTTTTTCACAAAAAAGTTGAACGTTTTCCTTGTTCTTTGTTGACTTTTTGAAATGACCTATAATGTCTGAATTTATATCTTTTCATGAGTGCATTTTTTGAACTTGAGGGCTGAAGATGACTTGTAGGGAATTGGATTCTATTAAAAATGAGCCTTGGATGAGCAATTTATGATAAAGTATGAGAAAGTTATGCCTGGTCAAAGTTTGGTTGACTTTTCCTATAGGAACCCTAATTTAGCAACTTTTGAGTTTTGATGAATTAGGAGCATTCCTTGAGGAATCATGATCCACCCTTGATCAAATGATTGATGTCACTTCAAAATGTTGATGTTAACCAAAAATCTTGAAGTTTGACTGTATGTGGGCCACAATTGACTTTTGACCTAGTACAGTTGACTTTCAGGCATTTGAGCAGTTGACTGAGCAAACTCCTTGTGCAAGGCATGAAACTTGAGATGGATGATCTTGATAACATATTAGGGAAATGGAAGTCATTTAGGACCCTTGGAACTCAAACATCTTGATGAGGAGTGAAACCCTAGTTTGAGGCTCATTGTCTTAGGAGGAGGATTTGTCTGGTCAATCCTTAGTCCACTTGAGCAATTGAGGACCTCTATGAATATGTTTTAAGTAAAAATGGGAGGGAAAATTTTGGGGTACAACACCTCCTAACAATGAATATAAAGGTTATTGGATACAAAGGTTCAAATCAACATACTTGGGCTTGCAAACATGGGTTTGGGCCATGAATGATCATTTCTCGAATCATGACAAAAATTTAGCGCTATGTTAAGCAACCGTAAGTGGACATATATAGAAGTCACACCTATTTTGAGGTCGGTCAATAGAGATTTATGTGCCATATGTTTAGAGAAATGATATGTAAATCATCCTCCAACAACATATAGCACATGTGAGAAAGGGATAAGGTGAAGTGGGAGGGGATATATTAAATGAAAATATGGTTTCAAATATCGCCAACATTATTCCTTCATTTTGGTAGATTTGGTTTTTAAACCTATCAACACCCAAGATCCAATGAGGTTGAATAATTTGTCCAAGGATGCCTTCCAAGTCAGTATCACATGTCATAACAAAATTTGAACAAGAATTATGTACACAAGTTTCCAATTACACACTTTGATCAAAAGCAAAACCCTAAATACATTTACAAGTAAAAAAAATAGGTTAAAAATAGGAAAGTAACTTGAAAAATTATGTCCATTTAATTCTAAACTCCTAAGGATTATAAAAGTTATAGGCATGATTCAAAGTTCCTGAAAAGAAGAGAAATTATGTTTTTTGAAATTCAAACATCAAAACTAGTTGATCAAACACCAAAACTAGGCATCCTTTACAAAATATTTGAATAAAATGGGAGATCATACTTAAAAAATAAACAAAAAAGGTTTTAATGATCTTGAATCATGCAGGAACTTTGAATGTATTTCCTTTGACTTTTAGAAGTTAGGGAAATTGGAGAATTAAATCTTTCTTTATTCCTAAAAAGAAAAGGCCTCACAATCAACAATTAACTTCAAATTTTTTGAAAACATAGTTATCCAACCTTGTGAAATAGAATGGTTGATGCTTGAGCTCAAATAAAGAACTAGCACTCTATAAATACTTGACTTGAAGCTTCACTAATGATTCAATAGAAGGATGAAATAAGCTTGGAGAAGAAAAAAACTGAGGATGCTTGCTTGAGAGAGAAAGAGAGAAGAAGATTTTTTTCTTGCAATGGAGAGAGAGAGTTACATGAGGAAGAGAGAGAGAGATACTGACTTTTTATTCCAACCCCCTTAAAATTGAAGGCATGCTTCTTTATATATAATTATGGAAATAAGAGTGAGGGTAGAAATGGAAAACAAGAGTGGGAGTGAGGTGGTGTTGCATTTTAGGCTTGGCTTGTGCCTTGGTACTGTAGTTTTGGAGTAAGTGAGAATGCAAAGAATGTGAGTTGGCAAGTTGGAAATGTGTTGTGACAAAATTCCATTCATTTTCATGCAAGTTCTGTTGATAGCATGACAAACACTTTACCTCACAATATCTCTCTCCATAATGCATAAAATGCAACAAGATTTGAAACAAACTTGGAGAGGACATGACACACTCCAACTTTCATGTTCAAAATTTTTCAAAACAAATCTTGAATCAATGAGAAAATTGGATATGAATGCATGCACATCACTTGTTTGATGAAATGCATGACCTGGTTGGGCAACGCATGCGCACAACATGCCTTGTGCTGGGCAAAATGACAACTTGCGTGGTACCTACTTCCCATGATTATATCTCAAAATGTAGGAGTTATTTTGAGAAACTTCCTAAAGCAACGTTGTTCCTCACATTTAGGGATTGATCTTTGATGTTGAACAATTTTCCAAATAATGAAAATTTCCAATAGAAAAGTGATGATGAATGTGTTCCCATAAACTGTTTGATGAAATGCATGGCCTGGTGCGCGAGTGACATGCCTTGTGCTGGGAAAAATGACAACTTGACACTCCAAATCCTAAGCATTATATCTCCTTCTACACTTAACCATTTAAGATGATTCTTGAATAAAAAATGAAGAGAAAACTTCAAACTTCAACTTTCATGTTTCCAACTTTTTGATCTGAGCTCAATGGACATTCAAAATTAACCAAGAAGTAATCCGATTTTTGTATATTATTCAAAATTTTACTAAGTGTTCAGAAATTTCCAAACTCAATAACTTTTTTTCCTTTCACTTTTTGGACTTGAGTCCTCAAAGGAAAAGTCACTTTTCCTCCTCTTTCCAAGCATGTAAAGTTTTCTCATTTTCAATAAAAATTGAGAAAGTTGTGATGGTTCAAAATTCAGTACTATGAACACTTAGAAAATTCAAATTTTCCAAATAACTTTTTACACAAGTTATCTCCAAATCAACTCTTCTTCATGATTTTATGCCACCATTGACCATGAAATGTGAAAATAGGGACATTGAATTGATGGTTGATCAAAAGTTCACTTGGTCAACAGTTGACTTTTGTTGACTTCTGACAAAATGACCATTTTATCCCTTTTGATCAATTGAACCCCTTTCAAATCAAAATTGATGATCAAACTTCCAATCATAGATGCTCAAGTGTTGCCCAAAAATTCAGGGATTTCCTGATTAAATTCTAAACCCTGGTTTTGATCCTCTGTGCTAGGAGATGGTAAGATAAGTGCAATTGTGTCATTACCTACAATATGGCATTCAAAGAAATATATATATATATATATATATATATATATATATATATATATATATATATATATATATATATATATATATATATATATATATATATATATATATATATATATATATATATATATATATATATATATATATATATATATATATATATATATATATATATATATATATATATATATATATATATATATATATATATATATATATATATATATATATATTTGGATGTTAGTTAATAAAACACATATATAGGACACACACTTCAAGGTGCTTGATGATCTCTCAAGAGCAAACCTAAAGATAGGATGAAGTAGAAGAAGTACCCAAACCCTAATGTGTGATTTTGATGCATTGATGATATGAGATGATTAGAAATCTTAGGGGCAAAAATTGGGGTACAACAACAGTTTTACCCAATGGTTGTTAGTTTAGACTATTTATTCCTCAGTGAAGTTCAGTTTCCAAAGGATATTCTAGGGTTGACATTCGATACCTGGGGCATGTTGCTGTAATTTCCTTTTTGCATGTACTATTGATATTTCATGACAAATGGTGTACCAGCAAATGAACAAAGTAAGGTCTGATTGTGACCAGCATGAGATTCTTAAATGGAAAGGATGTTTTCTCAAAACAGAATCCAATATCCCAAATGAAGGCATATCATCGTCCAAACAGAATCCCTTATCTCTAGTGAAAGCGCACCCCTTCTTAAGCCCCATTGAAGTATGCTCTCTTGCTAAGAGTTTATTTAAGAGTTTTCCCCATTCAGAGGACTCATCTCAGGAGAAATACATTTCAGCATGATTCTGTATAATCCTTTTCCTCAACGCAGTCTGCTCCTTTCAAGTTTTCCATGTTTTATTTCCCGACCATAAATTTTGTATATATCCCCGTGGAGTTGACATATACTTCCCCGGTGAGATTGGAATTCATACTTCCCCATGAAGTTCGCCTCTTTCTCCCCACTGAGGTATGTTATTGTCAGGGTTCTTGAAGAGATTTCTGTTACCTATGGGAGATTCTGGTTTGTATCCCTGTGAAGGCAGTTTGTTATTCCCGATGGAGTAATTTCTTTTCTCCAGTACAAGTCATGTGTTGACGAAAACCCTGCAAAGATAGCTTTCCCAATGTAATTTCCACCGACAGTTTGCTATTAAGTGTGTTTCAGCTCCCTAGTGGAAGATGTGGCATTCTACCCAGTTGGAGCCGAGTTTCGAGGATTTTCTTGATCAATTTTTCTCTTATCCCTAGCAGAACAAGCTTTTCTAATCCCCAGTAAAGTATGGTGGTAATGAAAATCATACAAAATCTTATTTTCCCAGTGTGGTGTGTACATGGAAGTGCTGGTCAGAACTTTTACTATCCCGAGTGATGAAGATTATTGAGATATTCCCCAATAGAGTTTTAGAACCCCGAGTTTCTGGTTCAAAGATTATTTCCTCTTCCCCAAGTGAAGATTTTTACCCCCCAGTGGTAAAGTCCTTAGTGTGGTCTGATATTGGCTTCCTTTTGGATTCAAGAATTCTCATTATCCCCAGTAGAAGTTGTCTTCATCAAGAAACTCTACGAGAAAAGGTTTCCATTCCCAGCGAAGTTCTCCTCATCACGGCATGAGACAAGGGATTTGTTCCCTTGGAAGTTGAGAGTTCGATCAGAGTTCAAGACTTTACCTGGACTACAACTTATTTTTGCAGTACTCCTCCTAATAGATTACTTCCCCGGTGATATTGATCCTTGGAAGTTGATATTTCATATTTGCAATTTCTCCATGAAGTTCATATTGATTATTCTCGTTAGAAGATCAGATGTGCAAAGATAATCATTCGGGAGTTCTTTGTATTCTCAGCAGTCAATTATTACTGTGTTTTCCCCAGTGAAACATTAAACGTGCATCGTTGAACATGCATCATTATATTGCATCTATTAACAAAATTTTCAAACATGCATTGACATATAAGCCAATTATGTTGAGTGCACAAAATAACCAGATTTTTTGTGTGCTCATGTTTGATTCACCTCTGCAGCTTGTCCCTAGGGGAGTCTTATCATGTTTCCCCATCGGGGTATGTTTTGGTTTACCATCAGTCGGGTCTTTGGTATTCCATTTTTCCCAATGAGTCATAGACTTTCCCTTCCTCTGCTATTTTTTGGCTATTTTACCCATGTTTGCTTGGCCGTTAGAGTGTGAATAATAGTCGGTGTATAACCTTTCTTATTTCTCAAACATTTGAGTATCCATACTTGGTGTGTGGTAATTAAGATAATTTCCACTTTTGGAGAATTACACCCCACCTTTGGCCTGAGGGATATTGTAGTTCTTGTGTATTTGCAACCTCTTAAAGTCCAACATATTTTGGCAATCCTTTTTAGAGTCCCCTTAGGCCGGTATCTTTGTTTTTTTATTTATTTGCCAGTTCTCCTTTGATCGGCGATCTAATCAAATTCGATATATTTGAATCCTCAGTTAGTCCATCTTGGATTGGATTTCCTTCTTTAAGATTCTATCTTTGGTTAGTATCCCTATCCTTGTTGATTTCAACTTTGATCGGTGCTCTATGTAGGTTTTGTTTAGTCGGCTCCTTATCTTTGGTTTATCCGTATTAGTTGGGTTCTCTTTTCGTTAGCTCAGCTAACATTTTGGATGAGATCGCTTTGTTAGATCTGTTCCATCTTTGATATATTTGGTTGAAATCGATGTGTTAGATTTCTTCCTCCCTCGATATCTCTGGTCGAGATTTCTTTGTTAGATCTCTTCCATCTTCGATATTTTCGGCTGAGTCCGCTTTATAAGGTATCTTCCATCTTTGATATCTTTGGTTGAAATTTCTGTGCTAGATTTCTTCCTTCATCGATATCTCTGGTCAAGATCGCTTTGTTAGATATCTTCCATCTTTGATATCTGCAACTGAGTCCTCTTTGTAAGAACTCTTCCATCTTTGATATATTTGGTTGAAATCGTTGTGCTAGATTTCTTCCTTCATCGATATCTCTGGTTGAGATCGCTTTGTTAGATCTCTTCCATCTTTAATATCTTCAGTTGAGTCTGCTTTGTTAGGTCTCTTCCATCTTTGATATCTTTGGTTGAATTTTCTATGTTATATTTCTTCCTCTATCGATATCTCTGGTCGAGATCTCTTTGTTAGATCTCTTCCATCTGCGATATCTTCGGTTGAGTCTATTTTGTTAGGTATATTCCATCTTTGATATCTTTGGTAGAAATTGATGTGTTAGATTTCTTCCTTCTTCGATATCTATGGTCGAGATTGCTTTATTAGATATGTTCCATCTTTGATATCTTATGTTGAGTCCGATATGTTAGGTTTTTTCCATCTTTGATATCTTTGGTCAAAATCGTTGTGTTAGATTTCTTCCTTCTTTGATATCTGGTCGAGATCGATTTCTTAGATCTTTTCCATCTTTGATATCTTCGGTTGAGTCCACTGTGTTAGGTCTCTTCCATCTTTGATATCTTTGGTTGAAATCGCTGTGTTAGATTTCTTCCTTCTTTGGTATCTCTGGTCAAGACCGCTTTGTTAGATCTCTTCCATCTTCGATATCTTTGGTTGATTATGCTGTGTTAGGTCTCTTCCATCTTTGATATCTTTGGTCAAAATTGTTGGGTTAGATTTCCTCCTTCTTTGATTTCTCTGGTCGAGATCACTTTTTTAGATCTCTTCCATCTTCAATATCTTCGGTTTAGTCTGATGTGTTAGGTCTCTTACATCTTTGATATCTTTGGTCGAAATCACTGTGTTAGATTTCTTCCTTCCTCGATTTCTCTGGTCGAGATCGCTTTGTTAGATCTCTTCCATCTCCGATGTCTTCAGTTGAGTTTGCTTTGTTAGGTCTCTTCCATCTTTGATATCTTTGGTCAAAATCGTTGTGTTATTATTCTTCCTTCTTTGATATATTTGGTCGAGATCACTATTTTAGATCTCTTCCATCTTTGATATCTTCGGTTGAGTCCACTATGTTAGGTCTCTTCCATCTTTGATATCTTTGGTCGAAATCGTTGTTAGATTTCTTCCTTCTTCGATATCTCTGGTCGAGATTTCTTTGTTAGACCTCTTCCATCTTTGATATCTTCGGTTGAGTCCGTTGTGTTAGGTTTATTCCATATTTGATATCTTTAGTCGAAATTGTTGTGTTATATTTCTTCCTTCTTTGATATCTGTTAGAGATTGCTTTGTTATATCTCTTCCATCTTCGATATCTTCATTTGAGTC
Organism: Vicia faba; assembly: GCA_948472305.1. Classification (NCBI taxonomy): domain Eukaryota; kingdom Viridiplantae; phylum Streptophyta; class Magnoliopsida; order Fabales; family Fabaceae; genus Vicia; species Vicia faba. The sequence continues at coordinate 313,129 of CATIWC010001880.1, forward strand.
CATTGTGTTAGGTATCTTCCATCTTTGATATCTTTGGTTGAAATTGTTGTGTTAGATTTCTTCCTTCTTCAATATCTCTAGTCGAGATCGCTTTGTTAGATCTCTTCCATCTTCAATATCTTCAGTTGAGTCTGTTATGTTAGGTCGCTTCCATCTTTTATATCTTTGGTCGAAATCGTTATGTTAGATTTCTTCTTTCTTCGATATTTATGGTCGAGATCGCTTTGTTAGATCTTTTCCATCTTTGATATCTTCGGTTAAGTCCGTTGTGTTAGGTTTCTTCTATCTTTGATATCTTTAGTCGAAATCGATTTGTTAGATTTCTTCCTTACTTGATATCTCTAGTCGAGATCGCTTTGTTAGATCTCTTGCATCTTCGATATCTTCGGTTGAGTTCGATGTGTTAGATCTCTTCCCTTTTTGATATATTTGGTTGAAATTGTTGTGTTAGATTTCTTCCTTCTTCGATATCTCTGGTTGAGATCACTTTGTTAGATCTCTTCCATCTTTGATATATTCGGTTGAGTCTGTTGTGTTATGTCTCTTCCCTCTTTGATATCTTTGATTGAAATCATTGTGTTAGATTTCTTTCTTCCTTGATATCTGGTTGAGATCACTTTGTTAGATCTCTTCCATCTTTGTTATCTTCAATTGAGTCTATTTTGTTACTTCTCTTCCCTCTTTTACATCTTTGGTTGAAATCAGTGTGTTAGATTTCTTCCTTCCTCTGTATTTAGTCGAGATCGTTTTATTAGATCTCTTTATTCCTTGATAACCACTATTCATCCAATCAAAAAAATAGAAAATACCGAAAACCAAAAGAAAATAATACCCTAATGTCTTCAGAATGGAAATTTATGGTTCTATTATGTATTCAATCCTATTTTACCTCGATTGTTCGAAAGGCATCCACCAATCTTACCCTCTGGTTAAAGAAGATTGAATAAGGGCAGATGTTGTGCCCCAAAATTCTCCATCTTCATTTTAACTCTAATTGGCTTATACTTCATCATCTTATGAATACATACATGTCATAAGGTCTATACTCATGGAATCAAGGGTTTTCTCTGCAAGAAAGAACTGTGAAAGATGATCGTTCCGTCAGGCAGAACAACTAAGCAGAACTCAGGGTTTTCCGCATTTTAATGCAATTTGCATGTTGTTCCAAGCTATCCAATTAACAACCAAGCAAGTCATAATCATATCAAGCTCTTATGCATTCCAACATGCTTTGAATTGTGTAGAAAGTTAGGCGTTTCAATTAATTTGAGACAATGCTGACAAAAATTCAATATTATGCGTTTCAAGCTCAGAAACTCACAACTCGAGATCACAAAATGGTTTAAGATTGATTCTTCAGTCATTATAACCTTCTTGAGGTCTTATTCATTCAATCTGTTCATGTCGAAGGCTAATTTTGTAAGGAAGATTTTCTAAAGCGTAAAATACCTGAAATGCATTATATAGTGGATTTACCGTTTCTCTGGTTTTCAGACGCTTAAAAATGCATACTTCTGACTGGAAAATCAACTTTGAGTTCCTCTTAGAGCATTTGAATTATCATTTTGTTTCCTTCAACTTTAGTGTTCGGCTCGGAAGCCAATTCATTGAGGGAGATCTCCGAATGTGCGAGTACTTTGAAGTTATACAGTGTAAAAACAGTGAAAATAATGTGTTAAACCGTTGTTTTTCAAATGTTCAAAAATTCATAACTTTCTCCCAGTTAGATGTTTTTGGATGGTTCTTTGTCCGAAACATCCGTATTTATTTTATCTTCGATCCATATGTTCGGGTCAGGAGCTAATTCTTTGCAGAGGACCTTCGAAAGTGCGAATTACAGAGAAAATTGCACTCCAATTGTTTTCCTACCAAACTGTTTCTCGATATTGTAAAAATCGTAACTCTCTTGATTTTTATCGTATCGGGACAATTCTTGAAACTTGAGATCATAAATTTTTTAATCTTCAACTTTTCTTCAGCTCCTGAGTTCAAATTGTGCTTCAAAGACTTTGGTTTATGACTCGCATCTGAAAGTGAGAACGAAAATAAGCTGAAATTATTCAAAACGGTGAAATAAGTCCACTGCTTCTCGCCATTCGAAAAATCATAACTTGTTCGATTTTTATCGTATCGAGGTGATTCTTTCAGCATCGCGTCACAGATTTTGTCGCCGAAGATTTTTCTTCAGGGCTCACATCTGGATTTTCCCCCAAACATCATGAGCTTGTGGTTTGTTCGCGCGCAGTACCCAAAATAAGCTGTAAAATTCGGCACTATGAATTTTTACACTGCGTTTCTTGTTGTTCAGGGCGACATAACTTTCTCAATTTTTATCATATCAAGACGATTCTTTTAGCGCCGCGTCACAAATTTCATCATCAAGATCTTCCTTTCAAGTCGCACATCAGGATTTCACACCGATTATTATGAGCTTGTAGTTTGTTCTCGCACTGTGCACAAAATAAGTTAAAAATTCAAGTTTGAAGCCAAAACCATATACTTCAAATTTCAAAATTCAAACACAATTACACTCACTTTTTCCACTCTCTCAAAAATTAAACCAAAAACTCTCTCTCTCTTTTCTCTCAACTTCTCATAAACTTCAACGAGAACAACTCACAAAAATTCAACAAAAACTTCAAGATCTTGAATCAAATTTCATCTCGTCACATCAAAAACTTCCGCAAGCATCTCCTTCTGACACTGATCCCCTCCGCTGACGAGCATTTCCGGCCGAGGCTCCCCTGCCTCCTTCTGTCGCAATCCTTGCTGCTCCACCACCCTTCACCATGCAACGTTCGCGGCCGTTCTTCCCCTCTGTCTGATTGCGAATCTGGCGGACACTCCTTCCTATGATCATGATAATCCAGCCAGTCTTTTCATCATCCTCTCTGATCCAATTTTTTCCGGTAAATTTCTTGAATCTTTATTGATTTAGTGTTTGTTTGAGATAATTTTTTGGTGAATTAAATAGATTTGAAGTTAATTGACATAAACATGATTTGAATTCTTGAATTTCATTTGAGATAATTGATTCTTGAACTTGTGATGATGAATAAATATGGAGTGGGATGAATATTTGATGAATTGTTGGTAATTGTGTAGATTAGATCATTTTTACGCGTCAGATAATTTCTGTTGATGAAGTTTATTTGAATTTTCACGTCAATTTTGTTTTCGATTAGTTTTTGTTGGAAAATAATTCTGAATTCATGAGTTGATATAGTTTTGAGTTGAATAAAATGGTGACTCATATTTTTCCGACATTAAAACGTTTGATTCAATTAATTGTGTCATTTTATGAATTATGATTTTTATGATTAGAAACTTGTGTTTTTATGTGAATTGATTGTTTGTAACTTGTTTACAATTTATTAGCGATAGTACTCGAACCGATAAGCGTGTTTTCGCGTCCGTTTGCAATTGTTGAAATCATTTTTTATAGATATTGGTTCAAGTATGCATCGCTTCCCGAAAAGTGTAAATATATTGCAAAATGCTTTCTAAAATTTGTTTGATGTTTATTCATGCATAATTGCGCGTTTGTGGACCATTACAGTTGAATTTAATCATTTTCGGTACAATTTTCTGAGCAACTTTTTGATATGGTGTAGTGCTGTCTGGATTTTGAAAATGCACTTGGAAATTGATTTAATTGTTGGCTATAGCTCGGTTGAGTTTTTTTTGGTGTTTTGATGACGTTTACGTCAAGTTTTAAGGTTTTTGGATCGATATTTTACGCAATTTTGTTATACAGTGTAGTGTTGTCTTGATTTTGAAAATGCACTTGGTTTAAGATTTAATTTGCGCTTAATGTGTATTTGGATTTAATCGGTTGATTGAGAAGCATTGATATCATTTCAGTTGAATTTTGAGACAACTTTTCGTGCACTTTGTAAATGGAAACAATGTTGTCTGGATTTTATTTTAACATGTACATTGTGTTTTGATATTCATTTGGTGCATGTTTATGCTAAATTATGCAATTGTCAATGATTGTTATTGAGTTTGCACGATTTCGATGCATTTTCTGGATAATTTCATGGCGTGTATGTAGTGCTGCCCGGTTTTATAAATTGAGCTTCAAATGCGTTTTAATTGTTGGTTTATGCACTATTACACTTGCCTTGGTATTTCTTGGACATGTGCATTGAGTTGTGACGATTTCAAATCGATATATGGTGTGATTCATGAGATAACGAAGTTGCTTCCCAGGAATGGTAAGTAGCACTTGTGAGGTGATTTAATTCACGATTATGGTTTGTTTGAGTTTGTTGATAAGTTTGGTGGCTACTGGTACCGTTTTTGGCATTTTTATTCTGACTTTTCGTGCACTCGCGTATCTGATAAGTTTCTGCCCAGAGTTTCATTTTGACGTTGCAATACATGTTTGCATCTCATTTCTTCATGGTTTAATTCCAAATTTAATTGTGATGAGAATGCATAACTCTGATTTTGTTTCCTTGTTATTTCTAACATGTTTGTTGACTTGTGCAAGCTTCTTTGAGAGCTTTCAATCGTTTAATTAATGTGTTGATTATTCGATTGAAAAGCATGTTATACCACTTTATTCGTGGATTGATTACACTTCCGACGTGTTGCTTATTGATTCTCATTTCATGAGAAATATACACTGTTTGTGTTTTTATCTGGATATGAATATTTGTGCAAGTGTTTTATTTATTACAAACGTGTCTGACACGCATGCTCATAATGATTCATTGATGCTTTTACGCATATTATGACTATTATGTTGTTGATGCTAGCTTGCGTGAAGTTTTCTCGAGTTATTCTGCTTTTGCTTGCTTGCTACGAAGTCTTGTTCGTTTGGTATTGTACTGATTCTGGTTTATGTTTCCGCATCCTTTACCGCTTTCCTTTCCATGAGAAGTAGAAATACAGATGCATGACTGGGAGTCCCTACTTTAGGTGGGAAATCTGTTTAAATTCCTCAAGTGAGGAAATTTTTGTTCTATTAAAGTCCTCGAAATGAGGCGATGTTTTTGTTTGTAAAAGACTCCAAAAGGAGTGATTTCTTGTTGTTTGTTTAAAGACCTCAAAAGAGGAATTTTTGCTAAAATCCTTGAGGTATGCAATTCCTCTTCCCTTTTAATTTTTGCTTGCTATCGAGTCAATAAAGTGGATGAGAGTTCATAATCTGCCCCCAGACATTCTAGTTTGCGTCGTTCCTAGCTCGCGCCATGCGTTGATGCTTTAAACCATGCCTATTCTTGTCCATTGAGTCGAATAAAGTGGAATACAGGGATCCGTAACCTACCCCCCACACTTTTTCATTTGTTTCAACAATGTTAGCTTGCATCGCTCGACATTGATGCTCTGAGTTGTTACTCGATGTCAGTGCTCGAGAAAATCAAGTGGAAAGAGTTCCTTACTCCCACTATGAGATCCATTGGACTCTTTTATTTGCTATTAGCTCACACTTTTTTTTGGCTTCGTCTCGAATTTGTTTGTTTGCACCTTGTGTTGCGCTTCTCTAAAAACCTTTACATGATCCATTAGGATTGCTTGTTTCATTTTCGATTCAAGTTAAATATTAGGTTGTAACCTTTGTATTTCCTTAGGATTGCTTGTCTCGTTTTCGATTCAAGTTGGACATTAGGTTGTAATATATGCATTCTAACATAGGTAGAGATTTCCCTTTTTGTTATCCGAATCTTAGGGTCATCATTGCATGATAACATTAGGGATAAAGCTAGATAGTTTCCCTTAGACATTTTTCTTTACCTTTTGCATTCTTAAAGCTAAAACCTCTTTTTCTTTGAAAATTAAAAAACACTTAATAAAGGAAGATGTGAATCATATGCAGTTGAGTATTGTAGGGTAGAGAGAATCGGTTTAGACTTAGCCTCGCTCTATTTTCACTTTTGGACTTTATTACTATTCAAGTCGCAAACTATTTCACAATAAAAAGTACAAACCAATGCAAACCCTTTTTTTGTCTTCAAACCTTTTTTCCCTTTAAAAACTTTTCAATAAGGACGTGTTTTTTCAAACTCGAACAACTTGGAAATGCTAAGTGTGCGAGGGGCCGAGTATGGGTCTTTTACAAGCTGCAACGCCAAGCAAGAATTATAATCCTAACCATAAGGATGTGAATGTGGCATTATCCATAAAAAACACAAAACAAATAGAAACTTTTGAGTCGAACTACAACACTCTGATTTCTTAAAGGGATACGTAGAAATTTGGTCACGGAGCCCAGGCGAGTGAAATTTTATAAATATTTCCTTCCTTTCCCCGTGTTTTCTTTTGCATGCATTTCCCCATTTGCATGTTTTTCCTTTGTCTCGTAAGCTTTAGGTTAGAACATACCCTTTGATTAGAACAACAAGAGTGGATCCCGTGGAGTACCACAGACATGAGGGGTGCTAATACCTTCCCCTTGCGTAATCGACTCCCTTACATGTATCTCTCGGTCGTTTGACCTTGATTTCACCCTCCTCAGTTTACTTGAATGTTTTACCATTCCCTTCCTGTGGGATAAAAAACGTTCGATGGCGACTTCATTGATTTCATCTCAATGATTTGTTCCAGCAATTGTTTTAATAGTGTCATGTAAGTATGTGACACTCGATACTAACCGTTGAATGTAGGCCTATTTATAAGCCCACGGGTCCACCCGCTGGTACACTACGTTCTCATATGGTACTAGATAAATATATAAATCATCGAGTATGACATCAAGATATTCGCGGAGGACTATCGAGAAAGCAGATACAAAGGGATGTTTATAATCATTTGAAGACACCCCGAACTGGCACATGACCCGCTTAGGAAGATGGGGATACATCAGGCACGACCCGTAAGCCAATCATCTAGAGTATAAGGTTATGTCGCCAAGGGATGCATCTGATGGTGACCATCATATGAGCAAAAGTATGTGTCATCTGCTACATTGGCGGTTAATAAACACCATGTACGACTCTATCGCGTGCTTCCCTCTGTATGGGGAAAATGCCCAAGTACATGGTTGATCCTTAGTGTAGCCCATATTAGGTTCCCACCCCGGATATACGATGAAAGTGAGAGATGATCCACGCCTAAAAATGGTTCAGATAAAATATTAGTAACAAGTGTAACACTATCATTGTGAATATATTAGTAACATCAAAGGTTACCAATAAATCACTGTAAATAGTGTGAAACTTTCAGTGATCTGTTTTGTCTTCAAAAGAAAAGTTTCACCTAGATTGAAGTACAGATAAACCAAACACCCAACCCCTCAATTATACTATTGGATCTACTCTAAACTGGTAAAGTATGTTACGTAGACTACATCGACGTAAGTTTCACTTTTGTCCATAAATATTATCGTGTCAACCAAGTATAGTAAGTATGACCCCAATTCACATTATATGTGGAACAAAAACCTGCTCGCCGTCACCTTCGACCTCCACTACCGCAAGCAGCTCGTATTTGTACAGATCAACCAAGTATGAAAACTGAGAGCGCCTCTTGTGGCATCAAGATCCTCTTGGGCCTCACCTAAGTCATCTCCCAAATGGTTTACCATCAATTCAAGTGCCTCGGATTTTCCAATTCGGGAATGGTTTATTAATCTTCCCTTAATCGGAAGATGCTGAAGGCATGAGACATCATCAAGGGTGATGGACATCTCACCATCAGAGATGTGAAAAGGATGATGTTCCCTTGTGTCATCTCTCTATAAAAGTAGCTAACATGCCATGATTAATGGTCATGTATCCAATGGAGCATAAACCTGCAAGCCCAAAATAACAAATAAAATCTTGAAACCATGCATTTGCATTCAATTCTAAGTTCAAAATGTTCCTGCATGATTTATAGACTTTACCGTTTCACGCTCTTGTAAAAATAAATATACTAATATTAGTTGCTACTAAATTAGTATGAAAGATATGTAACGTAAAAGTAAATAAATATAACTCTCCTTTCCACACAATGCTTAGCAGCATGTTCTACGTAGAGAGGAAATAATGACGTGTCAAATAGGCCTCTTAGAAAACTATTAGGAATGAGATCAACAACAAAAACATGTTCCTTTTGTTTTGGCTTCAGGGGCTTCATAAGCTAGAGGTCAATGGGAGACACATGCCCTCGGGAGGTCAAAGTCTTAGACATGCGACCTTGTAAAGTCTAAGACTCACTGCGAGTATATGAAGTCGAAGCGTCAGACGAACTAGCACTAACACGTGGGATAAACAATTGTGCCTCAACCTGTCGCGAATTTTAGCCATTGTTCCTATAATACAAAATAGTAAATAATATCAAAATCAAGGAAAGTAAATTTCGGAGATGCATCTTCGTAAAAATGAAAAGAAAAAAGCTAGAAAATTCTGGAGATACATCTCTGTAAAACAAAAAAGACAAAAAATTCTAGAAAAAATCGGCGATATATCTCCGTAAAAAAAGTGTGATATTGCATAAATTCCAGACAATACCCTAAACACCAACAAATTTGTATGCATGTCTAAACAAAGTACCTATTTTTAATATAAGTAAGACTAATGCATTTTAAACAACCTATTTACCTACTTCATGCATCATAACTCAAAAATAGAAAGAAAACGAGAAACTTACTAATTGAGAGATTTATTGTACGAAAGCTTGAATGAAGTGAATGGAATCAACTAGGATTGATTATAATGCAGCTTGAGAAAATAATAAGTATTTTTATTAAAAAATTAAATGATATTTATCTTAAAATAAATTTTATTTATCAAAGTGATATTTATTTTAAATTTGAGAGAGTAACTATTTGCAAATCTAAAATTTAAGAAGGTAAATGAGCTTTTTTTAATGGTTTGTCATATTCATAGCTTCTTGGTACAAAGATTAATGAAATCAAAAAATCACCATACTCACCACCATTTTGAGATATATGGAGCGCATTCAAACTAAATAGGTGTCACCACCTATGCAGTATCAATTACAACAAAATCATAGTTTTTTTGTTAAATTATCTCAAAATCACCTAAGTCGAAATAACAATTGTGTGAAGTGCAAAAAAGTCCAATCACTTGTTAAATACGGAACTCACACCTTACGTACGATTAAACAATCTAACAGCCTATTTGCTATTTGCATACACTTTACCTTATTTTGACATTTGAATATTTTGCAAGTACTTC
>CATIWC010001881.1:0-34288 GCA_948472305.1 Vicia faba
TATATATATAACATAACTTTGAAATCCCCCTAACTTATGCAAGAAAGCAAATCTCTTTTGCCCTCTTACTTGTATGATCTGAAACTTGGTGCTAATGCTTTTTCTGGTTATGACAGACATACGCGGTATGTTCCAAAAGAATTTAAAGCGGATGCTGAGAAGGATAAGAATAATCATTCTTGGTGACCTTGTTCATTATTCTTGGGTGATTAATAGTGAAGTTGTTGTTTCGTGTCATCAGTTTTTATCCCCTCTATGATGTATGTATGCCGTCACGTATCAAATGTAAAAAACTTATCATGCTGAAATAATGGATCTCAAATGGAAATCTGTGATAAACAATGGGGTGGCAACATGTCATCTTAACACTATTGCATGGAGTTCACATCACATTGCTTTCAGATCCTTGGTTTTGGACCAGGAAAAATCGAAGTTTGTCACTGGTTCTACGAGAAAGATCATGCGTGGACTGTTGCTACATGAAGGTGAAGGTGTTGTTTGGAATGAAGTTATTGTCAGAAATGTTATCCACTGCTTTCTTGAAATAATTTATTGTGTTATCTACTGCTATCTTGTGTTATCGAACTATGTATGTCTAGTCTGTCCGTGTGATAAGATTTCAAGTATGAAGTTATGTAATCTCATCTTTATAAGTAGTATTATAATAGTATCTTGTTTAATATTATTTTTTTATGAATATGTTTAGATATTTCTCAATAATATATTTAACTAAGAAAAAATAAAATTGAAAAAATAAATTTATAACAATACCTAACCTTTGGTGTTTTTTATTTAAATTTTATATTACTATACTATATTAAAAAACAATTATTCATCATTAATAACATTTTAAAACTAGAGTGGAGATTCTCACCCATATAAAAAAAACCTGCAGGCTGTCCATTGTTAATCCTAACCATTCAACAAAATTTAACTAGTTTTTATTATAATTTATAAATAAAACTAAATCAACTATTATGATTCCATTGGAGAAAAAAAACTGGAGAGGATCCTTTCGTCAAATGTTATTAATGAATTTATATTCACTTCTTTAAATATAACTTTTTTTAAATATAATTTATAACTTTATTTATATTAAAATGTTTATAATTATTTATTAATATGTGAATTATGAATATATTGTATTTTTTAAAATTTAATTTATTACGTTATTTATATTAAAAAGATTATAATTATTTATGTATATGAATTATGAATCTTATTTGCCTTATTTTGAAACTAATATGGGTATTCCAAAAAAAAATTCAGAAATTGACAAAGTATTAAATATGATTTATGCCTTGTTCAATAAAATCAAGCTGAAAATAATTTGAAAACAACATCATGAGTAATTTAAATTATAAGGTTTTCTCTTGCTCTCACCCTCTCTTTATATATATCACATTGCTATTTATATATGTCTACTTCTTCTTTCCTTCTTTTACGTTTGAAGCTGTAAAAGGAATCTTTTTTTTTATTTCAAACTTTTGTATGCATAAACATATTCAGTAGTTTATTTTGACATTTAGCTAGAATAGTTAAGCTATTCTTAGGTTTACTACATCCTATATGTTGAACTCTTTACTTTTCTGTGTTAATAATCAACAGAAATTATAGAATTTTGTTTTCCGGTAATGTTCATTTTTGCCCCCGTGTTTTTAGGTTTTTGGAAAACAAAGCATATTTGGTAAAAGGGTTCCTTTTTTCTATTTGAAGTTGTAAAAAAATCCCCTTTTCCATTTTAAGCTGAAAAAAAGATTCCTCTTTTCTATCTATTCAATTTAATGCTTTTGTATGCATAAATATATTGAGTAGTTTATTTTGCTACTTATCTTAAATAGTTAAATACTTTGTTTGTCTTTAGCTTCTTGTTTCAAAAGTACGAGAGAATTATTTAGAAGAAAAAAAATTATAAATGTAAAATAATATTTTTTCAATGTTAAAATATAATTAGTCGCATAATTATTATTCTCTACTTTTTAAGTAATAGATTTTTAACAGTGTTACTTACTCCATATTTTAAGCTAATGAGAAAATGTTAATATTACTACATTAAACCCACTTTATATATACTACTGTACATAACAATTCTTAAGTTTAAAATTAGCTTGATAGCTACTCTCACTTCTCTAAATATAATATATTTTTTAAAATTTAATTTATAAATTTATTTATATTAAAATGTTTATAATTATTTATTCATATATGAATTATAAATATATTATATTTTTTAAAATTAAATTTATTACCTTATTTATATTAAAACGTTTATAATTATTATTTATGTATATGGATTATGATTCTTATTTGCTCTATTTTGAAATTAGTATAGGTATTACAAAGAATTAAAAAAAATTAACTTGACAAGGGTTATTAATACTGTGCATCGATAAGCTAGTCTTATATTTATAATGCACAAAATTGTACAATTTAAATCTAATTATCATATAATTAAAAATGAATATATTTATTATATAGATAGTACTTTTTCACTTGATAGAAAATATTTTTGAAGGGGTTAGTTAATAGATTTAACTTAAACTTGTATATTATGTTATATATATATATATATATATATATATATATATATATATATATATATATATATATATATATATATATATATATATATATATATATATATATATATATATATATATATATATATATATATATAACATAACTTTGAAATCCCCTAACTTATGCAAGAAAGAAAATCTCTTTTGCCCTCTTACTTGTATGATCTGAAACTTGGTGCTAATGATTTTTCTGGTTATCACAGACATACGCGGTATGTTCCAAAAGAGTTTAAAGCGGATGCTGAGAAGGATAAGAATATCATTCTTGGTGACCTTGTTCATTATTCTTGGTGATTAATAGTGAAGTTGTTGTTTCGTGTCATCAGTTTTTATTCCCCTCTATGATGTATGTATGCCATCACGTATCAAATGTGAGAATTTATCATGCTGAAATAATGGATCTAAAATGGAAATCTGTGATAAACAATGGCGTGGCAATATGTCATCTTAACACTAGTGCATGGAGTTCACATCACGTTGCTTTTCAGATCCTTGGTTTTGGACTAGGAAAAATCGAAGTTTGTCACTGGTTCTACGAGAAAGATCATGCGTGGACTGTTGCTACATGAAGGTGAAGGTGTTGTTTGGAATGAAGTTATTGTCATAAATGTTATCCACTGCTATCTGGAAATAAGTTATTGTGTTATCTACTGCTATCTTGTGTTATCGAACTATGTATGTCCAGTATGTCTGTGTGATAAGATTTCAAGTATGAAGTTATGTAATCTCATCTTTATAAGTTGTATTATAATAGTATCTTGTTTAATATTATTTTTTATGAATATGTTTAGATATTTCTCAATAATATATAAAATTGAAAAAATAAATTTATAACAATACCTAACCTTTGATTTTTTTTAATTTAAATTTTATATTACTATACTATATTAAAAAACAATTATTCATCATTAATAACATTGTAAAACTAGGATGGAGATTCTCCCCCATATAAAAAAACCCTGCAGGCTGTCCATTGTTAATCCTAACCATTCAACAAAATTTAACTAGTTTTATTATAATTTATAAATAAAACTAAATCAACTATTATGATTCCATTGGAGAATAAAAACTGGAGAGGATCCTTTCGTCAAATGTTTTTAATGAATTTCTATTCACTTCTTTAAATATAATTTTTTTAAATATAATTTATAACTTTATTTATATTAAAATGTTTATAAATATTTATTAATATAAGAATTATGAATATATTGTATTTTTTAAAATTTAATTTATTACGTTATATATATTAAAAAGAATATAATTATTTATGTATATGAATTATGAACCTTATTTTCTCTATTTTGAAATTAATATGGGTATTCCAAAAAAAAATTCAGAATTTGACAAAGTATTAAACATGATTTATGCCTTGTTCAATAAAATCAAGTTGAAAATAATTTGAAAACAACATCATGAGTAATTTAAATTATAAGGTTTTCTCTTACTCTCACCCTCTCTTCATATATCACATTGCTATTTTATATGTGTCTACTTCTTCTTTCCTTCTTTTACGTTTGAAGCTGTAAAAGGAATTTTTTTTTATTTCAAACTTTTGTATGCATAAACATAATCAGTAGTTTATTTTGCCATTTAGCTAGAATAGTTAAGCTATTCTTAGGTTTACTACATCCTATATGTTGAACTCTTTACTTTTCTGTGTTCATAATCAACAAAAATTATAGAGTTTTGTTTTCCGGTAATGTTCATTTTTTCCCCTGTGTTTTTAGGTTTTTGGAAAACAAAGCATATTTGGTAAAAGGATTCCTTTTTTCTATTTGAAGTTGTAAAAAAATCCATTTTTCCATTTTAAGCTGAAAAGAAGATTCCTCTTTTCTATCTATTCTATTTAATGCTTTTGTATGCATAATAATATTGAGTAGTTTATTTTGCTATTTAGCTTAAATAGTTAAATACTTTGTTTGTCTTTAGCTACTTGTTTCAAAAGTACGAGAGAATTATTTAGAAGGAAAAAAATTATAAATGTAAAATAATATTTTTTCAATGTTAAAATATAATTAGTCGCATAATTATTATTCTCTACTTTTTAAGTAATAGATTTTTAACAGTGTTACTTACTCCATATTTTAAGCTAATGAGCAAATATTAATATTACTACATTAAACCCACTTTATATATACTACTGTACATAACAATTCTTAAGTTTAAAATTAGCTTGATAGCTACTCTACTCACTTCTCTAAATATAATATATTTTTTAAAATTTAATTTATAACTTTATTTATATTAAAATGTTTATAATTATTTATTCATATATGAATTATAAATATATTATATTTTTTAAAATTAAATTTATTACTTTATTTATATTAAAACATTTATAATTATTATTTATGTATATGGATTATGAATCTTATTTGCTCTATTTTGAAATTAGTATAGGTATTACAAAGACTAAAAAAAAAATTAACTTGACAAAGGTTATTAATACTCGTGCATGGATAAGCTAGTCTTATATTTATAATGCACAAAATTGTACAATTTAAATCTAATTATCATATAATTAAAAATGAATATATTTATTATATAGATAGTACTTTTTCACTTGATAGAACAATATTTTTGAAGGGGTTAGTTAATAGATTTAACTTAAACTTGTATATTATGTTATATATATTATTATATAGCTTTTACGTTGTTATTGATGGTTTTACAAGTTTTTTTATTTAAATAATTTAAATATTTTTCAAGTGGTTGTGGCTTATTATCAAGTCCAGGCTGTTGGGGGGAGATACTAGGAGCATTGATACATAGTGTAGGATTAGGCACATTTGTGAGAGACACGCCACTTGTCCACCTAAAACCTTAAGGTGATAGGTGAGTGGGTTGTCCCACTTATATATGCTTAAGTCTCCACATTCCTATCCAAACTCACACTTGCTATATTATTCCAACACTCCCCCTCAAGTGTGAGTCCACAATGCTCCCCCACTTGTACCGCAACACTTCTTGGGTGAACTTCGATACAAGTTCCTTCTGGTCCCTTTCTCGAACCAAATGCTCTGATACCATGTTGGAGGGAGATACTAGAAGCATTGATACATAGTGTAGGACTATGCATATTTGTGAGAGACACACCACTTGTTCACCTAAAACCTTTAGGTGATAGGTGAGTGGATTCTCCCACTTATATATGCTTAAGTCTTCACATTCCTATCCAAACTCACACTTGCTATATTATTCCAACAAATTATTGGTGCACAAGGAAGATAAAGGGCAAAAAGAATATTTACTCATAGCTTTCAAAAATAAGGATTTACAATGAATTACAATAACCTACTCCACTAGGCTATTTATACAGACAAATTAAATCTAAAATATATCTTCTACAAAGATATAAGAAGATCTAAGATATATATCTTCTAACAAATATATAAACAATCTAAAAGATATTCCTAAATATAAATTAATATCTAATTAAATCTAAACTAATTCTAACACCATCCCTTAATTTATATTTAACCAAAACTGACAACACCAATTCCATCCCTTAAACCAAGAAATTAATCAATTTTGATAGCCTTTGTCAGAACATCTGCCAGCTGCTTCTGAGTGCTACAATGCACAACTTCTACTATTCCATTCTGAACTTGATTGCTCAGAAAATGATACTTGGTCTCAATATGCTTGCTTCTCCCATGCAACACTGGATTCTTGGCAAGATTGATTGCAGACTTGTTATCAATCATCAGCTTAAGAGGTTTATTCACCTCAATCTTCATATCTTTCAGCAAGTTCAGAATCCATACAGTTTGACATGCAGTCAGAGCACCTGCAATATATTCAGCTTCACAAGTTAACACAACAACGACAGGTTTCTTCTTGGAACACCAAGAAATAGGACCTCCCAGAAATTTGAATAAGTACCCATAAGTGCTTCTTCTGTCAACTCTATCTCCGCACCAATCAGAATCAGAATAACTCAGAAGTTCTGATTCGATCTTTCTTCCAGACGGAAATAACACTCCATATTTCAGAGTTTCCTTCACATACCCCAGAATCCTGACTGCAGCTTCGTAATGGGACCACTTTGGTTTGCTCATAAATCTGCTATCTATTCCAACTGTATAGCAAATATCAGGTCTGGTATTACACAAATACCTTAGAGAACCAACCATTTGTTTGAAGGTTGTAGCGTCCACATCCTCTCCATCAGAATCATAATCCAACTTCTGAGTCGTATCAGCAGGTGTGATAACAACCTTGCAATTTTCTAGCTCAAATCTCTACAGAATCTCTAGTTCATACTTCATCTGATGTAAAATGATTCCTTTCTCAGAGTATATAAATTCCATCCCTAGAAAGAAACTCAGTTTTCCAAGATCTGTCATCTCAAACGCATTCATCAGAACTTTCTTGAACGCAGCTATCTCTTGTTCAGAACTTCCTCTGAGTAATATGTCATCAACATACAAACATACCAGAATCATATTACCTTCTGAAGTGTGTTGAACATGAACACCATACTCCATCTCACACTTCTGAAACCCTTGTTCCTTGAAAAACGAATTAATTCTCAAGTTCCAAGCTCTGGGCGCTTGCTTCAATCCATACAATGCTTTGTGTAATTTGAACACCATACCTTCCTGATTCTTTTTCTCAAATCCTGGAGGTTGTGAAACATACACCTCTTCTTGTAATGGACCATTCAGAAATGCAGATTTTACATCTAAATGCTTAAAAGACCAATTCTTGTTAGCAGCTATTGCAATCACTAGTCTGATTGTTTCATGTCTCGCTACAGGTGCAAACACTTCAAAGTAATCCAGCCCAGGCTTCTGTAGGAAGCCTCTTACTACTAATATTGCTTTATGTTTGCCAATTGATCTATCTGGCTTTAGCTTCTGCTTGAAAACCCATCTGACGCTGATGGCTTTCTTGCCTTTTGGATGTTCTATCAGCTTCCAAGTATTGTTTCTCTCTATAGCATCAAGTTCTTCTTTCATGGCCTGTAACCAAACTTGGTGCTTAAGAGCCTCTTTTGTACTCACGGGTTCAGAGTCTACTAATATTGCACACTGAATAACATCTCCTACAGAGTTTACTTCAGTGTCTATCAACATATCAAACTCTGCAAATCTTCCTGGGATGCTTTTGTCTCTTTGTTGCCTCTGAACTGGACCTTCAGAACTTTGCACACCAGAACTTTCCCCTTCAGAAGCACTTGCTTCAGAGTTTTGACTTTCTCCAGAACCATGACTGTCTTCAGAGTTTTGAAAATTCCCAGGGTTGGAATCATCATCAGAGTCAGAGCCATTACCTTCAGAAATACCATCTTCAAAAGTTGGATCACCTCTGCCTTCAGAAATTCCACTTTCAGAACCATGATCATCGTCAAAGGCTGAATTTCCTTCAGAAGTTCCACTTTCAGAATCATAATTTCTACCATAAACATGTCATCTTTAGAAGCTTGTCCTCTAGAACCTACGTCTTTAGAGTTTTCCCTTCTAGAAGCATGATCACCACCAAATTCTGAATCATCATCAAAATCTGGATCAGAATCAGATTCACCATCTGACTCACCTTCAGAGTTTCCAGAGTTATCATCTTCTGACTCTTCTTCAGAAGCATAATCTTCTTCAGACTCAGAATCACCTTCGGAATCTAACTTGTCTTCAGCTTCAGAGTCATCTTCTACCTCTAACTCATCTTCAGAAACCTCAGATTCTAACTCATCTTCAAAATCTTTAAAGTCGTCATCTAATTCTAACTCAGAGTCATAATCTGATTCTGACTCTTACAAAATCACTCCTTCAGAATCAGAATATTCTGAGTCATATTTTTCTTCCCCTTCAGAATCAGAAAATGACAATTTCACTGGTTTCTCATCAGATTCATAAGCCATAAATAGCACAGGTTCATCATCTGAATCACCCCTGGCTACATTTTCTTCTTCTGACTTCCTTTCTTTGTTTGACCAACAATCTTTGGCATAATGACCAAAGTTCCTGCAACAGTAACACTGAACATTCTTCTTGTCAGATTTCTCCTTTCCCCTCTGGACATTCTTTTGCCTATCAGAGTTTGAAGCTTCTGACATTTGACCATAATTAGTTTTCTTCCCGGCTTCTGACCAAGTATGCTTCTGATGCTTCTTACCAGAAGTAACTTTCAGATGTTGCTGCTCTACTTCCCTCTCAGAAGTTCTCGCAGTCATACATAACTCATGCGCCTCTAGACTACTTTTCAGCTCTTCAACTCTCATGGTGCTCAGATCTTTGGAATGTTCAATTGCTACCACAATGTAATCAAACTGAGAAGTTAAAGATCTCAAGATTTTCTCAATGATTACTTGTTCAGAAAGGGTTTATCCACAAGCTTTCATCTCATTAGTGATTAGAATCACTCTAGAGATGTATTCATAAACCTTCTTGTTGTCCTTCATGTTGAGATTCTCATATTGCTTTCTGAGAGACTGAAGCTTCACCTTCTTCACTGATGTGTCACCACCATAACATCTGACCAGTGTGTCTCACGCAGCCTTTGCTGTTTCAGAATCAGCAATCTTCTCAAACACATTCACATCCACACATTGATGGATCTAGAACAACGCTTTCTGATCTTTCTTCCTCAGCGCCTTCTATGCTATCTTCTGGGCCTCTGTTGCATCTGCTTCTAACAGATTATAGCCATCAGTGACAAGATATAACACATCTTGAGAACCAAATAACACGTGCATCTGGATCTTCCAATGATTCCATTTTTTACCATCAAATACTGCAAGCTTGGAATGAATATCATCTTCGTTTTTGTTCATCTTCTACCTTGTGCAATTTACGCAGAAACTCGATGAAAAAACAATGTTTCTCAAATTCCAGAGTTTCTAACCAGGAGCTCTAGATACCAATTGTTGGTGCACAAGAAAGATAAAAGGCAAAAGGAATATTTACTGATAGCTTTCAAAAATAAGGATTTACAATTAATTACAATAACCTACTCCACTAGGCTATTTATACACACAAATTAAATCTAAAATATTTCTTCTACAAAGATATAAGAAGGTCTAAGATATATCTTCTAACAAAGATATAAACAATCTTAAATATATTCCTAAATATAAACTAATATCTAATTAAATCTAAATTAATTCTAACACAGGCTAACACTATAAATGAGAATAACACTACCACAAAACCAACCATCCCTACCTGAAAATGTTTCCAAGATGTTGAGGTTTTTTCAGATTCTCAGTTTCATGTTCGTTTTCTCCACCTTGTTACAACCATCACTTCAAATGAACCAACTATCTCCACCTTATTTACAACCATCACTTCAAATGAACCAACTATCTGTTATCTAAACGGAAGGTTCAACAAATCACAACTTCCTTTGTTCATGGTTGCAAAGTTGTTACGAGACATGACTTTGAAATGCCCCAACTTATGCAAGAAAGAAAATCTCTTTTACCCCTCTTACTTGTATGATCTGAAACTTGGTGTTAATGCTTTTCCCGGTTATGACAGACATATACGGTATGCTCCAAAAGAATTTAAAGCGGATGCTGAGAAGGATAAGAATATCATTCTTGGTGACTTTGTTCATTATTCAGCATAAGACGACGGTAAGTTAAATTTTGTTGAACCAGGAAAATATTTTAGGGAAGAAATGTTAAGGAGTGGGACAAAAATGTCGATGCCTGACATTTGTGACAAATTTCCTCCTAGAATTTTTTTGCCACCTTCCGTTTTCAGTCTCAGTCCCGTTATTTCTGAGGTACAACAAATTTATGATGTTTTTAAGAAAAACCCGATCATGAAAAAAATGATTACTAATGTTATGGACGAGTGCACTAGTCCTGCTAGTACAGGAGAGTCTGAAAAATGTGTTGTTACTGTGGATCATATGATTAACTTTGTCACTAGTGTTTTGGGTACTAATGCAAGAGTGAGTAAAACCAAAAATAATAATGGGTCATCTTCGAGTGTTGTGTTGGGTTTCGTTGAAAGGATTAATAGTAAAGTTGTTGTTTCGTGTCATCAGTTGTTATTCCCCTCTATGATGTATGTAGGCCATCACGTACCAAATGTGAGAATTTATCATGCTGAAATAAAGGATCTCAAATGGAAATCTGTGATAAACAATGGCGTAACAATATGTAATCTTAACACTACTACATGGAGTTCACATCACGTTGCTTTTCAGATCCTTGGTTTTGGACCAGGAAAAATCGAAGTTTGTCACTGGTTCTACGAGAAAGATCATGCGTGGACTCTTGCTACATGAAGGTGAAGGTGTTGTTTGGAATGAAGTTATTGTCAGAAATGTAATCCACTGCTTTCTTGAAATAAGTTATTGTGTTATCTACTGCTATCTTGTGTTATCGAACTATGTATGTCTAGTCTGTCCGTGTGATAAGATTTCAAGTATGAAGTTATGTAATCTCATCTTTATAAGTAGTATTATAATAGTATCTTGTTTAATATTATTTTTTATGAATATGTTTAGATATTTCTCAATAATATATTTAACTAAGAAAAAATAAAATTGAAAAAATAAATTTATAACAATACCTAACCTTTGGTGTTTTTTATTTAAATTTTATATTACTATAATATATTAAAAAACAATTATTCATCATTAATAACATTTTAAAACTAGGGTGGAGATTCTCCCCCATATAAAAAAAACCTGCAGGCTGTCCATTGTTAATCCTAACGTTTCAACAAAATTTAACTAGTTTTATTATAATTTATAAATAAAACTAAATCAACTATTATGATTCCATTGGAGAAAAAAAACTGGAGAGGATCCTTTCGTCAAATGTTATTAATGAATTTATATTCACTTCTTTAAATATAACTTTTTTTAAATATAATTTATAACTTTATTTATATTAAAATGTTTATAATTATTTATTAATATGTGAATTATGAATATATTGTATTTTTTAAAATTTAATTTATTACGTTATTTATATTAAAAATATTATAATTATTTATGTATATGAATTATGAATCTTATTTGCCTTATTTTGAAACTAATATGGGTATTCCAAAAAAAATTCAGAAATTGACAAAGTATTAAATATGATTTATGCCTTGTTCAATAAAATCAAGCTGAAAATAATTTGAAAACAACATCATGAGTAATTTAAATTATAAGGTTTTCTCTTGCTCTCACCCTCTCTTCATATATCACATTGCTATTTTATATATGTCTACTTCTTCTTTCCTTCTTTTACGTTTGAAGCTGTAAAAGAAATCTTTTTTTTTTATTTCAAACTTTTGTATGCATAAACATATTCAGTAGTTTATTTTTCCATTTAGCTAGAATAGTTAAGCTATTCTTAGGTTTACTACATCCTATATGTTGAACTCTTTACTTTTCTGTGTTAATAATCAACAGAATTATAGAATTTTGTTTTCCGGTAATGTTCATTTTTGCCCCGGTGTTTTTAGGTTTTTGGAAAACAAAGCATATTTGGTAAAAGGGTTCCTTTTTTCTATTTGAAGTTGTAAAAAAATCCCCTTTTCCATTTTAAGCTGAAAAAAAGATTCCTCTTTTCTATCTATTCAATTTAATGCTTTTGTATGCATAAATCTATTGAGTAGTTTATTTTGCTACTTATCTTAAATAGTTAAATACTTTGTTTGTCTTTAGCTTCTTGTTTCAAAAGTACGAGAGAATTATTTAGAAGAAAAAAAATTATAAATGTAAAATAATATTTTTTCAATGTTAAAATATAATTAGTCGCATAATTATTATTCTCTACTTTTTAAGTAATAGATTTTTAACAGTGTTACTTACTCCATATTTTAAGCTAATGAGAAAATGTTAATATTACTACATTAAACCCACTTTATATATACTACTGTACATAACAATTCTTAAGTTTAAAATTAGCTTGATAACTACTCTACTCACTTCTCTAAATATGATATATTTTTTAAAATTTAATTTATAAATTTATTTATATTAAAATGTTTATAATTATTTATTCATATATGAATTATAAATATATTATATTTTTTAAAATTAAATTTATTACCTTATTTATATTAAAACGTTTATAATTATTATTTATGTATATGGATTATGATTCTTATTTGCTCTATTTTGAAATTAGTATAGGTATTACAAAGAATTAAAAAAAATTAACTTGACAAGGGTTATTAATACACGTGCATGGATAAGCTAGTCTTATATTTATAATGCACAAAATTGTACAAATTAAATCTAATTATCATATAATTAAAAATGAATATATTTATTATATAGATAATACTTTTTCACTTGATAGAAAATATTTTTGAAGGGGTTAGTTAATAGATTTAACTTAAACTTGTATATTATGTTATATATATATATATATATATATATATATATATATATATATATATATATATATATATATATATATATATATATATATATATATATATATATCACTATACCAAATTTGGCTTTTAGCAGCACCCCTACGAAAGCGCTTTTAGGAAAAGCGCTGGCATAGGCTTCGCTAAAGACAAAATTAAAAAACACGCTAAAAAAGCGCTCTTATAGTGGGGGGGTATGAAAGAGCGCTTTTAAAAAGCGCTCTGGTAAGGGGGGGTATGAGAGCGCTTTTGAAAGCGCTTTGGTAAGGGGGGTATGAGAGCGCTTTTCAAAGCGCTCTGGTAGGGGGTGGGGTACAAGAGCGCTTTACCCTTAAAAGCGCTGGTATAGCTACATCTACTAAGGCGCTTTTCAAAAGCGCTTTCATAGCCTTTTTAAAATTAAAATTTTTAAAACAAAATTATACAAACCCCATCCGTCTTCTCACATCAACCTTCACACTCCAAAGTCCAAACCTCACTGTTACGAACTTCCATAACCTTCACTTCTGCCTCATCTCCATCCGTAAAACCCCATCCGCGACCGTTACTTCACTGCTGCCCGCCATTCTTCTTCTATTTCCATTTGTTCCTCACCGTCACTTGCTGTCAATAACTCAACAAACTCTCACTGCTAACACCCTTGTCGTACTTCAATCTCAACCTCCAACATCCCTTTCTTATCTTCCTCAGCCATCTCCGTCGCTCCTACTTCAAAGCTCTTTGTCAAGTCCAAACGTGGTTCCCTGTTATCATCATCAACAACATCCAACTTCCAATTTTCTACAAATTATCTTAGGTAACATTACTTGATTTTCATAGTTTTGTTGAATACTTGAGTAATTTGATTTTGTTTATGTGAATTGTGCATGCATGAATTGATGAAGTAAATTAGTTTAGATCTAGAATTCTTGACATAGAATTTGTAATATTCTAGTACATATTATGTGTTTGTGATAATGTTTATGTGAATTTGTGATGTAGATTTTAACATAGATTTGTAGACATAACATTTGCACATTAGGTGTACGTAGAAATTCCTCATAGAATTGAATTGCTAATTCTTGACATAAGAACTAATTCTTGATATTGTGCTAATCTATTGACATAGAATCAATTGCAATTCTTTGTGTTGATGTTAGATTCTTGATATTGTGAATAAATATAGATAGATTCGGAATTGGATGAATCTTGAGCTTAATTGTGTTGTGCCTAAATGCTAATTTTCCAGAATCGTGATTACTAACTACTGTTGTGTTTGTTCTATGCTATTCACCTCAATGTGCACAATCATGTTTACTAATTTCTAGTAATGAAAATGATCTTTACAGTGTTCTTCACTATCCATTTCAATTGTTTTCAACAACAAACAAGCTAAAGCGCTCAAGATTTAAGGTATCACTATCTTTTGATGCTTCACTAAGTAAGTCATTTGTGATGGATGTCAAGGAAACTTGTGTATTTTTATACTCTTCATTCAACAGTTTCTTCAAACTAATGTCAAAGAAACTAATGTCATTGTTCTTGTTTACCCTAACCAATTGATATTTTCGCATTCCAGGAGAACAATTTCTTTCTCTCGTTCAATTGCTTAAGTAATCTCTCTCATTCAAGTAATCTCAATCCTCCAGAGGCCTTCACGAACTGGTTTTTAGAAGTCCATCTTCTTCATCTAACTTGCTTCCTTCCTCTTAAATCTTAAGTAAGATTTAACATTGTTTTTAAAAATTAATCTTGAAGTAATCTTGTGTTGTTGTAGGTTGGTGTTTTAGTTTGAAGTATAATATTGTGATAATGTGATAATGTGTTTTTGGTTTGTTTTATTAAGTTGATGTTCTGGTTTGAAGTATTGTGTTTGTATTGTGATAATGTGATAATTTTTTTTAGTTTGGTGCCTTAGAAGTTGAAATTTTGTAAACTTTAATTATTAGTTACATAAGACATTAATAGAAAAATGGTAGTGTTTATTTTTTAATTTGTTAGGAGTAGAAGGAATTTGTTTATATTAGAGGTGGTTATATTTTTAATGCGCTATAATGTAGTGGAATTGGAATTTAGAGAATTGGTACTTACTAATATGTGTAAGATTGGAACTTAGATAATTTTGAGATTTTGTTGTGTTGTGTTAATTTATTTAATTGATTATGCATCACAAAAGTGATAATGAAGAGTAGAAAAAATGATTCTTTTTTCAATAGGAAAGAAATAGATGAAGAGAACTTAACCCCTATTAGTAGTGGAAGTAATAGGATGGCCTTGAATCTGTGCAATTTAGGAATTCCAGTTATGAAAGTCATGGACATGCCTTCCAAAACAACATCAAGAATGGGGAGGGAATGTATTTGCTGTAGTAACCAGCAGGTGCCATTGTATTTTTGTTAAACAATACATGAACAATGAAAAGTAGTATCAACTAGAATCCTAGATCAGTAATCACATACATCTTGTTATTTCATTGTTTTTATAATGGGTAATATTATAACCTATGTGGCCTATATGGCCTATATTATATCTCCAAGAAAATTCATATAATAAAACAATCAAACATGACAATGGATATGTATATTCTGCAATTCATAACACACAATAAAGAAACAGAAAATCAAGAAATGAAACTGTTATTTCCCACCCATAACAAACAATGTAGACTAAGGTTATATATTTAAAGTTCCTTAAATAAGCTTATTGTTCTAATCTAAGGTTTATATTATTGTGTTTATGAAGTCTGTTTTGAACTTTGTGTGAGTTTTAATAGTTTTGTTCTTTGTGTGAAACTCGTCTCATTGGTTGAAGAATGTCGATGTTTATAAATTATCTTTAGTCCTGATTCTTAAGCAACATAATTTTTTGATTCAAGTGTTAGCATATGTTCGGCCTTTATGTATCATGTTCTTAATAGAATTTAAATAATTAAGATGATGACAAATAGGTGAAAGAAATACTCTATAAATTTGAAGTGAAAGTTAGGTTAGTGTGAAACATGTTGTTAGATATGATGACAAATAGGTGAAATAAATACTAAATTTGAAGTGAAAGTTAGGTTAGAGTGAATCATATATCTTATATATTAAAGTTGTGAAGTCTATTAAATTATTTTGGAGTTAAAATTAAGGTTTTTTTTTAGTAATTTTATATATTTATTTTATTTTATTTTATTAGTTATTTATTAAAATTAATTTCCTCTCAGTAACTCTTTAATTTCGTTTATCGTTAAGTGATGGTACTTACTAACTTTGTGAATGAATTCGCCATAGGGGTTACTTGTGAAGAGTGAAAGTTTGACCGTTTTTGTTTAGCTTAATTAAGACATGGATAAGACATGGATGAATTCAAACCGATTGTCGAAAGAGTACGAGAAAGGGGTATGGGAATTTGTTGAGTTTGCGGTTGCGCACTCCAAAGACCCGCTTCGAATGCCGTGTCCTTGCTTGGGTTGCTGTTATGCCGGGGTAAGGTTGACGGGAATCAGTTGGGATCTCATTTACTACGGTTTGGAATTGATAGAAGTTATACATGTTGGACAATGCATGGTGAGAAAAGTACCGGGAATGCTGAGTCGAGTTGTAATAGGAAGTATGCTTCAAACGACGATTGCACAGACACATACGATTGTGATCGAGTCGAAGAGATTGCAGAAGCGCTTGAAGAAGATCTTGCGGATTGTCCCAAAATGTTTGAGAGGTTGGTAAGCGATGCAGAGAAACCGTTGTATGTTGGTTGTTCAAAATTCACAAGATTGTCTGCGGTGTTAAAGT
The DNA here is from genome assembly GCA_948472305.1 of Vicia faba. NCBI lineage: Eukaryota > Viridiplantae > Streptophyta > Magnoliopsida > Fabales > Fabaceae > Vicia > Vicia faba. The sequence continues at coordinate 16,666 of CATIWC010001881.1, forward strand.
TGTACAACTTAAAGGCGGACAATGGATGGTCGGATAAAGTTTCACAGAGTTATTAGCCCTTATGAAAGATATGCTACCAGAGGATAATGTTCTTCCCAATCGAACGTATGAAGCCAAAAAGATGTTGTCTTCTATTGGAATGAGCTATGATAAGATACATGCATGTCCAAACGATTGCGTTTTGTTTCGAAACGAGTATGCAGCGTTGAATGAGTGTCCTAAATGTGGTGCCCCTCGATATAAGAAAAAGTTGTCTCCTGCTAAAGTCTTATGGTATTTTCCTATAATTCCGAGATTTAGACGCATGTATCGTAGTGAGACCGATTCAAGACACTTGACTTGGCATGCAGATGAAAGAATTATTGATGGAAAGTTGCGACATCCGGCAGACTCACCACAATGGAGTAAAGTTGATACTGAATATCCTGAATTTGGAAAAGAAGCAAGAAACCTTCGGTTGTCATTGTCTACTGATGGAATGAACCCGCATGGTATTCAAAGTATCTCGCATAGCACATGGCCTGTGATTCTTATGATTTATAACTTACCTCCGTGGCTATGTATGAAGCGTAAGTACATGATGTTATCTATGCTAATTTCTGGGCCTAAACAACCAGGGAATGACATAGACGTATACTTGGCACCCTTAATCGAAGATTTAAAGTTTTTGTGGGAGAGACTTAAATCCGAAATTTGCACATATCAAGTGCGAATGACTTAAATCCGAAATTTGCAAATATCAAGTGCGAATGACTTAAATCCGAAATTTGCAAATTTGTCATATTTGGGGTATCGAGCGCATTTTGGTGTTTGATTACGCGAAGTTTCAGATTCCTGTATTTGGTTGCAAGTGGGTTGAAAATAATAGTGGCGTACGAATGGATAAGTCAGGATTTTTGCAAGTGGATCTCAATAGGGTAGGGTACAAGATCAAGGTGATATTGGTGTTGGCATTGAATCTTGTACAAGAAACGATCAAAATGAGAATGAATCTTGTATTAGAAATGATCATAATGAGGGTATTTGGATCAATCCAACCGTCCGCATTGTTAAGAGACGCGTAGTACACAATCCTACAAGAAAAGAAAGAGACGTTAGTGATAAAGTTAGTGTTAATAGTGTCAATGTTTTAGTTTGTTTGATACAGGTTCAAAATTTGAAGCATTTTTGTATGCTATGATGACTTGTTGCAATGATGAAACTTGATTGTTGTACATGTTCAAATATATACATGTTCTCTCTATTTCAATCTTGATTGTTGGTACTGTAATGTTAGTTTAATGGTGTACATGTTCAAATATATACATGTTCTCTCTATTTCAATCTTAATATGAGTATCATCTAATATTATTTTTGTCATTTTTGTCTCCTTCATTTTCCTTCATTTTTGTCTTACTGGTTCATATACCATCTACATATTATCTAGTTGTTCAAGAGTTAAGGGGTAATTCGAATTAAAGGTATTATCTTTTTATTTTGTTTTAAAGTTTTCATTTTTGTTTTTAGTATATCCTCCAACAGTGTTTTGTTTTATTTTAATATTAAGATGTTTTTTCTAACATTTTTTTTATGTTTTAGGTATCTCTTCAAAGCAAGAAAAATATTACTGGACTGCTTATTTATTATCTATGGGTTTAGTTTCTTTTGTTGTTAAATACTTTATTATTTTTAGTAAAAGGGGTTGAGTTTTGAGGACATCTTTATTATTTTTATGTAATTTTTTGAAATGTTTCTCATATAAAGTTAGTGTTAATAGTGTACTAATGTGCTTTAGTTTGTTTGATACAGGTTCAATGGCTCCAGATAGAGATGCTCCACCTTAAAACCCACCTGAAAACGCACAAGAAAACTCACAAGAAAGAGTTGCTTCGGATACAAATGCTCCACCTGATACTGAAGCAAAAGAGGTGGCACGAGGCATCACTATTATGAAGGGAATCATTCGACATAGAGACCAAGGATTAGTATACCGATTGGAATGGAATTCTGATAAACAACCAATTGGTCCTAATTCTGCAAAGTTGACAAGTTATATTGGTACACTTGTCCGTATGCATATTCCGGTCTCCGTAGCTACCTGGAAATCGAAAACGAAAAATTCAGAATTGGAGGAGAAAAAACAAGCGATTTGGGAAGAGCTTCAGGTATATATCATATATGGTTAATTGTTGTTATTATCTTGACGATAAATTGTTTAAATTACTTATACTAACACTTCAGGTATATATCATATATGGTTAATTGTTGTTATTTTTGCAGAGGACTTTTGAGATACCAGATGAACGTAAAAGCTACATACTTAGTTTGGCCGGCAAAAGATATAGAGGGTGGAAAAGTTTTTTGACAAACACCTATCTTAAGGATAAAGATGGAAAATTTCTTGAAGAGGCACCGGGACGGCCAACAAAGTATGCGACATTCATTGATGAAGCAGATTGGGCTGAGTTTTTAAAGCAAAGAGATGAAGCATTTCAGAAAAAGAGTGCCACGAATAGTAAGAGAGCATCCAAACCCGCGTATCCATACAAGAAAGGGCGTTTGGGATATGCACGCTTAGAGGATAAAATTGTAAGTAAATAGAAATGCGTTTTAATTAATTGTCTACATGTGCATGTTTAATTGACGATTTTATCGTTTGTGTCAATGCATAGTTAGAGGAGACTAAAAGTGAGGAAGCTTCACTTCCTGTACATGTGTTGTGGAAGGAAGCTCGTGTGGGCAAGAATCAAGCTGTCGATCCCGATGTTCAGAGAGTTTATACTGAATGTGTAAGTATAATACTGTGTCTTTAATTAAATCAAATGTTTTTTAATATATAAATGATTTTTTATCTCCACTAATAATTATTTAAATGTAAATGAATTACAGGAGACCTTGTCGCAATCGGCATCCACCGGTGAGGAGAGCGTACTTAGTAGAGTACTAGATGCTCCCGAGTATCCCGGTCGGGTGAGGGGTAAGGGTCATGGTGTGACTCCAACCTCTTTTTATAAGAGTTCTAGGAGAAGATCAAATCTTACCAATGAAGAAGTGTTGCAAAAGTTGCAGGAATTGCAAGCACAGGTCTCTGAATTGCAAAGAGATAAAGATATGTATATGAGAGAAAAATGCAACACTTCATCGGTGAGAGATACTAGTGATAAGGCTAGTATCAACTATCAAAAGAAATTTCCCGAGGTAATTATAAGTTTTTTTCCTTACAAACTGTTCTATTTTATTAATGATAATGACTTTATATTTTCTATTTGTTTAGGGCATTTCATCTTGCCAACTATACTTATCGTCACCGAATTATCGACTAGTTGGCAAGGGAAAAGTGCACAACACTTCGGGAGATTTACTTCACCACAGACCCCTCCCTGATGGACACCTGAAAGTATCGGTGGATGTTGTATTAGATCGTGATGCGATTCTACCGGTACCCGACATGGTCTCAGAGACGACATTGCTGCGAGATGCAATAGGATCATTTGTTGCATGGCCCTCGGAGCTCATTACCATTAGTGATGAGGTATACTGAAAACGATTATGAATCATTTAGTTTTCGAATGTCAATTCTAAACCGTTTATTAATTATTTTTTACATTTTAATTTTAGACTGCTCCTATAAAACCCGCAATTAAGGGTAAAGGGATTTTACAGGAGGAGGAGTCTGTTGCATCACTAAAAGAGGTACATTTAAAGTGTTAATATATAGTCTGAATCTAAATCTGCATGATTTTATATTTTACCTAACTTATATGATTTTTAGGCATCCGCTCGGAGTCACAACAAGTGACGCAGCAGGTTCGTAGCTTACCACCCACTGGTCCTCCGAAGCAAGCGGCAAAAAAAAGGCGGTGCTTTTGTGCCTCGATACCGTTCGACACTCGCAACAATGGTTGATATGTCCGATTTGAAGGATGGTGGTTTACGTGAAATCAAGATGGATGAAAGTGTCTTCGGTATTGAATTCCAGTCACATATTACATTTGATGACTTGGAAGAGATTTTTACCCATGATCAACTAGGCGTCAGTAATATGCACTCATACATCCGGTAATATTCACTCATCCGATATATTATTTAATTAGTCCCACAATATAATTTATTTACACATTTCAATGAAAATAATCTAATGTTTATTATGTTTTTATTTAAGGTTGTTGTATGACAGAGTGTTGCGCGGGACTGCATTGTCTAACAGATTCCGTTTCGTGTCTTCCGCCCATTGCAGCGGAATGACAATTGCTTCGGAACCGGAATCAGTTAGACAGCGCTTAGTAGATAGATTCATGTCCACCGGCAATACAGAAAGTCTGCATCTTTGGGCGTATAATACCCGACCAGTAGGGTTAGTTTCTCATTCTTGGTTCATCTAATCTCTGTTTCTTTTGTGTATAGCAAAATTTTCATATAACCTATTGTTTTAATTTATAGAGCACACTGGTTGCTGCTTGCTATCAACCCGATAAGAGAAGTCGTGTATTATCTGAATTCGGTAAATGGTGAATGGACCAATTATCCGGCTATGAAGGAAATCGTTGATTTGTAAGTGGGATCGTTCTAAATATATATTCGTGTATATTTATATATTTTCTTATTTGTGGGATTGATTTAAACATATGCTTTATATATTTAATAATTAGATCAATACAAGTGTTCCGTAGTCAACGGGACGCACAGGTATCCCGAACTAAATCGAACAACATCACTTGGATCCAAGTGCAGGTACATTACTTTTCACAATTTTGCTTATAATATTTATGCTACTTGGTAAAACAAGACAACTATAGAATCTTATTTGTTTTATTATGTAGTGTCCGCAACAGCGAAACAGTCATGATTGCGGATACTTTGTTTTGAGGTTCATGAAAGAAATCCTTCAGGCGAATCAATTAGAGATTCCGCTCACGGTATGAATTTATAACTTAAGATAATTTCATATAATTTATTACATTTAACTAAATATATCATTTATATTATGTTTTTGTTTTGTAGTACCTTGACGAATTCCGTGCTGCTGCGTACCCGAAGCTTAAGTTGGAAGAAATTAAAGAAGATTTGTGTCAATATTATATTAGGCAATTTTTCATGTAGGATTTGTGTCGATTTGAACTATAATATTATTGATGTAATGATGTATATATATAATTTTGGATATTATAATGGTATTATATTAGTACATATATTGTCTTACTGATGGCTGAAATAATAGCGTCGAAAATATATTACAGGTCAAAAATATATTACAGGTCGAAAATATTACAGGTCGAAAACATTACAGGTCGACTGGGAGGATTAAATTATAGGCTGCACATAAAAATACCTCATTTAGAAACGACAGCGCTTTTAAAAAGCGCTCTTAAAGGTCCACCTACTAAAGCGCTTCTTAGTAAAAGCGCTGCCAAAGACCAGTAAAAAAGCAAAAAAAATTAAAAAAAAACGCAGCCTACAAAGCGCTTTTGTAAAAGCGCTCTGGTAGGCCCCCCTATAAGAGCGCTTTTTCTGGAAAAAGCGCTCTTATAGGGGGGCCTACCAGAGCGCTTTTACAAAAGCGCTTTTGTAGGCTGCGTTTTTTTTTAATTTTTTTTGCTTTTTTACTGGTCTTTGGCAGCGCTTTTAAAAAGCGCTCTTAAAGGGGGGTCTACCAGAGCGCTTTTTCCAGGAAAGCGCTCTTATAGGGGGTCCTACCAGAGCGCTTTTTCCAGGAAGCGCTCTTAAAGGGGGGGTCTACCAGAGCGCTTTTAGAAGCGCTTTTGTTACCTACGCCAGCGCAAGCTTTTAAAGCGCTTTTAAGCGCTTTTAAAGGCCAAAATAAGCGCTTTAGTAGCCCTTTTCCGTAGTAGTGTATATAACATAACTTTGAAATCCCCTAACTTATGCAAGAAAGCAAATCTCTTTTGCCCTCTTACTTGTATGATCTGAAACTTGGTGCTAATGCTTTTTCTGGTTATGACAGACATACGCGGTATGTTCCAAAAGAATTTAAAGCGGATGCTGAGAAGGATAAGAATATCATTCTTGGTGACCTTGTTCATTATTCTTGGTGATTAATAGTGAAGTTGTTGTTTCGTGTCATCAGTTTTTATTCCCCTCTATGATGTATGTATGCCGTCACGTATCAAATGTAAAAATTTATCATGCTGAAATAATGGATCTCAAATGGAAATCTGTGATAAACAATGGGGTGGCAACATGTCATCTTAACACTATTGCATGGAGTTCACATCACATTGCTTTTCAGATCCTTGGTTTTGGACCAGGAAAAATCGAAGTTTGTCACTGGTTCTACGAGAAAGATCATGTGTGGACTCTTGCTACATGAAGGTGAAGGTGTTGTTTGGAATGAAGTTATTGTCAGAAATGTTATCCACTGCTTTCTTGAAATAAGTTATTGTGTTATCTACTGCTATCTTGTGTTATCGTACTATGTATGTCTAGTCTGTCCGTGTGATAAGATTTCAAGTATGAAGTTATGTAATCTCAACTTTATAAGTAGTATTATAATAGTATCTTGTTTAATATTATTTTTTATGAATATGTTTAGATATTTCTCAATAATATATTTAACTAAGAAAAAATAAAATTGAAAAAATAAATTTATAACAATACCTAACCTTTGGTGTTTTTTATTTAAATTTTATATTACTATACTATATTAAAAAACAATTATTCATCATTAATAACATTTTAAAACTAGGGTGGAGATTCTCACCCATATAAAAAAAACCTGCAGGCTGTCCATTGTTAATCCTAACCATTCAACAAAATTTAACTAGTTTTATTATAATTTATAAATAAAACTAAATCAACTATTATGATTCCATTGGAGAAAAAAAACTGGAGAGGATCCTTTCGTCAAATGTTATTAATGAATTTATATTCACTTCTTTAAATATAACTTTTTTTAAATATAATTTATAACTTTATTTATATTAAAATGTTTATAATTATTTATTAATATGTGAATTATGAATATATTGTATTTTTTAAAATTTAATTTATTACGTTATTTATATTAAAAAGATTATAATTATTTATGTATATGAATTATGAATCTTATTTGCCTTATTTTGAAACTAATATGGGTATTCCAAAAAAAAATTCAGAAATTGACAAAGTATTAAATATGATTTATGCCTTGTTCAATAAAATCAAGCTGAAAATAATTTGAAAACAACATCATGAGTAATTTAAATTATAAGGTTTTCTCTTGCTCTCACCCTCTCTTCATATATCACATTGCTATTTTATATATGTCTACTTCTTCTTTCCTTCTTTTACGTTTGAAGCTGTAAAAGAAATCTTTTTTTTATTTCAAACTTTTGTATGCATAAACATATTCAGTAGTTTATTTTTCCATTTAGCTAGAATAGTTAAGCTATTCTTAGGTTTACTACATCCTATATGTTGAACTCTTTACTTTTCTGTGTTAATAATCAACAGAATTATAGAATTTTGTTTTCCGGTAATGTTCATTTTTGCCCCGGTGTTTTTAGGTTTTTGGAAAACAAAAGCATATTTGGTAAAAGGGTTCCTTTTTTCTATTTGAAGTTGTAAAAAAATCCCCTTTTCCATTTTAAGCTGAAAAAAGATTCCTCTTTTCTATCTATTCAATTTAATGCTTTTGTATGCATAAATCTATTGAGTAGTTTATTTTGCTACTTATCTTAAATAGTTAAATACTTTGTTTGTCTTTAGCTTCTTGTTTCAAAAGTACGAGAGAATTATTTAGAAGAAAAAAAATTATAAATGTAAAATAATATTTTTTCAATGTTAAAATATAATTAGTCGCATAATTATTATTCTCTACTTTTTAAGTAATAGATTTTTAACAGTGTTACTTACTCCATATTTTAAGCTAATGAGAAAATGTTAATATTACTACATTAAACCCACTTTATATATACTACTGTACATAACAATTCTTAAGTTTAAAATTAGCTTGATAACTACTCTACTCACTTCTCTAAATATGATATATTTTTTAAAATTTAATTTATAAATTTATTTATATTAAAATGTTTATAATTATTTATTCATATATGAATTATAAATATATTATATTTTTTAAAATTAAATTTATTACCTTATTTATATTAAAACGTTTATAATTATTATTTATGTATATGGATTATGATTCTTATTTGCTCTATTTTGAAATTAGTATAGGTATTACAAAGAATTAAAAAAAATTAACTTGACAAGGGTTATTAATACTCGTGCATGGATAAGCTAGTCTTATATTTATAATGCACAAAATTGTACAAATTAAATCTAATTATCATATAATTAAAAATGAATATATTTATTATATAGATAATACTTTTTCACTTGATAGAAAATATTTTGAAGGGGTTAGTTAATAGATTTAACTTAAACTTGTATATTATGTTATATATATATATATATATATATATATATATATATATATATATATATATATAATATTATATATATATATATATATATATATATATATATATATATATATATATATATATATTATATATATATATATATATATATATAACATAACTTTGAAATCCCTAACTTATGCAAGAAAGCAAATCTCTTTTTCCCTCTTACTTGTATGATCTGAAACTTGGTGCTAATGCTTTTTCTGGTTATGACAGACATACGCGGTATGTTCCAAAAGAATTTAAAGCGGATGCTGAGAAGGATAAGAATATCATTCTTGGTGACCTTGTTCATTATTCTTGGTGATTAATAGTGAAGTTGTTGTTTCGTGTCATCAGTTTTTATTCCCCTCTATGATGTATGTATGCCGTCACGTATCAAATGTAAAAATTTATCATGCTGAAATAATGGATCTCAAATGGAAATCTGTGATAAACAATGGGGTGGCAACATGTCATCTTAACACTATTGCATGGAGTTCACATCACATTGCTTTTCAGATCCTTGGTTTTGGACCAGGAAAAATCGAAGTTTGTCACTGGTTCTACGAGAAAGATCATGTGTGGACTCTTGCTACATGAAGGTGAAGGTGTTGTTTGGAATGAAGTTATTGTCAGAAATGTTATCCACTGCTTTCTTGAAATAAGTTATTGTGTTATCTACTGCTATCTTGTGTTATCGTACTATGTATGTCTAGTCTGTCCGTGTGATAAGATTTCAAGTATGAAGTTATGTAATCTCAACTTTATAAGTAGTATTATAATAGTATCTTGTTTAATATTATTTTTTATGAATATGTTTAGATATTTCTCAATAATATATTTAACTAAGAAAAAATAAAATTGAAAAAATAAATTTATAACAATACCTAACCTTTGGTGTTTTTTATTTAAATTTTATATTACTATACTATATTAAAAAACAATTATTTATCATTAATAACATTTTAAAACTAGGGTGGAGATTCTCCCCCATATAAAAAAAACCTGCAGGCTGTCCATTGTTAATCCTAACCATTCAACAAAATTTAACTAGTTTTATTATAATTATAAATAAAACTAAATCAACTATTATGATTCCATTGGAGAAAAAAACTGGAGAGGATCCTTTCGTCAAATGTTATTAATGAATTTATATTCACTTCTTTAAATATAACTTTTTTTAAATATAATTTATAACTTTATTTATATTAAAATGTTTATAATTATTTATTAATATGTGAATTGTGAATATATTGTATTTTTTAAAATTTAATTTATTACGTTATTTATACTAAAAAGATTATAATTATTTATGTATATGAATATGAATCTTATTTGCCTTATTTGAAACTAATATGGGTATTCCAAAAAAAAATTCAGAAATTGACAAAGTATTAAATATGATTTATGCCTTGTTCAATAAAATCAAGCTGAAAATAATTTGAAAACAACATCATGAGTAATTTAAATTATAAGGTTTTCTCTTGCTCTCACCCTCTCTACATATATCACATTCCTATTTTTTTTATATGTCTACTTCTTCTTTCCTTCTTTTACGTTTGAAGCTGTAAAAGGAATCTTTTGTTTTTATTTCAAACTTTTGTATGCATAAACATATTCAGTAGTTTATTTTTTCCATTTAGCTAGAATAGTTAAGCTATTCTTAGGTTTACTACATCCTATATGTTGAACTCTTTACTTTTCTGTGTTAATAATCAACAGAATTATAGAATTTTGTTTTCCGGTAATGTTCATTTTTGCCCCGGTGTTTTTAGGTTTTTGGAAAACAAATCATATTTGGTAAAAGGGTTCCTTTTTTCTATTTGAAGTTGTAAAAAAATCCCCTTTTCCATTTTAAGCTGAAAAAAAGATTCCTCTTTTCTATCTATTCAATTTAATGCTTTTGTATGCATAAATCTATTGAGTAGTTTATTTTGCTACTTATCTTAAATAGTTAAATACTTTGTTTGTCTTTAGCTTCTTGTTTCAAAAGTACGAGAGAATTATTTAGAAGAAAAAAATTATAAATGTAAAATAATATTTTTTCAATGTTAAAATATAATTAGTCGCATAATTATTATTCTCTACTTTTTAAGTAATAGATTTTTAACAGTGTTACTTACTCCATATTTTAAGCTAATGAGAAAATGTTAATATTACTACATTAAACCCACTTTATATATACTACTGTACATAACAATTCTTAAGTTTAAAATTAGCTTGATAACTACTCTACTCACTTCTCTAAATATGATATATTTTTTAAAATTTAATTTATAAATTTATTTATATTAAAATGTTTATAATTATTTATTCATATATGAATTATAAATATATTATATTTTTTAAAATTAAATTTATTACCTTATTTATATTAAAACGTTTATAATTATTATTTATGTATATGGATTATGATTCTTATTTGCTCTATTTTGAAATTAGTATAGGTATTACAAAGAATTAAAAAAAATTAACTTGACAAGGGTTATTAATACTCGTGCATAGATAAGCTAGTCTTATATTTATAATGCACAAAATTGTACAAATTAAATCTAATTATCATATAATTAAAAATGAATATATTTATTATATCAGATAGTACTTTTTCACTTAATAGAAAATATTTTTGAAGGGGTTAGTTAATAGATTTAACTTAAACTTGTATATTATGTTATATATATATATATATATATATATATATATATATATATATATATATATATATATATATATATATATATATATATATATATATATATATATATATATATATATATATATATATATATATATATATATATATATATATATATATATATATATATAACATAACTTTGAAATCCCCTAACTTATGCAAGAAAGCAAATCTCTTTTGCCCTCTTACTTGTATGATCTGAAACTTGGTGCTAATGCTTTTTCTAGTTATGACAGACATACGCGGTATGTTCCAAAAGAATTTAAAGCGGATGCTGAGAAGGATAAGAATATCATTCTTGGTGACCTTGTTCATTATTCTTGGTGATTAATAGTGAAGTTGTTGTTTCGTGTCATCAGTTTTTATTCCCCTCTATGATGTATGTATGCCGTCACGTATCAAATGTAAAAATTTATCATGCTGAAATAATGGATCTCAAATGGAAATCTGTGATAAACAATGGGGTGGCAACATGTCATCTTAACACTATTGCATGGAGTTCACATCACATTGCTTTTCAGATCCTTGGTTTTGGACCAGGAAAAATCGAAGTTTGTCACTGGTTCTACGAGAAAGATCATGCGTGGACTCTTGCTACATGAAGGTGAAGGTGTTGTTTGGAATGAAGTTATTGTCAGAAATGTTATCCACTGCTTTCTTGAAATAAGTTATTGTGTTATCTACTGCTATCTTGTGTTATCGAACTATGTATGTCTAGTCTGTCCGTGTGATAAGATTTCAAGTATGAAGTTATGTAATCTCATCTTTATAAGTAGTATTATAATAGTATCTTGTTTAATATTATTTTTTATGAATATGTTTAGATATTTCTCAATAATATATTTAACTAAGAAAAAATAAAATTGAAAAAATAAATTTATAACAATACCTAACCTTTGGTGTTTTTTATTTAAATTTTATATTACTATACTATATTAAAAAACAATTATTCATCATTAATAACATTTTAAAACTAGGGTGGAGATTCTCACCCATATAAAAAAAACCTGCAGGCTGTCCATTGTTAATCCTAACCATTCAACAAAATTTAACTAGTTTTATTATAATTTATAAATAAAACTAAATCAACTATTATGATTCCATTGGAGAAAAAAAACTGGAGAGGATCCTTTCGTCAAATGTTATTAATGAATTTATATTCACTTCTTTAAATATAACTTTTTTAAATATAATTTATAACTTTATTTATATTAAAATGTTTATAATTATTTATTAATATGTGAATTATGAATATATTGTATTTTTTAAAATTTAATTTATTACGTTATTTATATTAAAAAGATTATAATTATTTATGTATATGAATTATGAATCTTATTTGCCTTATTTTGAAACTAATATGGGTATTCCAAAAAAAAAATTCAGAAATTGACAAAGTATTAAATATGATTTATGCCTTGTTCAATAAAATCAAGCTGAAAATAATTTGAAAACAACATCATGAGTAATTTAAATTATAAGGTTTTCTCTTGCTCTCACCCTCTCTTTATATATCACATTGCTATTTTATATATGTCTACTTCTTCTTTCCTTCTTTTACGTTTGAAGCTGTAAAAGGAATCTTTTTTTTTTTATTTCAAACTTTTGTATGCATAAACATATTCAGTAGTTTATTTTGCCATTTAGCTAGAATAGTTAAGCTATTCTTAGGTTTACTACATCCTATATGTTGAACTCTTTACTTTTCTGTGTTAATAATCAACAGAAATTATAGAATTTTGTTTTCCGGTAATGTTCATTTTTGCCCCCGTGTTTTTAGGTTTTTGGAAAACAAAGCATATTTGGTAAAAGGGTTCCTTTTTTCTATTTGAAGTTGTAAAAAAATCCCTTTTCCATTTTAAGCTGAAAAAAAGATTCCTCTTTTCTATCTATTCAATTTAATGCTTTTGTATGCATAAATATATTGAGTAGTTTATTTTGCTACTTATCTTAAATAGTTAAATACTTTGTTTGTCTTTAGCTTCTTGTTTCAAAAGTACGAGAGAATTATTTAGAAGAAAAAAAATTATAAATGTAAAATAATATTTTTTCAATGTTAAAATATAATTAGTCGCATAATTATTATTCTCTACTTTTTAAGTAATAGATTTTTAACAGTGTTACTTACTCCATATTTTAAGCTAATGAGAAAATGTTAATATTACTACATTAAACCCACTTTATATATACTACTGTACATAACAATTCTTAAGTTTAAAATTAGCTTGATAGCTACTCTACTCACTTCTCTAAATATAATATATTTTTTAAAATTTAATTTATAAATTTATTTATATTAAAATGTTTATAATTATTTATTCATATATGAATTATAAATATATTATATTTTTTAAAATTAAATTTATTACCTTATTTATATTAAAACGTTTATAATTATTATTTATGTATATGGATTATGATTCTTATTTGCTCTATTTTGAAATTAGTATAGGTATTACAAAGAATTAAAAAAAAATTAACTTGACAAGGGTTATTAATACTCGTGCATGGATAAGCTAGTCTTATATTTGTAATGCACAAAATTGTACAAATTAAATCTAATTATCATATAATTAAAAATGAATATATTTATTATATAGATAGTACTTTTTCACTTGATAGAAAATATTTTTGAAGGGGTTAGTTAATAGATTTAACTTAAACTTGTATATTATGTTATATATATATATATATATATATATATATATATATATATATATATATATATATATATATATATATATATATATATATATATATATATATATATATATATATATATATATATATATATATATATATATATATATATATATATATATATATATATATATATATATATATATATATATATATATATATATATATATTATATATATATATATATATATATATATATATATATATATATATATATATATATATATATATATATATATATATATATATATATATAACATAACTTTGAAATCCCCAAACTTATGCAAGAAAGCAAATCTCTTTTGCCCTCTTACTTGTATGATCTGAAACTTGGTTCTAATGCTTTTTCTGGTTATGACAGACATACGCGGTATGTTCCAAAAGAATTTAAAGCGGATGCTGAGAAGGATAAGAATATCATTCTTGGTGACCTTGTTCATTATTCTTTGTGATTAATAGTGAAGTTGTTGTTTCGTGTCATCAGTTTTTATTCCCATCTATGATGTATGTATGTCGTCACGTATCAAACGTAAAAATTTATCATGCTGAAATAATGGATCTCAAATGGAAATCTGTGATAAACAATGGGGTGGCAACATGTCATCTTAACACTATTGCATGGAGTTCACATCACATTGCTTTTCAGATCCTTGGTTTTGGACCAGGAAAAATCGAAGTTTGTCACTGGTTCTACGAGAAAGATCATGCGTGGACTCTTGCTACATGAAGGTGAAGGTGTTGTTTGGAATGAAGTTATTGTCAGAAATGTTATCCACTGCTTTCTTGAAATAAGTTATTGTGTTATCTACTGCTATCTTGTGTTATCGAACTATGTATGTCTAGTCTGTCCGTGTGATAAGATTTCAAGTATGAAGTTATGTAATCTCATCTTTATAAGTAGTATTATAATAGTATCTTGTTTAATATTATTTTTTATGAATATGTTTAGATATTTCTCAATAATATATTTAACTAAGAAAAAATAAAATTGAAAAAATAAATTTATAACAATACCTAACCTTTGGTGTTTTTTATTTAAATTTTATATTACTATACTATGATAAAAAACAATTATCATCATTAATAACATTTTAAAACTAGGGTGGAGATTCTCACCCATATAAAAAAAACCTGCAGGCTGTCCATTGTTAATCCTAACCATTCAACAAAATTTAACTAGTTTTATTATAATTTATAAATAAAACTAAATCAACTATTATGATTCCATTGGAGAAAAAAAACTGGAGAGGATCCTTTCGTCAAATGTTATTAATGAATTTATATTCACTTCTTAAAATATAACTTTTTTTAAATATAATTTATAACTTTATTTATATTAAAAGTTTATAATTATTTATTAATATGTGAATTATGAATATATTGTATTTTTTAAAATTTAATTTATTACGTTATTTATATTAAAAAGATTATAATTATTTATGTATATGAATTATGAATCTTATTTGCCTTATTTTGAAACTAATATGGGTATTCCAAAAAAAAATTCAGAAATTGACAAAGTATTAAATATGATTTATGCCTTGTTCAATAAAATCAAGCTGAAAATAATTTGAAAACAACATCATGAGTAATTTAAATTATAAGGTTTTCTCTTGCTCTCACCCTCTCTTTATATATCACATTGCTATTTTATATATGTCTACTTCTTCTTTCCTTCTTTTACGTTTGAAGCTGTAAAAGGAATCTTTTTTTTTTATTTCAAACTTTTGTATGCATAAACATATTCTGTAGTTTATTTTGCCATTTAGCTAGAATAGTTAAGCTATTCTTAGGTTTACTACATCCTATATGTTGAACTCTTTACTTTCTGTGTTAATAATCAACAGAAATTATAGAATTTTGTTTTCCGGTAATGTTCATTTTTGCCCCCGTGTTTTTAGGTTTTTGGAAAACAAAGCATATTTGGTAAAAGGGTTCCTTTTTTCTATTTGAAGTTGTAAAAAAATCCCCTTTTCCATTTTAAGCTGAAAAAAAGATTCCTCTTTTCTATCTATTCAATTTAATGCTTTTGTATGCATAAATATATTGAGTAGTTTATTTTGCTACTTATCTTAAATAGTTAAATACTTTGTTTGTCTTTAGCTTCTTGTTTCAAAAGTACGAGAGAATTATTTAGAAGAAAAAAAATTATAAATGTAAAATAATATTTTTTCAATGTTAAAATATAATTAGTCGCATAATTATTATTCTCTACTTTTTAAGTAATAGATTTTTAACAGTGTTACTTACTCCATATTTTAAGCTAATGAGAAAATGTTAATATTACTACATTAAACCCACTTTATATATACTACTGTACATAACAATTCTTAAGTTTAAAATTAGCTTGATAGCTACTCTACTCACTTCTCTAAATATAATATATTTTTTAAAATTTAATTTATAAATTTATTTATATTAAATGTTTATAATTATTTATTCATATATGAATTATAAATATATTATATTTTTTAAAATTAAATTTATTACCTTATTTATATTAAAACGTTTATAATTATTATTTATGTATATGGATTATGATTCTTATTTGCTCTATTTTGAAATTAGTATAGGTATTACAAAGAATTAAAAAAAAATTAACTTGACAAGGGTTATTAATACTCGTGCATGGATAAGCTAGTCTTATATTTATAATGCACAAAATTGTACAAATTAAATCTAATTATCATATAATTAAAAATGAATATATTTATTATATAGATAGTACTTTTTCACTTGATAGAAAATATTTTTGAAGGGGTTAGTTAATAGATTTAACTTAAACTTGTATATTATGTTATATATATATATATATATATATATATATATATATATATATATATATATATATTATATATATATATATATATATATATATATATATATATATATATATATATATATATATATATATATATATATATATATATATATATATATATATATATATATATAACATAACTTTGAAATCCCCAAACTTATGCAAGAAAGCAAATCTCTTTTGCCCTCTTACTTGTATGATCTGAAACTTGGTTCTAATGCTTTTTCTGGTTATGACAGACATACGCGGTATGTTCCAAAAGAATTTAAAGCGGATGCTGAGAAGGATAAGAATATCATTCTTGGTGACCTTGTTCATTATTCTTTGTGATTAATAGTGAAGTTGTTGTTTCGTGTCATCAGTTTTTATTCCCATCTATGATGTATGTATGTCGTCACGTATCAAACGTAAAAATTTATCATGCTGAAATAATGGATCTCAAATGGAAATCTGTGATAAACAATGGGGTGGCAACATGTCATCTTAACACTATTGCATGGAGTTCACATCACATTGCTTTTCAGATCCTTGGTTTTGGACCAGGAAAAATCGAAGTTTGTCACTGGTTCTACGAGAAAGATCATGCGTGGACTCTTGCTACATGAAGGTGAAGGTGTTGTTTGGAATGAAGTTATTGTCAGAAATGTTATCCACTGCTTTCTTGAAATAAGTTATTGTGTTATCTACTGCTATCTTGTGTTATCGAACTATGTATGTCTAGTCTGTCCGTGTGATAAGATTTCAAGTATGAAGTTATGTAATCTCATCTTTATAAGTAGTATTATAATAGTATCTTGTTTAATATTATTTTTTATGAATATGTTTAGATATTTCTCAATAATATATTTAACTAAGAAAAAATAAAATTGAAAAAATAAATTTATAACAATACCTAACCTTTGGTGTTTTTTATTTAAATTTTATATTACTATACTATATTAAAAAACAATTATTCATCATTAATAACATTTTAAAACTAGGGTGGAGATTCTCACCCATATAAAAAAAACCTGCAGGCTGTCC